>CM062817.1:909391001-909797441 GCA_031772625.1 Pinus tabuliformis | reverse complement strand
TTTTTACCTAGTGTATTGGTCCTTGGGAAAAGCTCGTCGGTGGATATAGAGATTTTTTTATATACTTCTTGCTCATCTGAGGATCCTTATTATAGATGGAATCATACCGTGAAAAGAAAAAGAGAGATTCTTTAGGGAATGAATTTTCGGATCGAGTGAAAGCTCTAAGCCATGGATCTCCGCTGAAAATGTTATAGAAAGGAGAGTGAAATTCTCCAATTCTAAGGGGGATTCTTTTACTGAAATGTATGATCCATTCCTTAATGGGGCATTCCGTGGAACAATAAACCAATTATGAGTCCCCCAAATGCTGAACGATTCGATCATTTCGAATCATTCGGATTTCATTAGAGATATTTATGAGAGACCCTAAAGAGGGATTCCCGAATGATCCACTTGGGTATGGGTACCATAACTCTTATCTTTGGCAGGAATTGGAACACGAAAGCTTTCCACTACCCTGGGAGCCCTTACCTACATATACTGTTCGTTCGCATGTCCCGGTCACTATATCCTCTAATCCGGAACTCCTCAACCCAAATATGCTTTAAATAGATTAAAATGAAAAAGATCTCTTATCTGATCCAGACCCCAGAAATCCAACCCCATATTGGTTGTGGATAGCCTGGAGATCATCCATTTATACATGTCCATGCACAGCAAGTAGCTAGATGTTATGGAGATATCTACACAAACTTTTTAGTTTATGTTTACGGCCGATTTGACCGTCTTATAAAACCTTCGGCCTCAGGTATCATAAGAATGGATGCGATTTCTTTGTCTGTTTAAGAAGGAATAATCTTTTCGTTTACGAGAATTTTGTGTTTCCTTTTCGAGTGTTTGGGGCGCAATATGAGTGGACAATACTACTAATATCTCGCGCGGGTATACCTCGGGATAAGCGTTATTCAATGGAAAAGAAAGATTTTATTTCCCTTTACAGGGAAATACTATTAAATGAACCTCTCCAAATTAGAGAAATCGGAAACATGTGCCTCGATGGTCATCTGGTTTGATGATAGGTGAATATGATGACGTAGACCCAGTTCTATTATCATGAATAGGATTCTTTCAAGAAAGTCAAAGATACAATGACCTTTGATATTGGGCAAAGACGAATAGGAGTAGTTCAAAAACGTTATTCTGCCGAGGCAGATTATCGTCGGAACTTAATCATCCAAGGATCCATACGTGCTAAAAGACGGAAAATTATGATATGGAAAAGGATACAAACCGAATGTACATTCCTTTTCTTTTTGAAAAGAAAAGAAATACCCGCTTATCCTAAAGATTATTATGACAAACGTCCGATTCTGGTAGAGTGGATAAGGAACAAATCGGGGAAGAAGTTAGGGGAAAAAATCCAGAGAGTCGAAGATCCATTATCCCAGCAGACAATTGCTGAGTCCTTATGTTTAACGTGGCCAGAATTGCACTATTTAAGAGGTTTATTATTAATGGCTCAATCAAATATTAGAAAAAATATTATATTTACCATCACTTATTATAGCCAAAAAATGGGTCGTATTTTATTATTTCAAGTCCCCGAATTTTACAAAGATTGGGAAGAAATGAGGAGAGAAATGCATGTCATATGTGCTTCTGATGGTACCGAATGTCTGAAACAACATCCCAGACAAATGGGAAACACAAGGTATGCAGATAAGCTTCTATTTCCTTTCGTTTGAAGCCTTGGCATAGATCCAAACCCCAATCTGCAAAAAAGATTGCGTTGGAGTTATTTAACGACCTTTGGATTAGAAACTGACATACCTTTCGGTGATCCAACCTCAAATATAGGAATTTTTTCCAAATTTTTAAAACCCATCTTCAAAAAAGTGAAGAGACGATTGATGGGATCTACAGGAATAAGACGCGTTCCACGAGTTGGATATATAGACAAGAGTGAACTTAATGACCGGATACAAAATAAATTACTAAGTGAGACTACCCCTATGGGTAGTGCAAATGATTCATCCGAAGTTAATGATCAATTTGGATATGAAACCCAAACAATTAATGTGAAAGATCAAGATGATTGGACGACCACAATGAAAGAGCGGATCGAATCTATCGCGATCATAAATAGCTCTCCTATAACTGGAATGTCTCTGGTGGATTCAGAGATTCATACCGATCGAAGGAAGTTTTAACATATTGGGATCAACATTAAAAAAACGATTGGTTCAGATTCGGCGAATACCTGGTTTATTTCGAAATAAAAGTGTACAATTAATCCAAAAAGGTTCTATTCAATAAATTTTTATCAAAAGAATGGACCGAAGAATGGACCGAGATCTCTTACCAAGTTTTATTAATTTCATTGCGTCAAATATCAAATTTTGGATTCAATCCGCTTGGATTCGATCCACGAGGAATATAACAACAATTTACGGACGAATATTCATTATCAATAAAGATATTTCAAGAATCAATAGAGGTAAAATTACCAACTACTATTCAATCAACGAAAAAATACAAGATTTTGAATTCGTCCTGATCGAAACATGTTTCTCAATGTCCCAAGCATATATATTTCACAAGATATGGCAGATAAGGGGCATTAGATATACAAAGAATATTGGATCACGAAAAACCACAAGATCTGAAAGAGAATGACTGGAAACAATGGTGAGATGTTTTGACCGGTACAATTTATCCCCACAGATATGGTCTAGGATAAACCCAAATAAATGTAGAAATATAGTAAATAAGCAATGTACGTGTATGAAGAACGATTCGTTCCTTATGAACAACAAGAAGATTCTATATTTGCGACTGTGATGGAACCTTTTTGGACTACTTCGGAAAATGAACAAACGTTACAGATACGATCTCTTATCATATAGTTATCTCAATTCTACAAAGATTTGGATATTCTCAATTTGACAGATATTCCCGGACCACCAGTACAACCTGCTATACCAGATGAGCGGGATATTACCGATCGTGAAGGAATTCTCAAGGAAAAGTTTATTAATGATATTATCGAGGAGGATTGGAAGGGTACCGATTTCAATATCGTGAATGGTTCTCGTTCTACTGTTGATATTTACGATGCTATACGTTCTTGTGATTACGATCATACAACAAGTATTGACAGGCAAAAGAAAAACTGATCTTATTACGAATCAGCAGGGGATTGACGAGACGCGAAAGAAAAAATGTTGGCATTATGGATTCTCCCGAAAATCGAGAAGAGAATATCCCAATTAGATCTCAATTTCTGGTTATTCCCGGAACTTTCGGGAATAAAGAACATATATTATGAAACTAAATCGAAATTCATACCAGGAAATTCACTTTTACGGGAAGAACGAGAGCGGAAAAAGATAGAGGAAGAAGAACGGAAGGAAACAACAAATGTTCTAGAACAAATAATAGGTATTAGATCAAATGTTAAGAACAAACAAGTAGAAGATGGTCAAGATAAAAATGGTCAAGTAGAACATCAAGATGGTCAAGTAGAAGATCAAGATGGTCAAGATCAAGATGGTCAAGTAGAAGATCAACAAACTGATGGAAAGAAAAAAACTAATAAAGGTCTTTTTCAATGCAAAGTAGTAGACGTTCTAGGGAAAAAACGTTTCTTCTATCTGGCGAATATTTGCAGGGTTATGTCCGGAATGAAGGATCCGGGAACATATCTTCGGATCCAAGAGAGAAATATTGACCTTAGTCTAATGGCCTTTTGCATTGCTATTCAGAAGAATAGCAGTGCAAATAAAATATCGAAAGAACTTGCTCTTCAGAGGAATGTTCGGGGAAAGGTACGCAATGACAATGAAATAAGGGAAGATAAAAAAATAATGGTCTTCCAACCATATCGTTTATCAAGCATAGTGGATGACCAATTCCTGATGTATAAAATCGTAAGTATTTCATTGAAGTTAAAAAAAAGAGCCGGAGAATGGATAGATGGAGATTTTTATGATGGATCTGTGCAACGCGGGAAAATTCTGGGGGATGAAAAAAATATTTTTAGTTCCCTCAATTTAGAAGATATTTTGCTTCCAAAACGTCGTAGAGAATTTCGAATCTTGAATCGGTTTGATCTGGAGAACGATCATGTAGGATTTTCCAATGGAAAAGACATACAAAATGATGAAGAACTCATGGAAGAGACCAACATCTTAGCGTATACAACACAAATAATTAAACGTTTTCTTTGGCCTAGTTATCGATTAGAGGATATTATTTGCATGAATAGATATTGGTTCAATACAAATGATGGGAGTCGATCCGCGATGTGAGAAACGTATGTATCCCCTAACTGTCAATTGATAAATTTTTTGCTTCAATTCCGTTTTCGTAAAAAAAAAAGAATGGATTGATTCAATGGAGTTTCAGGATATGGCAAAAATTGAACCAATCTGTTCGTTCTGTTTCATCAATGTGAAAAGATTCTACATCTCGTATCATATTTTGCCATAGGTTAAAACCAGATGTTCGTCCAAGAAGATAGGAAGAATCCGACCATTTTTTCTTAAATGGTCGGACGGAACGAATCAGAATTATTATATGAACCATGAAAATGAAAGAATGGATCTATTCTCTTTTTCTGACTCAAAAAAAATTAAGCCTGGAAAAATTTGTGTTTTTTTATGATCAATAATTTGTCCATTAGTTCATCTCTGATTCCCGATAAACAGAGAGGATCTGTTGAATCTCAGGTATTTTATTTAACCAATCGGGTCCTAAGACTTACCCAGCATCTGCAATTGCACGGAAGAGACTATTCATCCCAAAGGGGTTTGTGGAAAATTTTGAGCAAACGTAAGCAACTTCTGGTTTATCTATCCAAGAGGGATAAACTTCGTTACGATGATTTAATTGGTCAATTGGGTATCCGTGGGCTAAAAACCCGTTAATTTCGAAGTTTTCAATTCCAATCCAATTTTTAGAGATCCAGGATCCAGTCGTTCTTTTTCTTTTTATTTTTCTCATTTAGAAAACGAATCGAAGAGGGGTTACACATGATCATGCTTGCTGAAAGACCCCCTGATGGTAAGTATGGGTCCTCATTATCCATCGATACACGTTGTTCTTCGACTTATTGCTAGATGGTAAAGTTTTATTGGCTGTGAACCTCTATCAGATTATTTACATAGGGGGGGTAGGAAGCAAATTGTTTAGAACCGAACAATATCTCCCCTATGTAACGCAATGGGATTATTGCGCTACTATGTTCGCAGAGGCAATAAAGGTAAATGCGCCGAAAAGATCGATCGGGAAATATGTATCCCAAAGGGCTAGCTATAGCAGAGTGATTATGCTAAAGTTGGGTCGTATAGTTTTTTTTTTATAGCCTGGTTTTTTTCATGGCGAATATCGATGCTCAAACTTTTTATTCTTATATTTAAAACTCCATTCTCTTCTATTTTTGGAGATAGGGACATGATATATGATCTATTTCTGCTACAGGTATGCGAATGATGCATAATCATTATATCACATGAATCGTTTACCTATGACTATTAAATCTCCCTATAAAAAACGGATCTCCCATCCTCGATTTCGTGGATGAATACACTTCGGATTCTTTCAAAGTATTGCTTGTGGAGTATGCGTTTATGCCTGATTAATCCACCCGTTGTTGATTGGAAAAACGAACGATTGGTAATTTATAGTATTTATTCTGGAATTTGCATCTTTCGTGGAAATTGTGTTGAGTATTGTTCATCAAATTTTCTTTTTATGATTGAAAGAATATGAACTCCCGACCTATGTATGATCGTCATGAATGAAATTATGATTATATTGCTCCGGGACGTTTACCAATATCGGTGATCGAAGATTCGAGAATTAAAACAATTCAAAGTTTAACTTGTCTGTCCGAAGGAACTATGGACGAACATTCTGACCGATTAAAGAATTTCTACCAATTCTTCAGATTCAGTTTGGATTCGATCAGAGAGGACTGATGGGTCGAGACCATACCTTTTTTCCGGATGGATCATAAATAAGGATCAGGATATTTATAATTTGATTAAGAATGTCACATGTATTATTGATCAGAGTCTATTATCAACCAACGGAATTATAGACCAGTTCATGTAATTCCCAGATCCATTGAAATACAAATATTTCAATCCGATTAGGTATGTGGATAAGGTCACTTTTTTTTTTTAGTGAATGCGATCATGAGTCAGAATATTGGAAATTCTCGCGCACATAATGAATCCACCTGGATATCTTTTTCGTCTAATAAGTATGATGAGAAGTATAATTCTATTCCTGATCTTATAATAGAAGATCATTAGATAATGGAAAATAAAAAACTAAATATAACTTTTGTATCTGAGAAGATAAAGGTATAAGGGGTTGATCTATTATGCTCGAGCATACACTTATTCGAGTTCGAGGTGCTTTCTTCATTATCTATTGGTATTACGAGTCGAAACATGGTTAGAGCACTTATGTGTCGCCAATACTGCATACGGTCGATTCAAATTCAGTAGCATATTCGGATTATCTTAAAATATAGCCGGCCAGGGGCATCTTATCGATCTTTGTTATAGCTATTGTAGACGCTGAAACAGCTATTTTATCAGCTACTGACATCGTATCATATAATCAATTCGTATCGATCAATTTCATTTGTCGAAATGGTGATGAAGTATCGTATATCGTATATCTATACCTTATAAAAAAATAAGGTATATCTCAGAAGATATATCTATTCTATATGACCAGAATCTATCAAAATCTCTATAGTATTACGGTCGATCAAAAACATGATTGATCCATATAAAAATCATTAGGAAAATTACCTGTCATGATTGGACCATATTCGGGGTGATCTGGGGGGATCGAAATGATCCAAAAAATACAGATCGGTTCCAAATATAATGGAGATTACAATTATTGATTCGTTTTATATTCATAATATCCCGTTATTAGCCATCTTTATTGGGCATATATTAGAAGATTTGGCTATATATGATCTTATCAAATTAAAACTTTTTACTAACTAATGGAGATCCAATGGCACATTCGGTCAAAATTTATGATACATGTATTGGTTGTACCCAATGCGTACGAGCTTGTCCCACAGATGTATTGGAAATGATACCTTGGGAAGGATGTAAAGCTAAGCAAATTGCTTCTGCTCCAAGAACAGAAGACTGCGCAGGTTGTAAGCGGTGTGAATCCGCTTGTCCAACAGATTTCTTGAGTGTACGTGTTTATTTATGGCATGAGACAACGCGCAGTATGGGTCTAGCTTACTGATCAATATGCACAATAAAAAAGGTTAAATTCATTTCATATTAATATTTTTTTTATCCACTGATTGATAAAAACCCATACTTGATCCAAGATCTCAAGTATGGGTTTTTATCAATCAGTGGAGATGCAAAGTATCTTCTATAATGAGCGAATTACCTTGGCTCGCTCAACTATAATTGTTGGTTCGCCTATATCTGGGGTTCCTTAGTCCCATTATTTCCCACCCATAGAAGGAGGGAATGATCTGATTCGATGGTATACTCTAGGTATTTGTTTACTCTAACTCCTTTTCATTATATATACATTCCGTCCATTACCATTTCCAATTTGATAAATTATTGATCCAATTGAAAGAATAAAGAGTATAACTGACTTATTGATTTTCATTGGAGAATGGGAATTGACGGATTTTCCATCGGACCTATTTGACAGGATTTGTTACCACTTTGGCCATTTCAGTTGCTTGGCCATTACTAAAATCTCCTCGATTGTTGCATTTACTGATGTTAGCAATATACAGTAGCCAATTATCCTCGGTATATTATACCTTTTTTCCTATGCGGGAACTGGAATAAATTTTGTTCACCCACTTCTATCCGTACGGAGGGAGGGGGGGGGAAAGACGTTTCTATTTGGCCACAATACACTGCGAGTAATTCTATCTTTCCGCTAATCGGAGCTTTAAGTATAGGTCCTAGAGATCTGATAGACCAACATTAGGTTCAGGAATATTGGATAATAAATAGTATTCTATTTAGGGTTCTTCATCGCTTATACAATGAAATCGCCAATTTTTTCACATACCCGGTTACCCTACATGGGTAAGCGCATTATTATAGTACATGTATGCTTCAGTAGCCGGAGTTCCATGAAAAAAGGGAATGGGTTAATTCAAACATGGAATTGCTACCTCATACTCATTTTATATTTCTTTTCGCTGTGGTTGGTAATGATAGGAATGGTTCAAATCGTCTTTTCTTTTATTTTGAATCTATTTTATTGAATCTAATATAGTTCAAGTTATTTCAAGTAGTGATTCCATCATTCTATAATCACTACTTGAAATAACTTGTACCATTTATTGATGTCACTTATCAATCACATAAAAGAACTGGATCGAATTCTATCCTTCCTTTTCCTTCCAGGAATTCGGTCCATTTATGGTTCCAACCATCCATAGCTGTGTAACCCTATTCCTAATAGATTGACCCCCAAATAACGGATCCAAACTATAAAAAATCCTAAAGAAGCCACAATTGCCGGTTCCTCACCCTGCCAACCCTTATTCATTCTAGTATGCAGATAGATTGCGAATATGGTCAAGTAATTAATGCCCAATCTCTTTTGGATCCCACTCCAATAAGATCCCCCATGCTTCATTGGCCCATATTGCTCCAGAAAAGTACCTATGTTGAAAGAGAAAACCGAGACCAATCGCACGAAAACTCCAATGATCTAATTGTTTAATCAATTGACATTTACGATAATTCGTTGATGAAAAATAAACAGTGTATTGCAAATCACTTTTTGCTTTTCATGTGAATAAAAATTTTCATTGGGAAGAATGGCTCGGAAAATAAATGTCCATCGCACCAAAAATAACTTCAATTTACTCCGGACATAATCACTAAAGAGCTTATGGATGCTAGGGATCCACAAAAAGGGTTGCATAGCGAACAATATCATACTTACATGCATCATTGCCAATGAGATTGTAGCGCGGGTACTAACATACCGATCGTTGCATTTCCTCCGGAAGACCTAAAGTAGCAAACCCATGAGTTAACATAGCACTTTGCGCGATTGCACCTAACCACCGATCATCTCGACTCCGTACATCTAGAAGTATATGGACACGATGAACTCATGAAAGGAACATGAATGATCATACAAATTACTCAACGGAAATGTCCTAATAAAGCCAACGATTATTAAAAATCCCGTTGTACAAAGGTACTATCATGCCTTATCTCTTCCCTATGTTAATCATTCCCTTCGAACTTTAAGTATGGTTAAATTGATAAAAAGGAAAATTGGATCTTTTAAAAGAAAAAGGGAAACAAGGACAACAGGAACCAATGAAAATAAGTCTGGGACCGGAAGATTCGAACCTCCGAAAAACATGATCAAAACCTGCTGCCCATATAGCTGCCACGCCCCTTTCATCCTATTCCCTATTCATATCTAAAGAATACTTATATTCCAAATTTAGTCAACCATTATATCCAGTTCATTAGATCAGTCTTCAATTGGGAAAAATTTTGAGGATATTTCAACAAAATAATTGATGAATTGGACATAATAGGAGAAACTGACAAGAATATCCTTCATGATCATTTTCTATTAGATTGGAAAATGTTTATTATGAACGATCATCCATCTTCCAACCCCAAGTCCGGATCAACATCAAAGCTTCGATCGATTCGATCAATCAAAGACTTTTCTGGCTTAATACCATTAAAAAAAACCCCAAATTTTTATTGAGCATAAAAATGAGTTATGTTCATATTTTCAGAAGATGCCTTTAATCATCAAATAATCCTTTTTTGGAAATTACCTGAGGCTTATGCAATTCTGATCCAATTGTCGATGTCATGGCCAATTATTCATGTTCTCTCTTTTCTCCTTAGATTTGTTTCAACATGTAAGTTTTTCGATAAATATCCCCTTTTCTTTTTCATTTCAAGTTTTTGGTCTTTCATTGATCCAATTTTTGTATAAATCTATCCATTTTTTGTGACCGAAGTTCTATACCTTGCTCCACGACGATACCAGATTCAGATACCTTAACTACTCCCGATAAAACTTTTCCACTCACCTTCATCAATTCTTTCCGATCCCACCGCTCACTTCGGATCGGAGCTATGGGTCAACGTATTGATACATCACCAATGACTTTATTTTCATAATATTCATAAATCTCAAGTTGATCCAAAAAAAGAGGGAAAAAGACCATTTTGAATAACAAAGAGAAAAAATTATATCCTCATTCAAATTTGATTTTCACACGAAATTCGGAGAATAATTTCGTGATTTGTAACAATAATACTATTGTTTTGGTATTCATATCCATATATGGAACAAAGATTGATGATCTATTCTGTTGTACATATAAACAGGATTCCAATTACGAATGCTTACTATAAGCTGTTCGTTTACGATAGTGTATTTTTCATATTCTCTTTATCTTTGGATTTCTATCGAACGATTTACCAGGACGTAATCCCACTAAAGAATAGTGAAAAAAGTCTCTCTAGGTTAATGGGTCTTTTTCCGTTTCCGTAGAAAGAATCGGGGTTATTCGTTTTCCAGGATCAATAGTGGAGCGAACGGAGAGAGAGGGATCGAACTCGGTTACGGAGATCCGTACTACGATTAGCAATCCGCCATCGTCCTCAAAGCCATCTCTCCAAGATGGAAGAGTTCATGTGTAACAAAATGAAGGTGTACAGGTGTAAATCAAAGTATGTACAGATTGTATCGCAAATATAAAGAATATTGCGAAAATTCAGTTGGATAAAGAACAATCCATCAATCGTATGTTCATGTGAGTACAAAAAAATAGTTCTGTATGACTGATTTTTTTCTGCTTATCTTGGAATGCCATCGGCCAGGCCAATAAAAGCAGAAAAAATCAGCAGTCCATACAGTGCTTGACCTAATTGATAGCTAGAATACCTGCTGTAAAAGCAAGAAAAAAAGCTATCAAAAATTTAAAGCTCTACCATAACTTCATTCCCTCCCCAATGATTATAAATGCGTTACATAAGTATTTATTTCTCTCCAATATCAAATTTTATTATCTAGATATGAAGGTTCTCTATCTATTTAGAGTCTCTACAATTTTATGTATTATTGTAAAGATATCAGTTGCTCAAGGCCATAGTTTCTGAATCGATAACTACACCAATGGATGGAGTCCGAAGAAGACAAAATAGAAGAAATGATTGATCCCGACACATTTTTATTCATCCATTAAGTCGATGGAGGGTAAAGAAAACGGATCTAGAATAATTGCGCACTCATGTTCTGAGACTCTGGTTGTATGGGCCCTTATTTAGTTATTTATTTATCAGCAATTCGCAAAGGTAATCTATAATTACATGATCCATCTCCGGAGATGCTCATTGTAATGAACTCTCTTCCATATTTGATTATAATATAAGTCCAAATAAGATCTAAGTTCGGGCATTAACATTTGAATCAATTTTATGTTGGTTGATAGTTATAACGGAGCATGGCGCAGCTTGGTAGCGCGCCATCTTGGGGTGATGGAGGTCGTGGTTCAGATCCCGCTGTTCCGAAAGAGAATTGGAAATAGTCACATGCGTTATCGTACAAAGAATATATGTAAATTTTCGCTTATTTCGCTTACGATGGGAAGAATCGGAACAGCTAGATTCCAAACAATAAATGGTTATACCATCACTTTATAATTTTTTGATTGGATGGTTTGATTTATACATATCTAGAACGAAACTATGTTTCTGATCCATGATCTCCCATATGATTATTATTTAGACTTTCCAATTTTAGGGGAGACATCCAAATATATTTATAGCTCCCAATAATATTACATACAGGCTAATATACCATATATAAGCTGTTAATGAATGAATTGATCCTATTTTGAGCTACTAAGATGTAGAAGGGGGTTTCATCAATAGGATCAAATTGCACTAGATTAGTCAGCTCTTTTTATGTATCTCTGTCACAATGGTTTGGGCATTACGCATTATAAATGGTAGAGATACGAAGAAAGATGATTACTTTTAGTTCTCCTAAAGGATTGAGCACTTCTTTTTATCCAACCATAAAGGAGGGAAAAAATGGGACCCAATAGGGGGATGAATCATTGGGAGGAGCAGAAACAGAAGAAGAATGAATCAAGATATCTGAAACTATAGTAATTATTCGCCATAAAGCAATAACGCGCATCTATTACGAAATGCACGAGCAATTCCATAATGAAATAATATCATCCCCATGCGTGATTCCATAGGTTCTCTTTATTTATAAATAATAATAAATTAATCCTAGTTTTGGATCGGAATGGATGGATTGGGATGTTGATAAGATTATGCTACATTTTCGGTAGCATAATGGTAATGCTGAAGTTCATTCGGGATCCTTAAAAAAAAAAAGGATTAACTCTAATCCCTTTCTAGTGGGAAGGCAGAATGGATAGAAGAATGGTTTATAAATTCATCATTTATCCAGATTGGCTGAAGGAAAGTACTGTAGTGGAACTAATTAATGACCGTGTCCTTTTCGTACGACCACCCTTGGGAGTACCCGAATAAAATGATTTTGGATCACTGTTCTCCAGGGTCCTGGAGGGTGGTGTCGTATATTGGCTCGTGTTGTGCTACGGGTCATCCAAATCAATTGCTGTCAATTTTGATTCGGATGATCCAGAGGAATCATCATTGACTATGCAATAAAAACTTTTCGAATGACCGGTGGAGATAGATTTAGCTAAAGAAAAAGCTTTTATTGCGGCCCGATATGCTTTTCCCTTCCGAACATTTTTACGAATTTTTTTTTTTGATCTAGAAGTACGCTTTTTTGGAACTGCCATAATTAACAATGGGGTTAATTCATATATTGTGATGTGAAAGACATCTTATGTATTTCATTTATTCATTTCTCTCGTAGATAGATAACTCTGCATATTCTTTATCTAAATATGCTGCAAATTGAATCAATCCATCCATTCTCTCGACAAAAACATTAAAATAATAATGGAATCTACCAATTTAAATTGAAAGGTCAATTTTCATGATATATTTTCATATATTTTATATGATATATTCATATAACGATCGATCTTCAAATTGATGATATCTTTCTCATCATTTTCCGAATGAGTTTCGCTCGGTCCTTGATTCTTCGAGATAATCTCATCCTTCTTGTTCGTGTTCTTGCCATATCCTGAATTTAAACTAATGGGATCAAAATCCCGATTGTAATATCTTTTCAATTGGAAAGATAGTAAAAGATGCGGAAATCTCAACCAATTTTGAGTGAAAGGCTTTAAATATTCTTCCGGTGTTTCATTTCCAAGTTCCATAAAGTTATGGATAGGAAAGAGTTTAATCGAATAGAAATTTTTTCTATCAATCATACTACTTTGATGATTGAAGCGATATATGAGGATCGATAATGTAAGTACTACTATACCTTTGACCAAAAAATATGGAAGGGCTTACATTAGGTTTAGGGATAATCAGGCTCGAACTGATGACTTCCACCATGTCAAGGTGACACTCTACCGCTGAGTTATATCCCTTCCCTACTCTCATCTGGAAGGAGAACTGACTTATGAATAATAACTTACCAAAGGGTCGAGAGACTCAACACAACTATCCCACTATTTTATCTCGAACAACTTGAAGCCAGACCTTCCTTCTTTTCACACTACTACGAAAAAAAATTGGAGCCTATTCTGAGTGAATCCTGTCGAAAGTAGTATTTCCTACTGATTCGAATCATAACATATGGTCCCGTAAAATCAGTAATATTTTACCTATCTTGATCAAGCAAGTTTTACATGAACTTGAATCAGCATGTTTGATCCGATCTAGCACTAGTGCGTACGGAAAGAACTCAATATTGTTTGGAAGAACAAGGAGAACAAGATCGAGTCAAGATTATACAGAGATGATACGGATCAAATTGTTCTTCTTGCACCAAGGAGAAGACCCTATGCAACCGTTAACTACTTTATAGAAATAAAGTGAAATTACCGGAACAGAATTTGTAACTAGCACTGCTATCCTCTCGTCTAGCGAGCAAATATTTACCCCCGTGGATGGAAATACTTCTTGATCTGGATCGATGTAAGAGTACAACTACATTTCCAAAATCCATGTTGTCTATTCGGAACAGGTTGACCCCTTCGCTCTCTCGTGGTACAATCCTCTTCCCGCTGAGCCCTCACTTTTCCACCGGTCCACAGAAACAAGATATAGGACTGATGCCGTTCATCAGTTCATCATATCAGATCAAAAATCACTTTCTTTTCCGTATACTCTCCCTGGTATCGGTTGCTATTCGTGTGGACTTACGCAGTCGATCAGATCATATCTCAGATAGATATGGATATATATCTCCCTCAACATAGGTCATCGAAATGATCTTGGACAACCCCAACAAAAGCACGAAAGCCAGGATCTTTCATTAAATTGATTCCTGTTCAAATTCGAACAGTGTATAACCACATGGATAAGCTCACATTAACCCGTCAATTTCGAATCCAATTTGTGATTTGGAGGAATGATATATCGAGATATCAAGAAGGAATTAGCATGTAATAATGTCGATTCATACAAAAAGAGTATTTCTTCAGGCACTGTACTTATAGGATGGGAATAGAGAAGGAAGAGGGAATCCCGAATATTTTGCATAATATTTTTGACCGAAAAGGACAAATAGGATTCATTAGTGTTTGGTTAGAATACGAAAATGTGTTTGACTTAATTGGTTCCAGTTACTCTTTGAGACATAATGTATAAAGGAAGGGAATATTAATATTATCGAACAACGAGAATAATCCAATTTATCTTACTTCGAAACAAAAAAAAATTGAACGAGAAGCCGTATGAGGTGCAAATCTCATGTACGGTTTTGTAGAGTGACAGTGAAGAAAACTTATCTGTCAACTTTTCCACTATCACCCCCAAAAAACCAAACTCTGCCTTACGTAAAGTTGCCAGAGTACGATTAACCTCTGGATTTGAAATCACTGCTTATATACCTGGTATTGACCATAATTTACAAGAACATTCTGTAGTATTAGTAAGAGGAGGAAGGGTTAAAGATTTACCCGGTGTGAGATATCACATTGTTCGAGGAACCCTAGATGCTGCCGAAGTAAAAGATCGTCAACAAGGGCGTTCTAGTGCGTTGTATATTCTTACTTATCTAATACTTGTATCATTTCATGATGATGCCATGTGAATTGCTAGGAACATGTTAAGTATATAGCTAACCTAATAACGAACGTTTTGTAAGGGGACTAGAGCAGGCTACCGTGAAAAAAAAAAACACGATCTTATTTTTCATTGGAACTATTATATGTCCAAGGTTCAATATCGAAATCATTTTCGAAGTTTTCCCTGATTGTTTCAACAGAAAATTCAAAAATACCTTGACCTTATTAGAACGGGTTCAAGTCAAATAGCAATGATTTGAAACACTTTTTTATACACTATTTTGTAAACCTAAGGACTTGATCGTATAGATATGTAAAATACAGGATTTCCAATCATAGCAAAAGAAAGAAAGGGAACGGATACTCAATTGAGAGTGAGTAAACAGAATTATATGCATAAAGAATATATCTCATCTATGCAGATATAATAATGTGGAAAGCCGTATTCGACGAAAGTCGTATGTACGGTTTGGAGGGAGATCTTTCATACCTTTAGAGATCCACCCTACAATATGGAGTAAAAAAGCAAAAATAAATGATTTTCAGCCTTTATGAAATAGATTCTTGAACCTTTTTCACACTCATGTCACGGCGAAGTACTGCAGAAAAAAAAACTGCAAAATCCGATCCTATTTATCATAATCGATTAGTTAACATGGTGGTTAACCGTATTCTTAAAAACGGAAAAAAATCATTGGCTTATCGAATTCTTTATCGAGCCATCAAAAAGATTCAACAAAAGACGGATAAAAATCCACTATCTGTTCTACGCCAAGCAATACGTAGAGTAACTCCCAATGTAACAGTAAAAGCAAGACGTGTGGGTGGATCGACTTATCGAGTTCCCACTGAGATAAGATCAACCCAAGGAAAAGTACTTGCCATTCGTTGGTTATTAGGGGCATCTCGAAAACGTCCGGGTCGAAATATGAATTTCAAATTGAGTCACGAATTAATGGATGCTGCTAGAGGGAATGGCAATGCTATACGCAAAAAGGAAGAGACTCATAGAATGGCAGAAGCCAATAGAGCTTTTGCACATTTTCGTTAACTCATAAACAGGATCGAGATCTACCTATCTATATAGTGGATTTATATATTCTGATAAATTAGAAATTGATTCCCGTTCAGATCGGACAATATGTTTATCGGAACAAAAGAGAAAAAATAAAAAGAAAAAAGCATAAATCATAGATAGATCTAAGTCCTCTTGGGAAGGCTTCCTTAAGGAAAAAGGAGATAGATTATGGAGGAATATTCGATCCTATTCATGAGATTATGTAAATCTCCTAAACTTGGAAGTTAGAAACTTTTTCTACTCTTTCGGAGATTGAAATAAATTACTAATTCATGATCTGACATGTACAAAGTGAAAACTTCATTTTCAATTATACCCTGAGATCGTTTGAAAGAGTTTCATTTGCTTTTCTTCCATTCTGGTTTATGGTCTTTCTGGCTATATGGTCTATCCAGGGGAAAGATTTAGCTTCAAGAAATAGTAAATGATCTCATAGATACACAAATGTATAACTCTCCAGGAATTTGGATTGTGCTTATATCCATAACTGTAGGAATTGGGTCCGAACTTTACTTTTTCCAGTCTCTATTTTTTATAAATGTTTCTATGGACATGTGGAAAAGAGAAAGAAAAGGACTGTTACCCCTACCTCCACTCGGACCAAGACATCACTTTTACGGAAAAAAGTTAAAGTTTTTGAAAATATTTTTTATTTTGTACCATATTCAATTCTTTAGGTTTGTATTGAATTGAAAAATAAAGGATGTTCATTCAGTCGTCTTGTTTTATAGGAAATCTCCTCCAGATAAAAAAAAATTTATGATGAACCTATATGACCAATCGTATATCAATACTCGAATACGCTATCTCTAACATATGTTCATTCATAGATCAGGATATTTTTCATATATATATATGAATGGAATAGAATTTCCTTTTGGGATGCCTTGATGGTGAAATGGTAGACACGCGAGACTCAAAATCTCGTGCTTAAGAGCGTGGAGGTTCGAGTCCTCTTCAAGGCATAATATTGCTCATGCTTATTGAATGAGCAATATTATGGCAAATCTCGTAGAGTATCTCAATAGATTGAGATAGATTCTCTGTTGATACGAGGTATTCCGACGATCGATTACCTACAAGTTAACGCTGTTGGAATAGGACAGTGGATCACAGGTAGGATCAGATCTTCTCTACCTAATGAGGAGTCCATTCCGAATACACCCTCGTATTATGAGGTATATTTCATTAAGGACACAGATTGAGAAGATCGATACATAGATTGACCAGATACCACCTCTATCAAGATCTTGCAATATACGGGAGTTACGACCGAACCTCACCAACTATATCCATGTCGGATCCTGTGACTCTATCCTTTCCTCTCTTCAAATAGTGTGGAAAAAAAATAATGCTAGAACCGAAATCGAGGAAATAAGGAGTAAGCATAGTCTAGTTAACTTAATGAGATATTATTAGACTATGCTTACTCTTACATGGTCGAGATCTCGGAGTGAGGAACCTCAAATTAAAGATCTATCAAGTCTTTATAGGATCTTAAATTGGAGCATATGTAGAACCTCTCATTGATTCCCACGACCCTACTGCCCGGTCAATTTTCTTTTACTTCATTCCATATTCTCCCAGCTGATATCAAATCTTAATCCTGTTGTATGAATTGAGTGTTCAATTTCATTGGGAAAAAGCCATTTATTCTCCAACAATGTCTTTGTAATTTGATCCAATAACATTCTGTTAGATAGGAACAGATTTGATAAATATTGATAACTCTCGAATAGAGTATTATAAAGAAAAGATTCATTAGATAATAACCTATTGGTTCCGAGCCATCTTTGGCGATGAATTAACGATTGGAAGCGGTCAACCCTTTCTCTCGAATTTTCGGTCAACCAACGGTTATATGAATATATAGGAAAATATGGCTGCATACGTTCCAATTGGATACCAATCGCTTGAATGCGTTTGAAATGCTCGATATGTCTATGTCTAAGAGACAATGGTTTCCACCAATTCATGACCAAAACCGAATTGATCGTGGATTTTGAATCATATCTACGAAAAAAACTTTGGATACTTTTTTTAGGGAAAAAATCAGGTTGTGCTATTAATCTTCTTGCACCATAAGTAATATAAAGCCTTTTCAGCAGTTCTTCATTTGCGAAAAATTCTCGGCGTGAAAACACAGGGCGCTGCTCTTGAAATAGGAAGGAATCCCAAAGAAATCGTCTTCCTATAAAGAACAGTGGTTTCTTAGAGTATTTATATTGCTTCGGATATTGTATAGGAAATAGAGATCTGTCCATCTGCCGTTTTCTTAACGATCCGAACTGATACGAAGATCCCAATGAATTGGGTGTTTTTATATGATCGAATCTATTACTGCGAAGAAAACTAAGACGCCAGATCCTAGGAGTCCAAACTACATTCTTTATTAATTCTTCATCCATATCCCTTTGTTTTGCGCCGGGAGTAAACTTCAATTCATATTCTTTCATAAATCGTATCAGATCTAGATTATCTCTCATTTTGAGTTGAGGAGCAAATGTGATCTGATCCTTATCGGACTTACCCCGACATATTCCTAACCTAGAAAATGGAAACTCCACCAGAATACTTTCTAAAAGACTAGAAGCTATATCAAGATCATGCTCAGCTAATTTATCGAAAGGAATCCAATTCTCTCTATTTCGTTCTGATATAGACCAAGAATCTCGAGCCGCTGATCCGGCCAAGCAACCCAAAATATGGGGAAGTATGGTCAATTCCTTCATAGTTGTTTCGGCAATCGAAGGTTCTAAATACCATTCGGACAAATAACAAAACCTTTTCTTCCATAATTCCTTTTTTGTAGATAGAGGATTCATGGGAGAATTTCTTCTAAGCGTATTTTGTATAAAAGCCTTTCCTACTTTGTAGATAATTCTTTCGTCATTTTGACTGGATCCAACCTGATTATCCATAGATTGTAAATGAAAAATTTGCCTATAAATAGCGGATCGAATTGTATTAGTGTCTATAACTGATTTATTTCGGGTAATACTAAGTATTAAGGCTTCATCGGCCAGTGCTGCTAGATCTCGTACAGCATAATCTATGGTTATAGATCCAAATTCATCGGGAAATTTTCCCGAGTATAATCCTTTGCTACATAAAAGAATAGGAAATTCCCTTTGTCGTTGTGGGATAACAAGCATTCGAATATTGATCGATCTATCTAATCGATTTGGAGCTATTAGAGCTGGATCCACTCTTTGGGGGATATGAGTCGAAGCAATAACAAGAATATTTCTCATAGAATCTTTTTCACCATCTCTAAATCTAAAGAGATTGTTCATTAATACACTAAGGAACAAGTCAGTGAAGCCAAAACCAAATAAATAGTTAGTTGCGTCATTTAAATTCAGTTCATGAATGTTTGGAATCCATATTATGCAAGGAGACATGCTTTTCGCCAATTCTAAGGTAATATGGAAATCTTCCATTTTGTCTTTCACAAAAGGATCAAACTCAGTAGGAATACGTTCAAGAGGGTAATCTAAATACTCACCATACCAGAGCTTCTTCAGAGATATTCTTATTAAAGGAACATATGAGTCTGCTGCTAGACTTTTGACCAAATAGGATCGGCCAGTTCCCATAGGACCTATCAGTAAAATCCCTTTGGAAAGTAATGATCCTGAGTGGAGTGAGAAAGGTTTTCCATGAAATGTGGGGTTGGTTTGACACAATATTTGTGAAGAGGTAATCTTCTGACAAAAAGCAAGGAATACCCATCTTTCTGCTAAACAAAATGGATTGAACCCGTAATTAATTAGACCTTTTTGATAAGTGTAGGCCAAATATCGTAAGTGAATAAGCCCTGGCTGTCTAATGATTTGATCTCCAAATTCATTCTTGAATAAATTATGACTGTAAGTAAAAATTGATTCAAATTTAAAAAGGGCTTTTTCCGTCATTAGAAACTGAACTAGTAAGTTCATCTCTTTTTCGGAGATATCCATACTAGAGCACAATCCGTTCAACTCTCTTATTATAGTTATAAGCAATTTTATATTTCTATTCTTCGTCTTCCTCTTCGTCTTCCTCTTCCTCTTCATATTCATAGAAAAAAAAACTATTAATAATCTGTGGAAGAGAACTGGATCTGTCTCTGTCTATTGTATAATAGAGAAAGCTATTAGGCACGGGAGGATTAATCATTTTTTGCAACTCTATCACGTATGATGGATGCTTTAAATACTTGATGAGTTCAAAGTATCTCTTTATATTGATAAAGGTGAAAGAAATAACTTTAAAATATTGAAGAATAGAATACCCAAGAACGAAAAAAGGGATAAGAATCCCATATTTATACCCCCGAGCATTTAGTAATCTCATATGTGCCCATATGAATGGAACTGATGACTTCTCTCGATCACTAGTTTCCTCTATTAAAAAATCCTTGCAGTAAGGGAAAAAATCCTTGAAATTATTACTTGGAAAAAAAAACTTATTAATAAGATTCGTTCTCAATTTACATTGTATAGGTTCCCATAATGGATGAGAAAGTTCCCACAATATATTCCGTTTAAGCAAAATATTATGCTTAATATTTTGCAAAATAGATACAAATGGATTACTGCCATGTAGTAATATCTCCGAAAGAGTATCTAAAAGCATATTTTCAATATATTTACACCATGCAGAGGTAAAAAACCAGGGCATATATGTTTTGAACAAATCCCATTTTGAAAAAATACTATCTATTTGAGAGATCCTATAAATATTCTGTTCCTCTTTAGATGAATTAGAAAGGGTACTCCTTCCATCTATGTCTTCGTTTACTATTTTGTTTTTTAAACATTCGGTTACAAACCAATCTTGAATACGAGGAAAAATTTCCTCGTTCTTATTGGAAAACATTTCGGATAGTAAATCATCTTGATAAGATCGAGTTTGAATAAGACCCACGTTTGAACTGAAACCCCTTTTAAAGCATTGATCAAAGTTGTTTTCTTCTGAATCGGATCTTTTAAAAAAGGTTGGCAAAAATTTTTTTCAAAATTGACTATTTGTTCTTTTGTTAAAGGCGTTGTAGAAATCTCTTCGATCGAAGAAAGATATCTCTTTTCACGAACGAATGGATTCAATCGAGTTAGTAAATTGAAGGATCTGTACAAATCATAGATTAATACAAACGTTTGGTCACCACTTCGTTTTCGTTTTAAATATTTAGGTAATAATATGTTAGATACTTGTGATTTGATGAATGAAATAGTCTCTTTTTCTGAGTGAACGGGTCCTATTTCACCAATGGGCAAGGAAGATAGATTGTTGTGGATGATCAAAAGATTGAATAATTGTCCATATGTAAAATTATTCCTTTTTATATAAAATCTTTTCATATCAGAAGGTAATCTATTCCTATAATTTGGCCGAGTATGATGCAAATAATCAAAAAATTGGAGCGTATTTGCTCCGTGAAAAGAAGCTATCAATGAGCTCTGATCAGATAGTTTCACAGGATTCAACCAATTGTCTCGATCGTTGGATATCGTCGAAAAATAAGTGTTATCGAATGATTCCATGCGATTATTTTCATTATCGAAAAAGTCAATAATCAATGGATTAATTGGTATCTTATTCGTAACAAATGGTGCAATTGTTCCTTCATCAATCAATAATTTCGATCTTTGTGAAAGATTATGGTCATACAAAAGAAAGGTTTTAAATTTTTTTAAACGAACGATTAGAGTACCAATTGGATCTAACAACTGATTTAATAGTCTATAATTCATACTTTGGAGCCCATGAAATGCAAAATCAAAAAACGAAATTAAAATATCGAACTTAGAATTTAAGTTCGAAATGATATCGAACTTCGAGTTTAAGATCTTTACAGTACTTTCAGAAAGGGATAAAAACACAGACCAACCAATTGAATCTCGATTAGTATTAGTACATAATTCAATTGGATCGAACACTATTTTAAAATAGTTTTTTTTAGAAAAAACCTGTTTCAAATATTTCATAAAGTATTCGGTCTGATTGGACCATTTGTACACATTCAAATTCCGATTGATATGTTTATCAATTCGAATAATAGAATGGTTGAACCATTCTCTCTTAATTTTTTTCCAACTTGATGAATGCCGGTCAATTGTATCTTTCGTTACATTATTTAAATTTTCATTTTCTATAAAATTTGTTCTAATTTGATCCTTTAAATTGCGACTGAGCCTATTTATAAAATAGAATCTATTTAATAAATTTTTCGAATACCTGTTGTCAATGTTATACTTAATTGATTCATACCAACCCAAAGCTTCAGTTCTATAATTGTTAAAGGGAGTTCCTATCTCCAAGCAATTTTTGGAATCGATTTGGCTCAATTGTTTGTCGATTATTTGATCTAAATAATCATCCGCTTTATCAATAATATTGAGTAGGACCCATAAAGATTGATTCTTCCATTTTTCTCTGTGATTGAAGATCCGATCCGATCTCAACGATCCATTCTTGTTATAATAAATAAAAAATGAAATTTTATCATGAACCTGACTAGGCTTAGTTATTGATAGAGTGAATTGATCTGTCATTTCCAGACAATTTTTGTGCAATATGTATTTTCCTTTGCTTTGATCACAGAATGCAGAAAATAGATTCCAAGGCAGAGTAAAACTCCGCATAGCACAATTCAAGGAAGGATTTTCAATTTCAAAATATGTTTTTATCTTCCATAGATCAACTATCCTATTCATTAATGAATAGGATTTTGAATCCCTTAAATCTTGGGAAAAAACATTTTTTTTTATTTTAAATAACCTTTTGGATAAGTTGAAATCTTCAATGGGCTTTTTAGTAGCACTAGGACCACCCATACACGGTTCATCTATTGGCAATATGTAAAAAAAAAGAATAGCGAATTGATTTTGTAAAATTTTCAATGAATCTTTTCCTCTCCAAAGGAAAGGAATTCTCTTCTGTATATCTTTGATCTTCTGTAAATAATTCTTTCGCCCAAGAGATTGGATAATCTTTTGATAAACACTTTGAGGACAAATCCGATTCTATTTTTGTTTGTTCTCTTTCAATAAAAGAAAGATCCCAAAGAATTGATCTTTTTCTTCGTTGCTCAATCTCCGTTTTATTCCTTGTGAATGGATCTTCACAAAGATATTTTTCAGGTTTCCAATACTCATTTTCGGTTGAATTAAGAGTTGAATCGATCTTCAAATTGATATCTTTCTCATCATTTTCCGAATGAGTTTCGCTCGGTCCTTGATTCTTCGAGATAATCTCATCCTTCTTGTTCGTGTTCTTGCCATATCCTGAATTTAAACTAATGGGATCAAAATCCCGATTGTAATATCTTTTCAATTGGAAAGATAGTAAAAGATGCGGAAATCTCAACCAATTTTGAGTGAAAGGCTTTAAATATTCTTCCGGTGTTTCATTTCCAAGTTCCATAAAGTTATGGATAGGAAAGAGTTTAATCGAATAGAAATTTTTTCTATCAATCATACTACTTTGATGATTGAAGCGATATATGAGGATCGATAATGTAAGTACTACTATACCTTTGACCAAAAAATATGGATTGCTTTTCCGTAGATCGCGTAAAAGCAACGTACTGAGAATTCTAGGATCAAAAAGCTTTATAAGGCGCTCCCGACGTGAAAGGATTTGAATTAACAATCTAATCAAATTGGATTTGGTCCATGGATTGCATAGAAATTGATAACTTTGTATCTCTTCCAATTTGATTATCCAGGGTCTTCTTCTTTTTTTCATTTATTTGAAACCCCCCCTTACCTCTCCCTTTTGTTTTATCCCAATAAATAGAATATTTATAGCATATATTGATTTCATATAATTGTAAATCTCGTGTCAACCAACCGATACCATTATGTCCCATGGATATAATTTATTTCACTTAAATAGGTAGGAAGGAAAATGACAACGAATCGGATCCAGTCCGATTTTTTTTATCTTCTTTTATGGGCGAACGACGGGAATTGAACCCGCGCGTGGTGGATTCACAATCCACTGCCTTGGTCCACTTGGCTACGTCCGCCCCGGAAAAACCAATTTATCTATCTACAGTCATTTCTTCCAAGAATAAAAAATGAGCTAACGTTTGTTCTTATGTGGGTCGTCGGTGACCTCTGATAGGGGATCAAAGCAAGATTGATGACTAACTCTCAACTCTCGAACAAGTTGTATGGCTTATTATCAAATTAATTCAATGAAATGAAATGTTATTTGAATGTCTATTGAGAATATTTGACATGAATCAAGTATGAGAGAAAGAATGTAAATGGGTCCCAATCCCGAACTACCCAATTTTAGATCTGAGTCTATACTCATATTATAGAATGAATATGTTGATGATCTTTATCCAGCATCCATGGCTGAATGGTTAAAGCGCCCAACTCATAATTGGCGAACTCGCGGGTTCAATTCCTGCTGGATGCAGGGGAACTGCACATATCCATTATTGATGGAATGGGAAGAAGTATGAAGAATAACACCAAACAATACAATTGAAGCATACCAAGCCTTTCAATAAAATGAATGAAAGGCTTGGTATGCTTCAATTAAGCAATACACGATAACAATCCATCAGAGTATTATCCACCTATTGAAATAGATTCAACAGCGGCTAGATCCAGAGGAAAGTTGTGAGCATTACGTTCGTGCATAACTTCCATACCTAGGTTAGCACGATTAATGATATCAGCCCAAGTGTTAATTACACGGCCTTGACTGTCAACTACAGATTGGTTGAAATTGAATCCATTTAGGTTGAAAGCCATAGTGCTTATGCCTAGAGCGGTAAACCAGATACCTGCTACGGGCCAAGCAGCTAAGAAGAAATGTAAAGAACGGGAGTTGTTGAAACTAGCATATTGGAAGATCAATCGGCCGAAATAACCGTGAGCAGCCACAATATTGTAGGTTTCTTCCTCCTGACCAAATTTGTAACCTGCATTTGCGGACTGATTCTCAGTAGTTTCCCTGATCAAACTGGAAGTTACCAAAGAACCATGCATAGCACTGAATAGAGAGCCGCCGAATACGCCAGCTACACCCAACATGTGGAATGGATGCATAAGGATATTGTGCTCAGCCTGGAATACAATCATGAAATTGAAAGTACCAGAGATTCCTAGAGGCATACCGTCAGAGAAGCTTCCTTGACCAATAGGGTAGATCAAGAAAACGGCAGTAGCAGCTGCAACAGGAGCTGAGTATGCAACAGCAATCCAAGGACGCATACCTAGACGGAAGCTAAGCTCCCACTCACGACCCATATAGCAAGCTACACCAAGTAGGAAGTGTAGAACGATTAGCTCGTAAGGACCCCCGTTGTATAGCCATTCATCGACGGAAGCTGCTTCCCAGATGGGATAGAAGTGCAAACCGATAGCTGCAGAGGTAGGAATAATGGCACCGGAGATAATATTGTTTCCATAAAGAAGAGAACCAGAAACAGGTTCACGAATACCATCAATATCTACTGGAGGAGCTGCGATGAAAGCAATAATGAATACAGAGGTTGCGGTCAATAGGGTAGGGATCATCAAGACGCCGAACCATCCAATGTAAAGACGGTTTTCAGTGCTAGTGATCCAGTCGCAGAAGCGACTCCATAAATTTGCGCTTTCGCGTCTTTCTATAATTGCGGTCATGGTCAGAACTTCGTTTATAAAATCATCAGAGGCTCCCAAGCATAAGGCTTGTTATTTTACAGTATAATATGATCCATGTATCAATGTCAACCAATATCTGGGATGGAATTTAAATATCTATCCCAACGGGATAGATACTGAATCTATACTATATGGATAGAATATAGAGGTATTTTAGATAGACTCTATCTTTTTTAGATATATTCCACACTCTATAGATCTATCTGTGGTTAGATACTCCATCAAATTATTTATTCCTGGTTCCAGAAATGGAAGATCAATTGGAATGAGAACAGATAGGATCGAATAAGTATTTTTTTTTTTTTTTTTTTTTTCGCTATAACGAAGTGCAACGCAATTCTGGAACCAAATTATTAATAAATTTATATGAGTGGAATATCAATTATTTATCACCTTTCTGGAGAACCCGTAGTGCGATAGTTCGTTCCCTGTGAATAGAAACAAATATTAAAAAAAAACTTGATTAGATCCAGAACCAGAATAAGTGCACAGAGGTACCTATCAGAAATTTGATCCGGGTTGCCCGGGACTCGAACCCGGAGCTCGTCGGATGGAGTGGATGATCTGCTCTTCAGTATCAGTAAGAGCGAGAAATCTCTCCCCAAACCGTGCTTGCAATTCTCATTGCACACGGCTTTCCCCATGTAATGTATCTATTTCCTATTAGTTCTCGGATAGAAAAATAAAAATGATTCTGAATCGAGGCAATTACTCAAAGAGCATTTCATTGGTCAAATAAGTTTTCTATTTTCAGATCCTGTATCTTTTGCCAGGAATTAGCTAGGGGATTTATCTGGGGAATATCTGAATGCCAAATTCGTTCTCTCTGCGAACGGGCCGCCGCTTTTGATGAAAAAGGCAGAGAATCAAATTCTCGTTCTTTTGAAAACGATTTTTTAAAGAGTTCTGGACCTAATTCCTTCCGAACTACACGTATCGTACTTTTATGTTTACAGGCTAAAGTTTTAGCACATGATAATAAAAGTATATACTTTATACGATATAAACCATCTCGATCAAAGGATCCACTGTAGTAATGAAAAAGATTTCTCCAAATTTGATCGAATCGATCGAGGATATCATCATCTGTTAGACTGGTCCAAGACAATTTACTAATTGGCCGCCCTGATATGTCACAGAATTTTTCTGTAGCCAATAATCCAATTATTGGTACAATCGGAACTATTGGATCCATTTCATTGGTAATAAGAACGGGGATGAATAACTCATCTAGCGTTTTGGTTCTGACCAAAAGAGGGTTCATCCGAACCCTCAAAAAATAACCTGGAGAAGAAGAACAATTCTTGGATAATTGATGAGAACAGACCCTATACGGTTCGGACCAAAGATGGAAATAAAATTGCCGAAAAATTAGAAGATAATATCTACATTTTTTAACTAGGAGATCAGCACCCTTTATAGCTATAATAGGTCTTTCGCCATATCTAACATAGTGAATTTTAGGATCCTTCAACGACCAGATACTTTTCAGTGAATTTCGACGAGAAAAAATGATAATATGTTTTATCTTTCGATGAAAATGAGTTCGCTGAGGGAAAGATCCATGAGACAACGATCGTGAATGAGAGGATCGTTTAAGACGGGAAAATAAAATGGATTCGCATTCACAGACATAATAATTCAACAGGAACAGGAAGAATCTCGTATTTACTCTTGGGACGACAATAATTGATCTTTGTAAATTCTCTGGACTATTTCTATAGTCATAGAGAACAGATCGTAATGGGTGCAAGGAGGGAGCATCTCGGATCCAGCGACGAAAGGTTCGAACCAAAATTTCCGGATGAATAGAATAGGGTATTCGTGCATCTAATATAGAATTTGAATGCGGGAATTTATCCTCTAAGAAGGGAAATATTGAATGGATCGACCGGAAACTCTTACATTCATTCATCCCTTCCACAGAAGATTTTGACCATATAGAGAACGGAACTTCCAGGACCAATGTAAGTGCTTCTAGTACCGATTCAGAATAGAAACTCTTCTTGCGATCAGCTAATGGATTTGGATCGCAATTCACGAATAAAACAATTGAATGATTTTGTTGACGTATTTGACCAATCAAACGTTTTACAGTTAGGAAACTTAATTGATCATTGGAACTTAAATGTTCCATCGGTCTGGAGGAACTTGATACATCCAAATAATGATCATGAGAAATTGCGTAAAGATCTTCCTGAAAAAAGAGTGGATATAAAAAGCATTGTTGCCAAAAGCTATCTTCCTTTCCGCATCTATGGAACTCATCCATTTTCAACCCTCAGCTATGGCCCTCGTTCATGAGAATAACCTCTTTATTTCTGAGAAAATACATGGTGCGATCTAGTCGGAACAAGATAGGAAAAAAGAGATATATCCGGATATCAATATTCTATCTTCTATAGATTTACTACCCAAGGATCTCATTCGTCATGAGGAAGAACGAAAATCTTTTATCCTGGCAACCAATCGCTCTCCTGACTCATGGAATTAATAAACCTGGTCAGTACACTATTTATCTTACACATCTGTACTCGAGTATTTAGGACTCATTGTTAGTGTATAAATCCCTGATCTACTCAGGGAAAACCTCCCGATATTGGGTACTAAACTGCTCTTAACTTCTGATCAGTAAAGGGAATTCCTCGCTCGCTTAATTGGAACGAGGAACAGAAGCTCGTTTCTCTGGGTCTACTTATGATTCAAGTCATATAGCTTTCTCCATTGACTCATTCGACTTAACCGCGAATTGATTCAATCCTATTCACAATTATCACATTTGATCCGAAAGGATGAGCATATTATACATCCATCTAGGTATATAATAGACATTTCCCACCCATTTGATTCCTTAAATCAGATCCGGTCCTGATCGAATACAATCAGGTATCCGAGAAATAATATCAGGTATCATAAAGATCATATGTTGGAACGACATGCTTTTTTTTCCGTTCATTATACTTCGAGGATCAGTCGTAGTCTTCCGAACTTTACCGATGGTATCGACGAGTTTTCTACTTCATTCAAATGTGTAAAAGATCTTAGTCGCACTTAAAAGCCGAGTACTCTACCATTGAGTTAGCAACCCATATTGCGAATAGATATTGAGGATATATACGATCGAAGTGGAATGCGAGGTTACTCAATATGAACCGGTAAATCCTACCAATCTAATTGACGAACGGGAGGGATCAAAAACCTACGTGAATGACCAAATAATTCACTCGTCAGTTCATATCGGAATATGTAGAGTTTCGATCCACCATTCCAAAATAAAGTAATCTAGGTTATGAATAAATGATCCATCGACAGAATTATCATGATTGGATAGAATCACTGATAAACGATGAACCTAAGATATCTATTTCTATTGTGAATGGACGAATTATATCGACACAATACACTATTGTCAATCCAGAATAAGAGATAAATTAATTGTTGGATTGGCGCTATATTGGGACGAGATGTTAGACGCATCGATAGAAAATCCTAGGCTTATTTGTAACAATAGAACGATTCAAATATTCGTCATCTTTGTATGGAATCACGTGGAAACGAGATTTACTTGGAGAGTATATAATAAAATAAGAATAATGTTGAGCCAAGGGCATTTGATCCGAATATGAAATGATGTCATAATCCATATCCACGAAACCCATTATGTAAACTACCGCATCGTTTCAGACGATGTTTTGAAGATTCCTCCCTGATCTCGAATCATGATCGAGATCAGTGATCTCGAATCATGATTCGAGACGTGATTATGAATAGTCATTAACTCAAATGATATGATAGGAATAGGTATCGAATCGGATCCACTCTTTTTGTATAGAATACACTCAATGTAATCAATTAATTGATATTTATTAGGTACTTAACTTAATGCTTCTTTAGCTGCGTGCATTACCTCGACAGTAACGTTCAAAATGCCCTTTCGTCGTGCAAATTTTTCTGTATTTCTTTTTACTTCGTCCCTTACAAAACGGGGGATTTTACCCAATTCTTGCCGACTTTCAGGATCCCAAATTGGACTAATATCCGTGGATAAGGATTTAGTCATTATTTCCTTCGTATCATGACCACAAAAAATATCTAGAAGATGATCCTCCATACCCAGAGCGAATGAGTTATAAACTAGATCAGCTATTTGATTAGTACCTTCGTAACCAGGAAGGGTCGATATCCCAAGGAAAAATTTTGGATATGAGCTGGGGCGGAAATAACTCCACAGGGAATTTCAAGACGTTTACCAATATGACGTTCCATTTGAGTACCAAATATTGCAGAGGGTTCCACGCGAGAGATAATATCTCCTACTTCAGCATGATCATCTGTGATGATTATCTCATCACAAAAATCTTTAATTTGCTCTTTGAACCATTCTGCATCATGTTTACAATAAGTACCTGTACAACTCACACGAATTCCCATCTCTCTAGCAAGTATCTTAGTGATTGAAGCAGCATGAGTTGCATCACCAAAAACGACTGTTTCTTTCCCCGTAAAATTCTGACAATCGATAGATCTTGAGAACCAAGCAGCTTGGGAAACGAATCGAGTTTGTCCATCGATATAGGATTCGTAATCAACCCTTTTGCTCGATAAAATAGGAGCCGCCAAGGTCTCAAGAGATTTCTTTATCTGTCGGATGCACTCGGCCATATCTACAGCTCCCATAGGAGTTGTAGATACATAAGGCATTCCAAATTCCTTATTCAAATACATCGCTGTCATTAAGCCCACTTCACGATAAGGAATTAAATTGAACCGAGCTTTCGGTAAATTTTTCGGATCCTCTACAGATCCTCCTTCAGGAATTATTTGATTAATTCTGATGTCCAGATCTTTTAATAAACGTCTCAACTCACGACAATCATGTCGATTATGAAAACCCAGAGTAAGAATCCCAATTATATTTACAGAAGGTGCATCTGTTACGAATTGATCCAATGTATGGGATTTCTCCAAATAATATCGAACTACCTGTTCCAAAGTTCTATCCGCTGCCTGAATTTCATTCACTTGATAATGATCCACATCCGCAAAAATGACGTTGCAATCGGAGATTATGGATGCTCTATCCACAAAGTTTTTTAAATCCTCTTGCAAGATACTAGAGGTACATGTAGGTGTTAATATTATCAGATCGGGACCTTCCTCCTTATCTTTTCGAATAATATGATCCACAACTCTTTTTCGAGATCCACGTGCTAGTACGTGACGATCTACTATACTAGCAGTTGCAGGAGTAAAATTTCTTTCCCGTTCTAACATAGAACGCATTACATTAAAATAATCATCTCCTAGAGGAGCATGCATAATGGCATGGACATTTTTGAATGAACTAGCTACTCGTAGAGTTCCAATATGAGCAGGACCAGCATACATCCAATGGGCTAATTTCATAAATTGAACCTTATCTCAAATTGATCCGTATTCCCATCTTGCACCACAGATATATCCCTTTATCTCTTCCCTATTGTAATCACATTCCCTTCTGAACTTTAAGTATGGTTAAATTATGATAAAAAGGAAAACAAAGTTGGATCTTTTACGAAAGAAAAAAGGGAAGAGCGAAGGAAGGGAAAACAGGAACCAATGAAATAAGTCTGGGACGGAAGGATTCGAACCTCCGAATAACAGGATCAAAACCTGCTGCCTTACCGCTTGGCCACGCCCCATTCCCATCCTATTTCCCTATTCATATGCTAATGAATACTTATATCAAATTTTTTGTCAACCCATTAGTATCCAAGATTCATTAGATCAGATCTCAATTGGGGAAAAATTTTTGTGGATATTTCAACAAAATAGGTTATTGATGGAATTGGACATAATAGGAGAAACAGAAAAAGTGACAAGAATATCCATTCATTGATCATTTTCTATTAGATTGGGTAAAATGTTGTATGTATGAAAGAATCATCCCTTCCAACCCCAAGTCCGGTCAAACTTGCCGAAGAGCTTCGATCGATTCGATCAATCAAAGACTTTTCTGGCTTTACCCCCCCCCTAATTTTTATTGGAGAATAAAAATGCCAGTTATGTTCAATATTTTTCTAGATGATGCCTTTATTCATTCAAATAATCCCTTTTTTGGAAAATTACCTGAGGCTTATGCAATTTCTGATCCAATTGTCGATGTAATGCCAATTATTCCTGTTCTCTCTTTTCTCTTAGCCTTTGTTTGGCAAGCTGCTGTAAGTTTTCGATAAAAAGTATCCCCTTTTTTCTTTTTCAAGTTTTTGGGTCGCTGTCATTGATCCAATTTTTGTATAACTCTTTCCATTTTTTTGTGACAGAAGTTCTATCCTTGCTCCACCCGACGATACCAGATTCAGATACCTTATCTGCTCCCGGATAAAAACTTTTCCACTCACCTTCATCAATTCCTTCCGATCCCACCGCTCACTTCGGATCGGGCTATTGGGTCACGTATTGATACGATCACCAATGACTTATTTTCATAAATATTCAATAAATCTCTAGTTGATCCAAAAAAATAAGAGGGAAAAAAGACCATTTTGAAAACAAAGAGAAAAATTATATCCTTCTTTCAAATTGATTTTCACACGTGATTCGGAGAAATAATTTCGTGATTTGTAACAATAATACTATTGTTTGGTATTCAAGTATCCATATATGGTACAAAGATTGATGATCTATTCTGTTGTACTTATAATCAGGATTCCGGAGATTACGTAATGCTTACTCTTAAGCTGTTCGTTTACGCAGTAGTGGTATTTTTCATTTCTCTTTTTATCTTTGGATTTCTATCGAACGATCCAGGACGTAATCCCGGACGTAAAGAATAGTGAAAAAAGTCTCTAGGTTAATGGGTCTTTTCCGTTTCGTAGAAAGATTCGGGGTTATTCGTTTTCAGGATCAATAGTGGACGAACGGAGAGAGAGGGATTCGAACCCTCGGTACGGATGATCCGTACTACGGATTAGCAATCCGCCGCTTTGGTCCGCTCAGCCATCTCTCCAAGATGGAAGAGTTCATGTGTAACAAAATGAATGGTGGAGTAAAGGTGTATATCATAGTATGTACAGATTGTATCGGCAATATAATGAATATTGCGATTATTCAGTTGGATAAAGAACAATCCAGTCAATCGTATTGTTCATTTCGTTAAAAATAGTTCTGTATGACTGATTTTTTCTGCTTTTCTTGGCCTGGCCATCGGCCAGGCCAAGAAAAGCAGAAAAAATCAGCAGTCATACAGTGCTTGACCTAATTTGATAGCTAGAATACCTGCTGTAAAAGCAAGAAAAAAAGCTATCAAAAATTTAAGCTCTACCATATCTTCATTCCCTCCCCAATGAGTTTGATTAAATGCGTTACATGGATTAGTCCATTTATTTCTCTCCAATATCAAATTTTATTATCTAGATATTGAAGGGTTCTCTATCTATTTAGGGTTCTCTATCTATTTTATGTATTATTGTAAAGATATCAGTTGCTCAAGGCCATAGGTTCCTGATCGAAACTACACCAATGGGTAGGAGTCCGAAGAAGACAAAATAGAAGAAAAGTGATTGATCCCGACAACATTTTATTCATACATTAAGTCGATGGAGGGTGAAAGAAAACCAAATGGATCTAGAAGTTATTGCGCAGCTCACTGTTCTGACTCTGATGGTTGTATCGGGCCCTTTAGTTATTGTTTTATCAGCAATTCGCAAAGGTAATCTATAATTACAATGAGCCATCTCCGGAGATGGCTCATTGTAATGATGAAAACGAGGTAATGATTGATATAAACTTTCAATAGAGGTTGATTGATAACTCCTCATCTTCCTATTGGTTGGACAAAAGATCGATCCATATGTTACAATCAGATCGTGGCGGGTATAGTTTAGTGGTAAAAGTGTGATTCGTTACATTATCAACTCGAATAGTTGAAGGATCTTTTACATGGATCTTTGATCCATCTAAAGCTCTATTTACAGATAGGTTCAAAACCTTCCCTATGAATACCCAGGAATAGCATACCTTCTCGTAATCTGGGTCTGAAATGATGAAAGATAAACACATTTTTGGTTCCAAGATAGCGACACAGAATGTTTGAAAGGTTAGATAAATTACAGATCTATGGGGAAGATATTTTTTCATCGTGACTAAACCTTCAACTTATGGATGGAAGGACCCCAGGTTGAAGCCGAATAGCTATAGAACTATGACTTTGGTTTACTTGGGTTATCGGCATTTCGTTCGAGCTCGGTGGAATTTGTTCTCCTAGGGATCAGAATCAGTAGAAATAGGGAACGAAGTAACTAGAAAGATTTGTGATTATTTTAAACTTTTCAAATTTATCTTTCTATCAGGATCATCTAGAAAGTGAGTAAGTATTCTACGATTTTGGGCCCTTCACTAAAAAAAAGAGAATAAACTGACGTAGATGCCATGGGTACGATAATAAGGTTTTTTTTTAGAAAAAAAAAGAGGAGAAAGAAAGGAATTTTCAATTCCTTTCAAAAAGATTTGATATAAATACTCCGCTTCTTCCCTCATACCGCTCTCTATCTCCCATGAAGGAGCCGAATGACATTAAATTCTCATGTTCGGTTCTGAATTAGAGACATCGAATAATAAATGTCGACTATAACCCCTAGCCTTCCAAGCTAACGATGCGGGTTCGATTCCCGCTACCCGCTAACAGATATCTACCTATTCTATATCTATCTAGATAGATATAGAATAGGTAGATATAAAGTGATTAAGTATATAACATAATTTCACGATTCACTCGAAATCAATTAATGTGAAATAGATTCCATTCTTTTCCTATCCTATAACCTCAGTGTGAATAAAAAGGTAGATCGGGACAATGTATGCCAAAGGGAATTCAAATAAAAAAAAGGGAAGAGAAAAAAAAGAGCGTCCATCGTCTAATGGATAGGACAGAGGTCTTCTAAACCTTCGGTATAGGTTCAAATCCTATTGGACGTAATACTCTTCAATTGTTATAAATTGTTGTGCAATGTATTGGATTGGAATGGAACAAATTCTTTAGTTCTTTTTACTGTTCTGAATAATTCCACCAAATGATCAAATATTCATTTTTTTTCTTGAAGTAAAAAAAGTTCAGTATGTTCCTTAAGAGCCTCTTCCAGAAGGGCTTTCGCTTCTTCTGTAAATGTACCAGTAGAACGTATAATTTCTCCGAACTGAGGTTTATTTTTTATCAAATAAAAACGTAACCCAAGGAGAAATTTTCTCACCTGTGCTATTTCGAATATATCCAGGTATCCGTTTGTTCCGGTATAAATAGTAGCTATTTGTTCTTCTACAGTCAAAGGAGCCGACTGAGATTGTTTGAGCAACTCACGTAATCGTTGACCCCTCGCCAATTGATCTTGAGTAGCTTTATCAAGATCGGAAGCAAATTGTGCAAAAGCTTCCAACTCTGCAAATTGAGCTAACTCTAATTTCAACTTTCCAGCTACCTTTTTCATAGCTTTTATCTGAGCCGCAGATCCTACTCTAGAGACGGAAATACCCACATTAATAGCAGGTCGGATCCCGGCATTGAATAGATCGGCCGATGAAAATATTTGTCCATCGGTAATGGAAATTGCATTAGTGGGAATATAAGCTGAAACATCTCCAGCTTGAGTCTCAACTATTGGTAGAGCAGTAACACTCCCCTCACCTAACTGGGAACTTAATTTAGCTGCTCTTTCCAAGAGACGGGAATGCAAATAGAAAACATCTCCCGGATAAGCTTCTCGGCCAGGTGGTCTTCTTAATAGAAGAGACATTTGTCGATAAGCTTGTGCCTGTTTGGAGAGATCATCATAAATGATTGATGTGTGTTGTTTTTTATACATGAAGTATTCAGCCAAAGTTGCTCCTGTATAAGGGGCGAGATATTGTAATGTAGCGGGAGAATCCGCAGTTTCCGCTACCACAATGGTATATGCCATTGCGCCACGTTCTCGGAATGTATTAACTACCTGAGCCACGGAAGAAGCTCTTTGACCAATTGCTACATAGACACAGATTACATTTTGACTCTTTTGATTAAGAATAGTATCTGTAGCTACTGCTGTCTTGCCGGTCTGTCTGTCCCCAATAATTAATTCTCGCTGACCACGCCCTATAGGAATGATAGAATCAATAGCAATAAGCCCCGTTTGAAGGGGTTCATATACGGAACGTCTTGATATAATACCTGGAGCGGGAGATTCAATCAGTCGAAATTCGGAAGCTGAAATTTTACCCTTACCATCAATGGGTTGGGCTAGAGCATTTACAACACGACCCAAATACGCATCACTTACTGGTATCTGAGCAATTTTTCCTGTTGCTCTCACGGAACTACCTTCTTGTATCATCAAGCCATCGCCCATTAATACAGCTCCAACATTATCCGATCCCAAATTTAGGGCAATGCCTACTGTACCATCTCCAAATTCCACTAATTCCCCTGCCATTACTTCATCAAGACCATGAATACGAGCAATGCCATCTCCTACTTGAAGTACGGTGCCAAGATTACCAACTCTTACTTCGTTGTTATATTGTTCGATCTGTTTCCGTATAATACTACTAATTTCGTCGAGTCTAATACTTCCCATTAGCACTTATTAATTATCTGTTCAGAAATAGGTCCTTAACCTTTTTAATTATCTATTGAGAAATAGGACCTATAACAACTAATCATTTGTGTTCATCATGGTTCTAAGCAGGCCAATATTGTGATCGATCGTACGTAAATGTAACTCAGTATTCAAACGACTATTCAAAGTTCCTATAGCTCTTCGTAAAGCTTGGCGAGAAACTTGTTGTCGGATCTGGTCAAATGCTCTTTGCTGTTCGGAGTAAATCGTCTCATTCTTGGGATCCTCTAATTGTTCCAAATTATCAGAAGCAGTATTGAGGAGATCCTCTTTCTCTCGTTCTATTTGGGAGTTTCCATTTACCTGGATTTCGTCCGCTATCATTTCCACGTTCCTTAAGCAAGCCCGAGCTTTCTCGAGCTGATCGATAGCTCCTTTACATAGTTCTTCCGAATTCCGAATAGTCTCCAATATTTTCTGTTTACGGTTATCTAATAGATTACTTAATGAAAGTAGATTATCTATTCACAAATTTCACGAATTCATAATCTCTTCCCAAACCGAACACGAATCTTTCGATTCATTCGGCTCTCCTGCTCAGTTCTTTTTTATTCCCCAGGAACGTATACGTTCCCTTCACACCAAGCTTGCCCTTTCCGTTCCGTTTACGGAAGATTAGAATCAATTTATAAAAGACCGAGATCTCCGAAGGGCTCTTCCAGCAAAAGGGATTTGCAATTATCAAGAAAGTTTTATGTTGTTTTTGTTTCCCCTTTTCTCTCCTCTTCTTCCCTCATGAAAATTGAATCGTTCCATTCAATCAATTAATTTGTGCCTCCTCCTTTTTGTTCTATCGAATAAATTCCCTTCTGTTTAGGTCGTCAGTTCAGCATTGGAACTAAAATTGGATGGGAGATTGGGACTATTTTTCAGTAAATAGATCAAATTATTCCATTGATATGAATGTTATATATCGGATCAATCTCCAACTATGCCTTTGAATCCATCTCATCTTGACACAGCGGTGGAAAGAATACCCAGTTAGTTGTGCTTAGACTTCAAACAGTTCAGCTTTAACCATTCTAGTGGTCCTCCCTCATTGGTTGTTATAAACTAAGAGTTCATTTCCCAATCAATTACGAAATGCTATAGTTCTTCGCTATTCCCCATTCGGAAGTAATTCGTTGAGATTATGCACTTTTCTATCTCCAAAGTGCAGCTGGTTGGGCCCAGCCATATTATTCGAATATACAACTCGCACACACTCCCTTTCCAAAATAGATCAGTACACTAAGCACCACACTTGAATTTATTATATTTGTTTCTAAAATATTGGTATTTGATCCGAAACCCCCAGCGGAAGGCCAATAACTCAAGGAAATGAAAGGATCAATTACATTTTTCATACGCTCTCCCCTCATAGATAAGGATATGTTCTACAGAATTTTGTTATTTTCTTATTTGATCCTATCTAGTTCTGGATAATAATATTTGGGATACTTAACTTAGTCCCAGGTCTTTTATAAGGATAAAAAGAATTTGCTTGCCCTATCCACTCCCTTCCCTGCCGCACGCGTCATGAATCTTTCCGACCGAAGTATAGTTATAGGAAGAATAATTCATTTGCTAATTATTCAGATCAGCCTCTCCTGCAGTTTAACAAGTAAATTATTGGAGAAATACTAATGTAATGACGAGGTGTAGGGATCTTTTTTTTTCAGGATTAAACAAAGGGATTCGCAAATAGAAGCGCTAGGGCCACAACTAGTCCATAAATAGTTAAAGCTTCCATAAAAGCTAAACTTAGCAGTAAGGTACCTCGTATTTTACCTTCTGCTTCTGGTTGTCTCGCAATACCTTCTACAGCTTGGCCCGCAGCAGTGCCCTGGCCAACGCCAGGTCCAATGGAAGCAAGCCCTACAGATAATCCAGCAGCAATAACGGAAGCAGCAGAAATTAAGGGATCCATGGTAATCTCCTCTTACTAAGGTTGGGAAATAGTTGATAATACGACAGTTTCATCTATTGAGTGTTCACCAATGGTAAAATTATGGAACGATTTCTTCCGAACAACTAAGAACAAAAATATTTATTGATGATATCAAAGTGATAATATCAACGAATAGGGTATCCCTTATGCAAATATTTCATCATAAAAAGATTTATTCTTCATAATATTCAAAATAAAGATTCCATTTTATTGGGCATATGAATTCTTATAACGGAGAGAGAATAGACTGCGTAAGAGCCTATAAGTCATTATATATCACATCTATAGATGTGATATTAATCCATATAATCTATAAGGCTTATAATCAATATAAATGGATTAATATATGAAACGAACTATATACAAAGTAAACACGTTCGAAAAAATCCTCCCCTTAATGGGAACAAAAATTTAATCGTTCTACGCCGGTACATTCTTTACTCAAACAACTCCGATTAGTGAACCTGTTCGATCCTATTATCATATTTCTATACAAATGGACCAATCGGATCCACTCTATCTGGAGATCTAATGGACAGAAGTAGTTAACTGATCTTAAATCTTGTTACCAAGCTCTTTTTACTAAGAAATCTGATTTGCTTCTACCATACATATCAAGTCATGCGTTGGTACGATACTTAGAAAATATTCTGTCTGATTGGACAGTGATTTAATGATGACCCTCCATGGATTCACCTATATAAGCTGCAGCTAGAGTTGCAAAGATCAGAGCTTGAATACCGCTCGTAAATAATCCCAGGAACATTACAGGTATAGGAACTATTAAAGGTACCAGAGAAACAAGAACAGCAACTACCAATTCGTCAGCTAATATATTTCCAAAAAGTCGAAAACTAAGTGATAAAGGTTTTGTAAAATCTTCTAAGATGTTAATTGGTAAAAGTATTGGGGTTGGTTGAATATATTTACCAAAATAACCTAACCCCTTCTTTGTAAGACCTGCATAGAAATATGCTACTGACGTAAGTAAAGCTAGAGCAACCGTAGTATTAATATCATTTGTAGGTGCGGCTAACTCCCCCTGAGGTAATTTTAGAATTCCCCAAGGAAGAAGAGCACCTGACCAGTTAGAAACAAAGATAAATAGAAACATAGTTCCAATAAAGGGAACCCAGGGACCATATTCTTCCTCCCCAATCTGAGTTCTGGTCAAGTCCCGAAAAAATTCGAGAATATATTCAACAAAATTTTGACCACCGGTAGGAATGGTTTGTGGATCTCGAACAGCTATGGTAGCTGAACCTAATAAGACAGCAATTACAACCCAAGAAGTTAGAAGTACCTGTCCATGAACTTGAAACCCCCCTATTTGCCAATAAAAATGTTGACCCACCTCCACACCGGATATCTCATAAATATGATTCAGTGTGCTAATAGGAGATCGTACGATATCCATATCCATATTACCCCCTTGTAAAGATGAACTTAAAGAAGAAAATAAATTATTTTTGTCAAATGAGAGATTCCTCAATTATTTCACTCTCATCAGAATTTTTGATGTCACGAGATAATAAAAAGGGTATTCCATTAAGAATATTTTTCAATTTGGAGCAGCCAACCAAATCAATAAATGAAATTCCCTCTTACGAGATCTTGGATGGAATAGCAACCAACTCAGTAAATCCTCAGGTCCTCCCCCCCCTTTTTTTTATTTTTTTTATTACTTTCTATTAGCCCTTCATATAGCTATAATGACCTTAATGCCCTTCCTTCGCAAATTGCTGACGTTAATCTGTTCAGGATCAATTGGATTAAAGCTATACCATCATCATTGGCTGGAATTGGGATATCCACGAGATCTGGATCACAATCTGTATCAACCAAGCAAATTGTCGGAATACCCAAAGTTCTACATTCCCCAAGAGCAATGGATTCTTCTCGTTGATTGGTAATTATAGCAATATCGGGTAAGCTTGTCATATATCTAATCCCACCTAGATATTTCTGCAATTGGTCTAATTGTCTCTTGAGCATAGCTGCTTCTTTTTTTGGAAGTTGATTGAATCGTCCCGTATCTTGTTCTTTTTTTAAATCCTTGAACTTCTGAAGTCTCGTCTCTGTAGTAGACCAATTAGTTAACATACCACCAAGCCATTTTCTATTTACATAATGACATCGAGCTTCTGTAGCAGCTGATGCTACTAAATCAGTTGCTTGATATTTCGTACCGACTATCAGGAATTGTTTTCCTCTACCTGCTATATCAAACAGCAAATCACAAGCTTCTGATAAAGAACGAGCAGTTTTAGCCAGATTTATAATATGAGTATCTTTACGCTCTGTAAAAATGTAAGGTGCCATCTTAGGGTTCCATTTCCTAGTTTTATGCCCTAAATGAACTCTTGCTTCCATCATCTCTTCCAAATCAATGTTCCAATATCTTCTGCTCATTCTCGTTCGCTTTCCTCCCCAAAATAGCGAAATAAAATGTATCGTAATATCTAATTATTCCAACGGAATCAATTACATCTCAAAGATTGCCTGTCTGTCTAGTACGTGATAGAAACGTTCTCACTCATAGAATATTTGATATTCTTCCTATTATAGAAGAGATATTCATGAACATAACAAGAAATCTATTTCTCAAGACTATTTCTCAAGACTATTTTAATTGCTGTTTTAATATATTGTGATATTTGTAAGAATTGTCTTGAAAGGAAAAAAAATCTACTTTGTCATGATGAAATAAAATGTCCTTCACTTTGTTGCTAAATAGATTCCTATTCCCTATTCTTGGATCTATTCCGTTTCGTTTCCCTGGTAACGAGTGGGACCGAATAATTCGACCGGAGTAGTTGCGGAGCCATACCACATGGTCCCAGCAACAATGAAAGCTGCAAAAAACACAGCAGCAATACTGCTGGATAGGACCGTTTCAATATTCCCCATGCGTAATCCTACGTATAAACGTTGGGGAGGACGAACACTGAGATGGAATAGACCTGCTAATATACCCAAAATACCCGCTGCTATATGATGAGAAGCTATTCCTCCTGGAACAAAAGGATCAAAACCTTCAGCTCCCCATGCTGGATCCACTGGTTGTATTTTTCCAGTTAGTCCATAAGGATCAGACACCCATATCCCAGGACCATACAAACCCGTTACATGAAATGCTCCAAATCCGAAACAAGCTACTCCTGAGAGGAATAAATGAATTCCAAATACTTTGGCAAATCTAAACAACGTTTTCCCGTACGTTCATCACAGAATATGTCCAGATCCCAATATACCCAATGCCAGATAGCTGCCAAAAAGCACAGGCCAGAAAACACGATATGTGCCACGGCCACACCTTCATAACTCCAAATACCGGGATTAATTACAGTTTCTCCGGTGATGTTCCATCCACTCCATGAATCCTTTATTCCCAAACGAGTCATAAAAGGTATAACGAACATACCTTGTCTCCACATTGGATCAAGAACAGGATCGGATGGATCAAAAACTGCTAATTCGTACAGAGTCATTGAACCAGCCCAACCAGCAACTAGAGCTGTATGCATTATATGTACAGAAATTAACCGTCCAGGATCATTCAATACGACGGTATGAACGCGATACCAAGGCAAACCCATGCAAACACCCCTTTATCGGAAAAAGTAGACACTATGTAACTTTCTCACATTGGATTGGAAGAGATCATGTTATCGAGCTAGACCCGGATCATCTCGAAAGTGAACATCTATTCACTTGGACATTGCTAATGATGGAACAGGTTTGAAACAATTTTGTTCATACATAATAGCAGGGAGAGACAAAGATATTTTATCGTTTGTATGTACCAATACACAATGTAGGGATTGGTCCCATTTATATTGATAAAAAAAGAGGAAAGAAACGAGATATTCTAATCCTTCCATTCGTTCATGAACGATACCTTTGCAATTTATGGACTAAGTCAGATATAATTTTTGATGAAAAAATATCATTTTTCTACTAAAGAGTGGAGCTATAATGAGGTAAGCTCGTCTAGGTCCAGATCTTGGTACCGGTCCAATAAAAAAAAAAAAGAGAATAGCTCGGCTGTATATAGCCGAGCTACAAGGATCCAGTTGGAAAAAGAGTATTTGAAAAGACTCCTATCCCGCCGATATGGGAGATAGATGTAATGAAATTGAATCGATTTTTCTTCCATCTGGTTTGATCTATTGTTTCAGTTAAGAGGAGTCATGGAAAGGACAGGTTCGAAATCACGATCAATCCCTTTCTCAAATCCTGCTGCAGCTGCACGAGCCCTTCCCGCATGCCACAAATGACCTACGAAGAAGAAAAATCCTAGAACGAAATGGGAGGTGGATAACCAACTTCGGGGAGAGACATAATTCACCGCATTGATTTCGGTAGCTACACCACCCACAGAATTTAAAGAACCTAAAGGAGCATGATTCATATATTCTGCTGAACGTCGTTCCTGCCAAGGCTGTATGTCTTTTCTCAACTTGCTCAGATCCAAACCATTAGGGCCCCTTAGGGGTTCCAACCAAGGAGCACGGAGATCCCAAAAACGCATCGTTTCCCCTCCAAAGATAATTTCTCCAGTCGGAGAACGCATAAGGTATTTACCTAAACCAGTAGGTCCTTGGGCAGACCCCACACTAGCTCCAAGACGTTGGTCTCTAACTAAAAAAGTAAACGCTTGAGCTTGAGAGGCTTCTGGGCCGGTGGGCCCATAAAATTCACTGGGATAAACGGTATTGTTGAACCAAACAAAACAACAAGCAATAAAACCAAAGAGGGATAGAGCCGCTAAACTATAGGACAAATAAGCTTCTCCGGACCATACGAATGCACGGCGAGCCCATGCAAAAGGTTTGGTTAAGATATGCCAGATACCACCGAAGATACAAATGGAACCTAACCATACATGTCCTCCAATTACATCTTCTAGATTGTCCACGCTAACGATCCATCCTTCTCCTCCGAAAGGAGATTTCAGTAAATAACCAAATATAGCACTTGGGTTAAGTGTCGGGTTCGTAATTATTTTCACAGAAGGGGGTAATATGATATCTTGAGCAGTTACATTTCTGGGTCCAACAATATAAATAGAAGCTTCTCGGATTCCGTACGAGTCACTCGACGGTAGAGTAACGCCTTACCATGGCGTTACTCTACCGTCGAATTATTCGGTCCCACTGTAGAGTGTTTCAATTTGGAACGAAGATTCAATATTACTGGATCCTTATGGAACAGAATATATTACCATGCATGATATGGAAGGAACGCAATAATTGATTCTTAAGCATTACCATTATAGCCCACTTCTCCCCCATACTACGAGTGAAAGGGAAAATGTAAAAACTACCATTAAAGCAGCCCAAGTTATACCGACTATATCCATACGGATCATGTTCTCTAAAAAATAATGATTTCATCATCGAGATGATAAGGGAACTATTAACCATAGTGCAAAGTTGAAGTTGAAATGACCACCTTTGCATTCTGAACGTTACTGACGTTCGAGCTGATATGAGAGATCAATAAATCCATTTGTTCATTGACCAACAAGTTACTATAACTAACTCGAGGGTCGTACATTCACGACGGAATCGGGATCAAATGTACGTAACTCACTATCTATATTGGTAATATGTACCAATATGTCTCCAGAGGTTCTGTAATGGAAATACAGACTTTTCCTTCCATTTACTTACCTCAACAAGGCGACACCCGGATTCGAACTGGGGATGGAGGATTTGCAGTCCTCTGCCTTACCGCTTGGCTATGTCGCCGAGATATGGGAATCCCATGGACAGATCGAATCTTTTGTCCTTTCAAGTCATTCGTCCGTCCTTTAAGTATAGTATGAGATGTATGCTAAAGTCAACCATAAAGGAAATGGATCTAATTTGTTCTCCGTCTTTCTTTCGATCTGACTATTTTCATTAGGAAATTTTCTAAGTGAGATTAACATTTAAGAATGGTTTGATTCATTCGTTCATAGCTCCATTTCACGTGGTTGGAAGAAAGTATCAAAGTACCTCTTCCTTATCCTTTTTTTTTTTATTGGAAGTATATCTGGATACGGGTAGTATTTCATGGGATATAGTGAAGACTGAATATACATCCGAATCTTTTTTGTCGGATTGATCCATATAGATCAATCGGGAATAATTTAATAGATTTTTCTACAGATGGGAAACTTCCAATGCGATTAGATGAAAATGAGGGAGCGTTTACAATCCCTGAATTTGGTAAGATACAATTTGAAGGATTTTGTCGTTTTATCGATCAGGGCTTGATGGAAGAACTTCATAATTTTCCAAAAATTGAGGATATAGATAAAGAAATTGAATTCAGGCTTTTTGGTAATGAATATGAATTAGCAGAACCTTTCATCAAAGAGAGAGATGCTGTATATCAGTCCCTTACATATTACTCTGAATTATATGTACCAGCAAGATCGATTCGGAGGAATAGTAGGAAGATACAGAAACAAACTGTATTTCTCGGAAATATTCCTTTAATGAATTCCCATGGAACATTTGTAGTAAATGGGATTTACAGAGTCGTAGTTAATCAAATATTAATAAGTCCTGGTATTTATTACCGTTCGGAATTAGACCATAATAGAATTAATTATATATATACTGGCACTCTGATTTCAGATTGGGGAAGAAGATCAAAATTAGAGATCGATGTGGGAGAAAGGATATGGGCTCGTGTAAGCAGAAAACAAAAAATATCTATTCCAGTTCTATTATCAGCTATGGGTTTAAATCTCGAAGAGATTCTGGACAATACTCGCTATCCCGAAAGATTTTTATTTTTATTGAAGAAGAAGGAGAGGTGGGAGCGGGAGGAATATCTATGGTCGAGGGAAAAAGCCATTCTGGAGTTTTATAAAAAACTCTACTGTATAAGTGGCGATTTGGTATTTTCCGAGTCTCTATGTAAAGAATTGCAAGAAAAATTTTTCCGAAAAAGATGTGAATTGGGAAAGATTGGTCGACGAAATCTGAACCAAAAACTGAACCTTGATATACCCGAGAACGAGATTTTTTCATTACCACAAGATGTATTGGCTGCTGTGGATTACCTTATCGGGGTTAAATTTGGAATGGGTACACTCGATGATATAGATCACCTCAGAAATCGACGGATTCGTTCTGTAGCAGATTTATTACAGAATCAATTTAGATTAGCTCTAGGTCGTTTAGAAGATGCAGTTAAAAGAACTATACACAGAGCAACCAAGCGCAGATCAACTCCTCAGAACTTGGTCACTTCAACTCTATTAAAAAACACTTTTCAAGATTTTTTTGGTTCACACCCCTTATCCCAATTTTTGGATCAAACTAATCCATTGACGGAAATAGCTCATGGGCGAAAATTGAGCCATTTAGGTCCTGGGGGCTTAACAGGGCGAACTGCTAGTTTTCAGACACGGGATATTCATCCCAGTTATTATGGGCGTATTTGTCCAATCGATACGTCCGAAGGAATGAATGCTGGACTTGTTGCATCATTATCTATTCATGCAAAGATTGGTGATTGTGGTTCTTTACAAAGTCCATTCTATAAGATCTCCGAGAGATCGAGAGAAGAACATATGGTTTATCTACTACCGGGAGAAGATGAGGATGAAAACTATCGGATAGCTACGGGAAATTCTTTGGCGTTAAATCAAGGAATTCAAGAGGAACAAATTACTCCAGCTCGATACCGACAAGAATTTATAGTTATTGCATGGGAACAAATCCATTTCAGAAGTATTTTTCCTTTCCAATATTTTTCCGTTGGAGTTTCCCTTATTCCTTTTCTCGAACATAATGATGCGAATCGCGCTCTAATGGGTTCTAATATGCAGCGTCAAGCAGTTCCACTTTTTCGACCCGAGAAGTGCATTGCCGGAACTGGGTTGGAAGGTCAAGCAGCTCTAGATTCAGGAAGTGTAGCTATAGCTACACAAGAGGGAAGGATCGAGTATATCGATGCTGTAAATATAACTTCATCGGTTAATGGAGACACTGTACGAACAGAATCGGTTATATATCAACGTTCTAATACCAATACTTGTACGCATCAAAAACCTAAAATTCATCAAGGGGAATGTGTAAAGAAGGGACAAATTCTGGCGGATGGTGCGACTACGGTAGGCGGAGAACTATCTTTGGGAAAAAACGTTTTAGTAGCTTATATGCCATGGGAAGGATACAATTTCGAAGACGCAATACTCATTAGTGAACGTCTGGTATATGAAGATATTTATACCTCTTTCCATATCGTAAGATACAGGATTGAAATCTGTATGACGAGCCAGGGTCCTGAAAGAATCACTAGAGAAATACCTCATTTAGATGCTCATTCACTTCGTCATTTGGACGAAAATGGTCTTGTAATGCTAGGATCTTGGATAGAAACAGGTGATGTTTTGGTAGGTAAATTAACGCCTCAAACAATAGAAGAATCATTATGTACCCCAGAAGGAAGATTATTACAAACCATATTTGGTATTGAGGTATCCACTGCGAGAGAAAATTGTCTCAGAGCACCTATAGGTGGAAGGGGTCGAGTTATCGACGTGAGATGGATCAATAGAGTAGATGATTCCGGTGATAATGCGGAAACAGTACACGTATATATATCACAAAAACGTAAGATACAAGTGGGTGATAAAGTAGCTGGAAGGCATGGTAATAAAGGTATTATTTCAATAGTTTTGCCCAGACAAGATATGCCCTATTTGCAAAATGGAATACCAGTTGATATGGTATTGAATCCATTAGGGGTACCTTCACGAATGAATGTAGGACAGATCTTTGAATGTTTGCCCGGTTTAGCAGGAAACCCGATGAACAAACATTATAGAATAACACCTTTTGACGAAAAATACGAGCGAGAAGCTTCGAGAAAACTAGTGTTTCCTGAACTTTACAAAGCTAGTGAGCAAACAGCTAATCCATGGGTATTCGAACCAGATCATCCTGGAAAACATAGATTAATTGATGGAAGAACAGGAGATGTTTTTGAACAACCTGTTACAATAGGAAAAGCTTATATGTCGAAATTGAGTCATCAAGTTGATGAGAAAATACATGCACGTTCGAGTGGACCTTATGCACGGGTTACACAACAACCTCTTAGAGGAAAATCCAAACGAGGGGGGCAACGAATAGGAGAAATGGAAGTTTGGGCTCTAGAAGGTTTTGGTGTTGCTTATATTTTACAAGAGATGCTTACTCTCAAATCTGACCATATTAGAACTCGTAATGAAGTACTTGGTGCCATTATCACTGGAGGGCCAATACCTAAACCTGACACTGCTCCAGAATCTTTTCGATTGCTCATTCGAGAATTACGATCTTTAGCTCTAGAATTGAATCATGCTATTATATCTGAGAAAAACTTTCAGATAGATAGAGAGGAAGTTTGATCACAATAAATTGAGATCTTTTATGATTGACCAGAATAAACATCAACAACTTCGAATTGGATTAGCTTCTCCCGAACAGATTTGTGCTTGGTCCGAAAAAATTTTACCTAATGGTGAGATAGTTGGACAGGTGACTAAACCTCATACTCTACATTATGAAACTAATAAACCAGAAAGAGATGGATCGTTTTGTGAAAGAATCTTTGGACCTATCAAAAGTAGAGTTTGTTCTTGTGGAAATTCTCCAGGGATTGGAAATGAGAAGATAGATGCAAAATTTTGCACACAATGTGGAGTTGAATTCGTTGATTCTCGAATTCGAAGATATCAAATGGGATACATTAAACTGGCATGTCCGGTGGTTCACGTATGGTATTTGAAACGCCTTCCCAGTTATATTGCGAATCTATTAGCTAAAACTCGGAAAGAATTAGAAGGTCCAGTATACTGCGATGTGTGACTTGATCACAAGTTCCGATCATACAGATCCGTAATCAGGAACTGTCATCCTATTAAATCTCATTGGGATGCCTTTAGCTCTGACATGACCCTCCAGAGGAGTAGCATGAAGCTCAGAATTATAAGCATCTTTTCAAGATGCTGAGAAAGAGGAATTAGTCCAGGGTTTAGATATTATTTATCAAATTGCTAATTGAACTTCGTGAAAACACTTCTTTCAGATAATGGAATTTGAATTTCATTCTCTTTTATTTGGGTTAGCCCTGAATAGAGGTATTCCGGACCGAAGATATGGCTATAGGAGTCTATTCATCGCACATATGCTTTGATCAATAGTATTGTAACCATCGAAGTAAAGCAAAGCAAGCAGGAACCTAAAGGATCAAATGGAACGAGATAAAGACAAGTAAATCCCTAATTGAAGGTCTTTCAAGAAGAAAAGGATTGTTCGAAAGGGAGGAGACTGCTCAATAATTCCATATCTATGTTGTAGAATCATAACATAAAGGAATACTCAATTTCACTTGGAACTTGAGCAGAGAGTAGCGATCTCTCTTCAGAGCGAAAAAGAGTTTTTGCATCTTTTTTTTTAGTTACTTGAGCCGGATGAGAGGAAACTTTCACGTCCGATCCTGAAGGGGGGGAAATCTTAGAATAACCTATCCAAATCTTTTTCTTGCTAGGCCCATAGCTAACAAACCAACTTTATTGAGATCACGGGGTACATTCGATTATGAGATTCAATCCTGGAGAGAGATTATTCCTCATTACCTCTCTGCTCGTCCTTATTACCTCTTTCCTCGGGGTTCTGGAACATTTAAAGAGAGAGAAATAGCTACTGGGGGAGATGCTATCGGGAAACAACTAATGGGTCTGGATCTGCAAATGATTATAGATCGTTCACATATGGAATGGAAGAACTTGGTGGAATTGAAATGGAATAGATTGGAAGAGAACCAAGAATCTACTGTGGATAGATGGGAGGATGAAAAAATTAGAAGAAGAAAGGATTTTCTGGTTGGACGCATGAAATTGGCTAAACATTTTCTCCGAACAAATATAGAACCAAAATGGATGGTCTTATGCCTATTACCAGTTCTTCCTCCCGAACCGAGGCCAATCGTTCAATTAGGTGAAGGTGGACTTATTACCTCGTCAGATCTAAATGAACTTTATCGAAGAGTTATCAATCGGAATAATACTCTTACAAATTTATTAGCAAGAAGTGGATCTGAGTCATTTGTTATTTATCAAACAAAATTGATCCAGGAAGCCGTAGATGCACTTCTCGATAATGGTATCTGCAGACAACCAATGAGAGACAGTCATAATAGGCCTTATAAATCGTTCTCAGATGTGATCGAAGGCAAAGAGGGAAGATTTCGTGAAAATTTACTAGGCAAACGAGTTGATTATTCAGGTCGTTCCGTTATTGTGGTGGGTCCCTTTCTATCATTGTACCAATGTGGATTACCCTCAGAAATAGCAATAGAGCTTTTTCAAGCATTTTTAATTCGTAGTCTCATCGGACGACATATTGCTCCCAACCTAAGAACTGCTAAAAGTATGATTCGAGATAAGGGACCCATTGTATGGGAAGTACTTCAAGAGGTTATGCAAGGACATCCCATATTGTTGAATCGAGCACCTACCTTACACAAATTGGGAATACAAGCGTTTCAACCTATTTTAGTAGAAGGACGTGCCATTCGTTTACATCCATCGGTTTGTGGGGGATTTAATGCAGACTTCGACGGAGATCAGATGGCTGTCCATGTACCTTTATCTCTGGAAGCTAGAGCAGAAGCTCGTTTACTCATGTTTTCTGAGACAAATCTTTTGTCTCCAGCTATCGGGGATCCTATTTCTATACCGACTCAGGATATGCTTCTTGGACTTTATATATCAACGGTCCAAAATAGTCAAGGTATTTATGGGAATAGGTACCATCCGTATCACTCGGAAAATAAAAGCTTTTCTTGTAAGAAACCTTCCTTTTATAGTTATGATGATGTGCTCAGAGCTTACCGACAGAAACGAATTGACTTATACAGCCCCTTATGGCTCCGGTGGGGGAAGTGGATTTACGTATCATTACCTCAGTAAACCAAGAAGCCCCTATCGAAGTTCAATACGAATCTTTGGGTACTTTCCACGAAATCCATGAACATTATCGAATAAGAAAAGGTAGAATGGGAGAAATCCTTAATATATACATTCGAACAACTGTTGGTCGTACTCGTTTCAATCGAGAAATGGAAGAAGCCATACAAGGGTTTGCCTGTTCTGAACACCCAAATAAATCACTACCAGCTCTCAGGATCTAATGTTATTGATCTTATGATTTTTTCATTAGTGCAGATATAGAGATCGAGGAAGCCTTCGAATAACCGGCTTGAACCCATTGCTTAATCCTGCTCATGAAAATATGGAGATTTTTCCTTATGAAGGAACGAACTAGATTGCCCTTTGATAATTTGCCCTTTTATAATAAAGTGATGGATAAAACTGCCATTAAAAAGCTTATTAGCAGATTAATAGATCACTTCGGAATGACATATACATCACATATCTTGGATCAACTCAAGACTTCGGGTTTTCAACAAGCTACTGATACAGCTATTTCATTAGGAATTGATGATCTTTTAACAGCGCCTTCCAAAGGATGGCTCGTCCAAGATGCGGAGCAACAAGGTTCTGTTTCAGAGAAACAGAATCATTATGGGAATGTACACGCAGTGGAAAAATTACGTCAATCGATTGAGATATGGTATGCTACCAGTGAATATTTGAGAAAAGAAATGAATCCGAATTTTAGCATGACTGATCCCTTAAATCCAGTACATGTGGGAGCGTTACTCTACCGCTGAGTGACTCGTACGGAATCCGAGAAGCTTCTATTTATATTGTTGGACCCAGAAATGTAACTGCTCAAGATATCATATTACCCCCTTCTGTGAAAATAATTGATACTACACAACATATAGCTAGACTTACTAAATCAATTACTTCTGATATCAGATTACAAATTGAAAAAAATCGCGGATATATTATACATAGTCCAAATAATTATCAGGACGGAATTTTTCCTATAGATGCTGTTTTTATGCCTGTTCGCGATGCGAATTATAGTATTCATTCCTATGGGAGCGGAAATGAAATACGAGAAGTCCTTTTCCTGGAAATATGGACGAATGGGGGGTTAACTCCTAGGGAGGCACTTTACGAAGCTTCTCGAAATTTGATCGACTTATTTATTCCCTTCCTGCATGGAGAGGAACAGAACATCGATGGAATGAACAATAAAAAAGGGTCTAATATGCTTCCCTTCCCCCTTTCGCACGTATTGACTGATACGGGGGAAACGAAAGAAAAAATAGCATTTCAACTTATTTTCATTGACCAATTAGAGTTACCCCCCAAAACCTATAACTCCCTCAGAAGAGCCAATATACATACATTATTGGACCTCTTAAATTACAGTCGAGAAGATCTAATGAGAATTGAACACTTCGGGAAGGAATCTGTCGAACAGGTATTGGAAGTTCTACAAAAACTTTTTGCAATTGATCCACCCAGGAATTAGTTTCGGGTTCATAAAATGGTTGGTTTCATTTCATCTCTTCATTTCCTTTACCCAAGTTCTTTTGGAGAGTCTTGAGAATCTTTGACATATCTCTCTTTCGTGGAATATTCGAAAGAAATATCTGACAAGATGGGTATATCTAGGGAGATATAATTTGTCTTAAAGCAACTACTCCCTAGATATATGAATAAAAAAATTGAAATATTTTTATATTCGACAGTTGGATCAAATTGGATTGGAAAAGACCTAAAGTTAAAGATTCATCAATAGGCAACGCTGCCCCAATACCTAACCAAAGGGCTACTGCAGTACCGATCAAGGATACTGTTGTAGCTACTGGACGACGAAATGGATTCTGAAATTGATTCACATTCTCTAGAAAAGGCACCGTCAATGATCCCGCGGGTACTGAGCCCATTAAAAGGACACCTAATAATTTGTTAGGTACTGTACGAAGTATTTGGAATACAGGGAAAAAATACCATTCGGGCAATATCTCCAAAGGAGTTGCAAATGGATTTGCTGGTTCACCAATCATTGATGGTTCTAGAACCGCTAAACCTATTGTACATGCAATAGTACCTAAAATTACTACTGGAAAAATATATGAAAGATCATTGGGCCAAGCGGGCTCTCCATAATAATTATGTCCCATACCTTTAGCTAATTTAGCCCTTAATACAGGATCATTTAGGTCAGGTTTCTTTGTTATTGGGATAAGTAGATCTTTATGGATCTATCCCCCGAAAGAACCGGACATGCCAATTTTTATCATCCGGCTCGAACAATAACTGGAGGAAGTATATATCACTTATTTTTTCCCGTGATGGAAGACGAATTGGAAAAATAGGAACTAATAATGTCTATGATCATCCATCATTGGTCATTTTATTATTCCAGTTAAATGCTCATGACCCAAGTAAGCTCACAAATTCGATCATGATCGATATGCCTTTTGGACCATCTTAGTCCTTGTAATTTGTGTTTATCACCACGAATAGACCTCAAAAGTTTTTTAGCATACAAGGTATTGACTTGTTATTGATCCGGCCTCTCTCCTTCCTTAGATCCCTTCTTTCACTCCAATAGTTTTCCCATCGAAATGGATGCAAGGGAAATGGATGCATTTTCACACTATGAAAAGGAGAAGTAAAGTCATATAGTCCAATTATTGAATATATGAAAATATTGTCCCATTGTCCGGATCTCACGGAGCCCTTCCTGATTCGGATTCGATCATAGAAAGAATTCTCTTGGAACGGAACAAACTGACCAATGCCTTTCCACCCAGGTGCTAAACTTCCTATTTCTGATAAGGAAATTGGGACAGAGACACATTTTATCAGAAATATTTATGTGGTAGATCGGAGAAAGTATCTGCATGGCCTAATCAATAGTTCAAGTCACACACTCCCATAATCCATCTTCTCCGTCTGAGAATCTACTCCAATTATTTGTTTGTATTGGATGAATAATACTCCAAAATCGAAAGGAGAAATCCGAGGACCGTATTTTCTATGGATATTTCCATTTTTGAATAATAAATATTCCTGGCGATGATATATTACTGTCGTTATTCGGAACGATAAGTTATGAATAGTTATTTTCAATCTATCTTTCCTCTCTATAAAGGACCTGGAATACCCTGCTTACGGATCATTAGAAAGTGCATTGGCATAAATACAGCAGTAAGAAGGGGTAATATGAAAGTGTGTAAACTATAAAAACGAGTCAAGGTAGATTGACCCACACTAACACTTCCGCGTAATAATTCTACCAGAGGAGATCCTATTACAGGAATAGCCTCAGGCACACCAGTCACAATTTTCACTGCCCAATAACCAATTTGATCCCAGGGCAAAGAATAACCAGTTACACCGAAGGATACGTTCAACACAGCCAAAATTACACCTGTGACCCAAGTTAATTCATGGGGTTTTTTGAATCCACCTGTGAGATAAACACGGAATACGTGCAGGATAATCATTAGAACCATCATACTTGCCGACCATCGATGAATTGATCGGATTAACCAACCAAAGTTAACTTCGGTCATTAGGTATTGAACAGAGGCAAAAGCTTCTGTAACGGTCGGACGATAGTAAAAAGTCATAGCAAAACCAGTAGCTACTTGTACTAAAAAACAAGTAAGTGTGATCCCCCCTAGACAATAAAATATATTGACATGAGGAGGAACATATTTACTGGTGATATCATCCGCAATCGCCTGAATCTCGAGGATCATAAATTGTTAATAAGAAGGGGGTGAAAAGCAATTCTCTCCTTCGCCGCGATAAGAAACTGTATCACTGTCACTTCCGTTACAAGGAACTCGATTTGATCCTTTTTCCTGATAAGGAAACTCAACGTTCATTTTTTTCTTTTTATTTATTTACAAGGAAGACCGTAAAACGTAAAACCAAAATAGTTCACTCAGAACACCTTTTAAGAGATTACGTGGAACGATCAGATCAAATAAACCATGACCAAATAAATGCTCAGTCACCTGAAAATCTTCAATCAATTTCTGACCTAATGTCTGTTCGATTACTCTTTTACCTGCAAATGCAATGTACGTTTTAGGTTCGGCAATAATAATATCTCCCAACATGCCAAAACTAGCAGTCACTCCACCAGTTGTCGGTGACGTCAGAATCGATATATATAACAACTTTTTCTCCTTCTGATGAATATATAATGCAGAAGCTATTTTAGCCATTTGCATTAAATTAAAACTTCCTTCTTGCATACGTGCTCCTCCGGAAGCACACACCATAATTAATGGAAGAGATTCCGCGGTAGCGCGCTCGATCAGACGGGTTATTTTCTCACCTACTACAGAGCCCATACTACCTCCCATGAACTGAAAATCCATAACTCCGAGTGCGATAGTAAGACCATTTAATTGACCTATGCCTGTTTGAATAGCATCAGTTAAACCTGTCTCTATTTGATAGAAAGTGATATGATCCTTATAAGATTCATCCTCAGAATTAAGATTATCAGAATGAGAAGGTTCATTCTCAGAATAAAATTGAAGAACATCTAGAGTGTACATGTCTTCATCCATAGGACGCCAAGTGTCACGATCAATTGGAAGTTCTATTCTATCTGAACTATTCATTTGCAGATAATATCCACATTCTTTACAAACACTTTGATTCTCTCTCAAGAATCTGAGATATAGTAAGTTCTCGCAATTATCGCATTGAGCCCATAACTTCTTAATTTTAGCGTAATCAATACTTTTATTCTTGTTTTTCTCCGTCTCATTGGCATCCTTACTATCCCTTTCGACCGAATTTTTTAGTAATGCAGTTATTTTACGCTTGTCTTCGAACCACTCCTTTATAGACATAGAGTTTTCCTTCCATATAAAGGTGAAAATTGTTACTTTTCCTATCTTATTTTGTATGAAGAGAAGTCGTATAAGTATAAATACAATGATGAAAATTATTAATCAATAGTGGAATGAATCATTGAGAAATCATTTCCATTCATTATTGATTAGGAATCTGAAGTATCGATCCGGGATTATGATAGAATACTTTATTCTATTATAAAGAAAGATTCTCTCCTATACCGCGATGGAAAGGAATTTTCATTTAAAATACAACATCTTTTGGGCTAGAAGGGATTTGAACCCTTGACTTCACGGTCCGGAACCATGAGCTCTGATCCGCTGAGCTACCAACCCTATCGAATGATCTATAAGATCATTGTAAAGGATGAATAGGATTCGTTATCGAATGCTTGACCCAAAAAAATTTTCATAAATAACTCTGTTTGAGATATTTAACCTTGGAAATATCTATATATCAATATCTACATAGATATTGATATATAGATATTAATATATGGAAATTCCATATATTGATATCTGAAATTCCATATCTCCGCTCACGATTTGGACTAATATTTGGGGTAGTAGTAAAAGATTGGGCCGAGTCCGATTGGTAGAACGAAAGTCACTGGATTACAAGCGATCAATCACATCAAATTCAAATTTGATCTCCTTCCATATTTCACAAGCAGCAGCTAGTTCAGGACTCCATTTACAAGCTTCACGGATCACTTCATTACCTTCACGAGCAAGATCACGTCCTTCATTACGAGCTTGTACACAAGCTTCTAGAGCAACCCGATTAGCTACTGCACCAGGTGCATTTCCCCAAGGATGTCCCAAAGTTCCCCCACCAAACTGTAGTACGGAATCATCCCCAAAGATCTCGGTACATAAAACAAACCGGAAGCCTACAAGCATATCAGCGGGAGTTTGCAAGTGCAGCTCTGGAACTTCCTGACATGGCAGAGAGGGACAAGGTGTTTAACTTCATTATTGGGTTGAAGCCTTGGGCATGCAATGAAGTGAAGAGGCAGAAGATTAGAACACTTGAAGAAGCTTTTGCTGTTGTTGACAGGTTGGTGGAACATTATGATGAGACTTCTGATGATAGGAAGAAGAAGTTCGAGAAACCGAAAGATAAGAAAAAGGAAGATGCTTCAAAATCGGATGATAGTTCGAAGATGAAGAAAACTTTGAAGTGTTGGATTTGTGCTGGTCCACATACGGTGAAGAATTGTCCTTCTAAACCAAAGGTGGCTACTATTGCACAATCTGATGGAAAGAATGAAGGTGCTTCTGTGGGGATGATGCAGATACTTGGTGCTTCTGCTACTACGGAGGTGGTCTCTAGGAGAGATCCTGAAAGGAACAGGTTGGAGTATGTTCAGATGAAGGTTGGAGGTGTTGATGTACTCACTATGGTAGATAGTGGGGCTTCTCACAGCTGCATTAGTGAAGATACTGCGAGAAGAATTGGACTGAAGTTTGTACCAGTGAAGGCACAAATGAAGACAATGAATTCTCCTCCTATGGGAATTCTTGGTATAGCTAAGAAGGTGGACACTACACTTGGTGAATGGACCAGGAAGGTGGACTTAACTATAGTGCGAATTGATGACTATGAAGCTGTATTGGGGATGGAATTCATGAAACAATTTGAGGCTATTGTTGTACCACATTTGAGGAAGCTCTACATTTATGATGGAAGGGAAGATGTTTCATTGGTGTTCCAACCATTGGTGTGACAAAACCTGATCATAAATTAGGAGGAATGCAAATGGAGGATAAGGAGAAGGTGAACAAGCGGTTGTCCATTGTTGAGGCAAAGCTTGTGGAGCAGTCATTGGTCATTAGATCACTCTCAGATAGCATCTTGGATTTGTCAAGAAGGCTAGAGCTGGTGGAAGATGATGATGATGATGATGATGTTGATGAGGTATATGTGAGACCGAATATCCAGAAGGAAGACCGGGAGGCATATCTACAAAGGATGGAGATTGAGGATCCTAATAGATGGATTGAGTTGATTAGTGAGGGAGAGCCTTCAGGCTCTACTCCCTCTACATCTTCTTAGATGAAAAGAGAAGATGGGGCTCATTGTTAGCTGCTCATGGCAGTGAGTCCTTAAACATGTTGAGCATGTATGATTGATGGTGCAGGGATGGCTTAGCATCAAGCATCATGACATGTTGCACATAGATGGAGTTTCCATGGACCTGAGCATGGATTGTAGATTCCTGATGAGTCGAGGATGTGGCAGATGTTTGAGGAACAATTGATGAGGACATGAGGATGTTCACTCTCATGGATTGAGCGTGATGGTTGGATTAGCTACCTAACTAGTTTAGACATGGGGTCGCGAAGTGTACAGAGATGTGTTGGCATTATGCTGGAGTATCATGACAGAAGTTTACATGATGACATATGGATCAAGATGACTACTATATTGTTGAGATGAGATGTTGACACATGATTGAGGTGTGTTAACACTTGTTGACATAGCGTGGGCAGTTTTGCACATGCTGATGATGATATGATGGAGTTTGACACATTGTTGCGGTGGACATGTAGCTTGAGTTGGAAGGATCAACCTTCCATGGTGGAGAACAGCATGGGGAGACTGTGACAAGGTGGTCATGGACATCTGATATATGACATACATTAGTATGGAGTATCTTGGTGACAATTGGTTGCTAAGGTGGAGCATGATGGAGATGGGATTCTACATATGTTGCAGAGATGTTTGCCTTATGTGGAGGAGTTGACATCATGGTTGATGATGATCTTGGTGGAGAGATACCGAGATGGTATGTTGTTGAGGATGACAACGATTTCAAGTGGAGGAGGATGTAAGGCCTTCGCGACTCGGGCAGGCACGCGACGGGCGGGCGCTCCTTGCACGATGAGCGGGCGCTCCGTGCACGACGAGCGAGCGGACGGTGCGACGGGCGGGCGCTCTTATGCGACGATCATCCCAACCTTATGCGATAATATGCGACATTAAAATGCGACGAAAGGGGAAAAGACGCTTAAAATGGTTAAGTGTTAATCGTTGTTTATATGCGATGGCAAATGGTGTTTGGCCGACGTATGAAGTGCACATATGGGCATGATATGAAGGTTGTGGGGTTGGCCTTAAGGCTGGACACCCCCTTCCAACCACACGCAGAGTTGTATATAAATACGAAGGACTAGGAGCTCATTTGGAGCATCATGAATCAAGCAACTCGCATATTTCTTCTACACTTGGATCATGGGTAAAAGGGCGCAGTTAAAGTGCGCATAACTCATGCGCTCCAGAAGGAGTGCGCAGATTTACCGGGAGCTGGTCGTAGGTTGAAAGAGTGCGGTTTTGAGGTGATTGTGTGCAGAACTAAAAGGAGGAGTTCTTGGTGTCTCGGGTGAGCACCCTCCTACCGTATGAGGTTGGCACATGTATTTTAAAGGCTGTCTTTGCCTTGGTTGTAAATATTTCTAAGTATAGACTTGGAGTTTTGCCAAGTATACTTGATGATGTATTATTGAAGAACTGTTATAATATATTATTGTCGGGCAGACTTTACCGGGAGTTGCCCCTCCCTTTATACTTGTGTGCAATTGTTATTGTTCTTGGTTAATTGCATATGGATAATGAATGTTTATGGGCTTCATTAAGTATAAAGGATAAATGCATTTTACTTGGTTGCGAAACACAAACTAAGTAAGGACAAGTGAATTAGGCGTAGTCCATGTGCACGATTATTGCTAAAAAGAAAGTGTTCGGTGGTGCTGCACCTCGCCGGCACGGTTGAAAGACTACCGTAGGCTTGGGGGTGTGACAATATCGGAGCAGCTGATCATGTGCCTACAGTTTCAAAATGGCACATACATTGATCTTGATAGGATAAGGGATATTTCTGATATCCATTTACCACATAATAAGAAATCTATGCAATCATTCTTGGGACAGGTAAATTTTGTAAAAATATTTGTTCCTGATTTTTCTCATTTTGTTCTACCCTTGCAATCCATGATTAAGAAAAATTCAATCTTCAAACGGGGGCATAACGAAAGAGAAGCTTTTGACTCAATCAAACAAACAATCATTAATGCTTCTGCATTGAATACTCCAAATTTTTCTAGTCATTTTATTTTGTATACTTTTGCCACTCAGTCATCTTATGCTATTTTCCTAACACAAATCAATGATTAGTAGGTGGAAGCAACCATATATTTCTTTAGTTCCAATTTGTAGGGTGCTGAGCTTAATTATTCAAAAGTCAAGAAAGCCTTCGCTGTATTTAAGTATGTTAAACATTTTAGGCCTTTCCTCTTGAAAACACATACAAAAGTGATAGTCCCATTCTCTATAGTGAGGAAATTGCTAATTCAAAGAGAAGTAGGAGAGAAAAGAGCTAACTGGGTAGCAACTTTACAAGAATATGATATTGATATTAAACTAGCGAAAATTGTTAGAGGACAAGGTTTTTGCAGGTTACTGGTAGGAGCTTCCAATATACCAGATCATGAAGATTTAGGTAGTACTGCACAAGTAAATGAGATAAGTATGATTGATTCTGAATCTCAATATGCTGATCTGATTTTACTTAAAAAATGGATATGCCCTCCCTAAATATAGCTACAAAAACAAACATGCCCTTAGGTTAAAAGCCAAACACAATGAAATCATTGATAATGTGTTATTTAGTAGAAACTATGATTCTATTTTGTTAATATGCCTTGAAGTGAAAATGGTTTTATAGGAACTCCATGATGGCCTAGCTGGTGGACACTTTGGAGGAGACACTACAACACACAAAATACTGCACGCTGGGTATTTTTGGCCAAATTTGTTCAAAGATACCCATGACTATGTGAGGAAATGTAAGATATGCCAAACTGCTAGTGGGAGACAAAGGAAACCAACGTTTCCTTTATAACCAGTTAACATTGAGCAACCATTTGAGCAGTGGGGGCTTGATATTATTGGAGAGATTGTTCCTCATTCTTCAAAGTAGCACAGATACATCCTTATAGCCACGAACTACTTCATTAAGTGGTTAGAAGCAATTCCACTAAAGGTAGAAAATTTTGATGCGATTATTGAATTTATTGATCATTTCATCATCACCAGGTTTGGTTTACCTAATGCGCTTATCTTTGACAATGCATCTTATTTTTCTGGAAATAGTATCAAATTTTCTCTTAATAGAGGTTTTAAGTTAAAATACTCTGCAAATTACTATCCCCAAGGAAATGGCTTAGTAGAGTCAACTAACAAAAATCTAATCAGGATTATTAAAAGAACTATTGATCAAAGCCAAAAGAATTGGCATAAATATTTAATATTTGCACTATGGGCAGATCATATAACTCAGAAGGCCTCAATAGGTACTTCTCCTTTTAATTTAGTGTATGGGAAAGTTGTTATTCCACCAAATCTAGCCCTCCCATCACTAGCCCTAGTACAATTCATTGAAGAAACTCATTCTTCCTCTATTCAATTAAGGTTTGATCAAATTCTTAAATTAGATGAGGAAAGAGAAAAAGCCAAGATTATTCATGCTAAACATCAACAAGTCATTAAAACCTATTTTGATGCAAGTTCAGCGGGCTCAAAAACATTACATATTGGGGATCTCATTTTGAAATGGGACAAAGCACATGAAGAAAAATGTAAGCATACCAAATTTCAAAAGATGTGGCTTGGACCATTCCAGATTGTGGAAAAGATAGGCTCATCAACATTTCTACTACAAGACTTAACAGGAAAGAGAGATTCTCCTCTTGTGAATGGGCTTATCCCAAAAAAATTCTTTCCCTAAGAAGGTAACCCCTTCTTATCTGTACATATTTTTTAAGAAAATTTTGATTTCTTTCAGAAATAATGTTGTAAATAGTATACCATTGGCTTTTTAATATTGAAATATCTTTGAAAATATGTTGTAAATATACTCTTTTAAAAAGTAGAAACTTTCAAGGAAATGATTACAGTTTTGGAAATTAGATAAACATTATAAGACTTTGAGATGTTCTTTAAAATTGTGAAATATTTCAAACCTGGAAAACATAGTGAATCATTTTAAGTTTTATCAGTCGAGAAAGGTTATTTTTAAAAAAAGTAAAGACTTTCTACAACTAAGCATCTACATCTCTATAATTTTCATCCAATAACTCTTAAGGAGTCAAAGATTCACCCCATTCACTAGGTTTATGATCTTTTAGAGTGTAATTCTAAAATATATCTCATTTCAAAGATAAGAGGTCTCATTACGAGCCTACTTACCATGATCATAGGGAACTAATTAAACTGACATTACCAATACTGCATACCAAAATAGGGTAATGGCTTATAATCATAAGATAAGGGGTCTCATTACGATCTAGCTTGTTCAGTTCAATTACAACCACTGAATGGCATTGTCATCTTCTGGCTCCCAAACTAGGGCAATGGCATTTATCCGGAAAAAAAACAAAAAAAAAAATTATATATATATATATATATATATATATATATATATATATATATATATATATATATATATATATATATATATATATATATATATATATATATATATATATATATATATATATAGATATATATATATATAGATATATATATATATCTGAATTTATCTTTAAAAGATTATACTCTTAGATGGATGGGTTAATGAATAATTGATGGTTAAAAGGTAACCCTGTCGAGACTATAGATGTTTACTAGCAGCAGTGGCACTGCTTGTGACAAAAGAGTAAATTCAAAAGCTAAGTTGGTGGATCTCCCTACTTTATCTTTAACAACCAATCAAGGCTTGAAGAAACCAATTGTTTTCATTTATAATAAGGGTTTGTAAAAGAAATTGCAAAATTGATCAATTTTTCTTATTTAGAGTAATTTTATTAATCCAACAAATTTCAAAATAGTTTCCTTTTCCTCAACCGTTTGTACTTGAGAAAGTGTTAGAAATTCCATCATTTTATTCAGAGATAATTGGTTCTTTCAGTGAATCGCCAATTGTTGTGCTATACAACAAATTCCCCATTTCAATTTTTTCTTAATCTTATTCTAAGATTCTAAATACGAAATAGGGTCCCTTTAGTTTGTGAAAATCAATAAAACCATTACATAGAAATACATTTCTTTGTTTCTTGCTTTTAAATAAAAAGTGCTTCAAAAAACTTTCTAAAAAATCAAACATCGCAAATCGCATTCACTTAAGGCTAAGGTACATTCAATCCAAATATTCATGTTGCGATGCGAAGTTACCGCAAAAATTTCAATCGTAGAGCTTCATAAAACAATCCTTTGACAAACATGCAATGCAATAAAACTATTGCATATCGCATATCGCTGATTCCAAAAAATATGTTTAACGGTCCGTTGAAACTTTGTGATGTGATATGATTCTCGCATTCCACATACCCCAAAAACCAAAGGAAGCTAGCCTCGAAACTTGCGATGCGATATACATCGATCGCATATCGCAATTCCAGCAGAAACAAGTGATACTTACCTCGAGGACGCGTGATGCGATGTTAAAATATAATAAAGTGGTTCAATAATAATAAAGGGAAAACATGATTCGGGCGAGTTAAATGAGGAATTTCCCAACTCTATATGCCAGGTCATCACTTATCGCAATCGCGGAAATTTGAAAGACTCTTAGAACATGGAACTTATAACTCCCGACTTGCGATATGCGATTGCTCTTTAAATATTAAAATAATATATTGAAATCGCTCATCGCAAAACCGAAAAGTTTATGGCACACATTCTATAGAACCTTGGAAACCTGCAATGCGATCTATGCATTGAGCATTAAAATTTTACGTCGTTGGTTACAACAAAACATTAAAAACAGTTATGACTGCGGTCCTTCGAGATTTCCTCCTTCGTGTTAATATCAATTTACAATACGAAATCTTTCACATCAAATGCTCCTGCTCAGATTTTTGTCTGTACTAATGTGAACATTATTATCTTTACAAGCTTTAGCTACTCTGAAAAGTTTTAGCCTATCGTTGTCCTCTATTTCATTTTTGCAGTTTGAATCTGGAAGTATGCAGCCAACCAAAATGTCAAAGAAAGCTCGAAAGATGAAAGTTCCCCCTGTAGTGGCGGAAGGACCGGAAAAAACTGTGTTGATCTTGGATACTACATGTCAAGATTGTGGGAAAATTTCATGGGAAGGCATATATGATATGTTAGAAATGGAAAAGCCAAAGATAACGAAAGGACATGCAACAACTGATGGACCTGCAGAGTCAGAAAACACACTTGGTGATTTAGCCGACTAATTTCTTCATCGAATAGCGACCCGACCAAAGGTTTTGCCGTATAATGATATGGTAAAATGGGTAATTGAAAGCATCAATATAACGAACATGAAACTCTTCACAGCTGATGGAAGAATGTTTGGATCCTTCAAGCTTGAAGAGTTGAAGAAAATGTATCATATGTCAGAACTCTCGGATGCAGCATACACATGTTAGTTGCATGCTAGGATGAGCCATCCACTAGAGATCCAAACTATGCTCGAGATTTGTCAGTTAACGCCGTAGGAGGAATAATAGATGCAATGCATCTTTTCAAAAGTTATCAAAATTCTATTTTTAACATGAAATCCCATATTTTGGGAAAGGCTGTTCCAACCACCCAAAGCACATTTTACGAACAATTTGTTTTTATTTTTGCTATAAAGACCCTTTCATGTCATTTTAGAAAGGGTCTTGAAATTGTATTAAAATTAGATTGAAGAAGATAGCATTTCTGCACTTCTTAATTTACTTTTGTAGAAGACGGGGATCAAGGTTCAAACTTGTTGTAAAGGTATTTCAAGAGGACTTGCATTTCAATCGATTGAGATATGGTATGCTACCAGTGAATATTTGAGAAAAGAAATGAATCCGAATTTTAGCATGACTGATCCCTTAAATCCAGTACATGTGGGAGCGTTACTCTACCGCTGAGTGACTCGTACGGAATCCGAGAAGCTTCTATTTATATTGTTGGACCCAGAAATGTAACTGCTCAAGATATCATATTACCCCTTCTGTGAAAATAATTGATACTACACAACATATAGCTAGACTTACTAAATCAATTACTTCTGATATCAGATTACAAATTGAAAAAAATCGCGGATATATTATACATAGTCCAAATAATTATCAGGACGGAATTTTTCCTATAGATGCTGTTTTTATGCCTGTTCGCGATGCGAATTATAGTATTCATTCCTATGGGAGCGGAAATGAAATACGAGAAGTCCTTTTCCTGGAAATATGGACGAATGGGGGGTTAACTCCTAGGGAGGCACTTTACGAAGCTTCTCGAAATTTGATCGACTTATTTATTCCCTTCCTGCATGGAGAGGAACAGAACATCGATGGAATGAACAATAAAAAAGGGTCTAATATGCTTCCCTTCCCCTTTCGCACGTATTGACTGATACGGGGGAAACGAAAGAAAAAATAGCATTTCAACTTATTTTCATTGACCAATTAGAGTTACCCCCCAAAACCTATAACTCCCTCAGAAGAGCCAATATACATACATTATTGGACCTCTTAAATTACAGTCGAGAAGATCTAATGAGAATTGAACACTTCGGGAAGGAATCTGTCGAACAGGTATTGGAAGTTCTACAAAAACTTTTTGCAATTGATCCACCCAGGAATTAGTTTCGGGTTCATAAAATGGTTGGTTTCATTTCATCTCTTCATTTCCTTTACCCAAGTTCTTTTGGAGAGTCTTGAGAATCTTTGACATATCTCTCTTTCGTGGAATATTCGAAAGAAATATCTGACAAGATGGGTATATCTAGGGAGATATAATTTGTCTTAAAGCAACTACTCCCTAGATATATGAATAAAAAAATTGAAATATTTTTATATTCGACAGTTGGATCAAATTGGATTGGAAAAGACCTAAAGTTAAAGATTCATCAATAGGCAACGCTGCCCCAATACCTAACCAAAGGGCTACTGCAGTACCGATCAAGGATACTGTTGTAGCTACTGGACGACGAAATGGATTCTGAAATTGATTCACATTCTCTAGAAAAGGCACCGTCAATGATCCCGCGGGTACTGAGCCCATTAAAAGGACACCTAATAATTTGTTAGGTACTGTACGAAGTATTTGGAATACAGGGAAAAAATACCATTCGGGCAATATCTCCAAAGGAGTTGCAAATGGATTTGCTGGTTCACCAATCATTGATGGTTCTAGAACCGCTAAACCTATTGTACATGCAATAGTACCTAAAATTACTACTGGAAAAATATATGAAAGATCATTGGGCCAAGCGGGCTCTCCATAATAATTATGTCCCATACCTTTAGCTAATTTAGCCCTTAATACAGGATCATTTAGGTCAGGTTTCTTTGTTATTGGGATAAGTAGATCTTTATGGATCTATCCCCCGAAAGAACCGGACATGCCAATTTTTATCATCCGGCTCGAACAATAACTGGAGGAAGTATATATCACTTATTTTTTCCCGTGATGGAAGACGAATTGGAAAAATAGGAACTAATAATGTCTATGATCATCCATCATTGGTCATTTTATTATTCCAGTTAAATGCTCATGACCCAAGTAAGCTCACAAATTCGATCATGATCGATATGCCTTTTGGACCATCTTAGTCCTTGTAATTTGTGTTTATCACCACGAATAGACCTCAAAAGTTTTTTAGCATACAAGGTATTGACTTGTTATTGATCCGGCCTCTCTCCTTCCTTAGATCCCTTCTTTCACTCCAATAGTTTTCCCATCGAAATGGATGCAAGGGAAATGGATGCATTTTCACACTATGAAAAGGAGAAGTAAAGTCATATAGTCCAATTATTGAATATATGAAAATATTGTCCCATTGTCCGGATCTCACGGAGCCCTTCCTGATTCGGATTCAATCATAGAAAGAATTCTCTTGGAACGGAACAAACTGACCAATGCCTTTCCACCCAGGTGCTAAACTTCCTATTTCTGATAAGGAAATTGGGACAGAGACACATTTTATCAGAAATATTTATGTGGTAGATCGGAGAAAGTATCTGCATGGCCTAATCAATAGTTCAAGTCACACACTCCCATAATCCATCTTCTCCGTTTGAGAATCTACTCCAATTATTTGTTTGTATTGGATGAATAATACTCCAAAATCGAAAGGAGAAATCCGAGGACCGTATTTTCTATGGATATTTCCATTTTTGAATAATAAATATTCCTGGCGATGATATATTACTGTCGTTATTCGGAACGATAAGTTATGAATAGTTATTTTCAATCTATCTTTCCTCTCTATAAAGGACCTGGAATACCCTGCTTACGGATCATTAGAAAGTGCATTGGCATAAATACAGCAGTAAGAAGGGGTAATATGAAAGTGTGTAAACTATAAAAACGAGTCAAGGTAGATTGACCCACACTAACACTTCCGCATAATAATTCTACCAGAGGAGATCCTATTACAGGAATAGCCTCAGGCACACCAGTCACAATTTTCACTGCCCAATAACCAATTTGATCCCAGGGCAAAGAATAACCAGTTACACCGAAGGATACGGTCAACACAGCCAAAATTACACCTGTGACCCAAGTTAATTCACGGGGTTTTTTGAATCCACCTGTGAGATAAACACGGAATACGTGCAGGATCATCATTAGAACCATCATACTTGCCGACCATCGATGAATTGATCGGATTAACCAACCAAAGTTAACTTCGGTCATTAGGTATTGAACAGAGGCAAAAGCTTCTGTAACGGTCGGACGATAGTAAAAAGTCATAGCAAAACCAGTAGCTACTTGTACTAAAAAACAAGTAAGTGTGATCCCCCCTAGACAATAAAATATATTGACATGAGGAGGAACATATTTACTGGTGATATCATCCGCAATCGCCTGAATCTCTGTTTGGTCGACTAAATCCCAACAGAAAGAAGAGAATATTGCATGTTCCGAGGTCCGTCCGGGCGTAAGGAACCCCAACTCCCTCAATCGATGTTGTAACAATAGCATAGTGGAAATTTTCGATTGGAATTAGCTTCTGCATACGGGTGACTTTAGAACCGAAAAAGAGGATGAGTGCCGCTTGCAAAGGATATCAATCACTATCAATAAAACTCATCCAGAATATTATTCTTTTATATTATTCCTTTTTCATTCCGACATGACATTATGCCCGTGTAGATTAACCCAGTAATTCAAATTGCACGGGGATCATTGGTGCTACGCAGATGTATGTTGCTTTTCCAATAGTATCCGGCACAGATGGAGTTATGCCACAGACTTATTATATAGTACCTTGTATTAACGAGTAGGTGTTACTTATTAGATAAAACCAAGTGGATAGTGCAATAGAACCTAGTCAATTTTAGGTATGTGAAATTACAAGTTACTCTTTTCAATAGGTGGAATTTCTGTAATATCGGGCTCTACTCGCTATAATAATTAATATTGAAAAAACCTAATCCGTCTAGAGGGTCGAATGATTGGATCAATAAGATCGAGAAATGAAAGGACAAACTGGATATTCATATTCTTTCTTACACCTAAACGTGAAATTCACAAAACTTTGGCTATGTCTGTGGAGAGTTTTCTTCCGGTCCAGTCTCTGGACCGATAGCTGCTGGTAAAAAGATAATGCCAGGTGATCCAATCGTACTGATTGAGAATTCATTCACCCTGTAAGAAGATTACATTCGACAATTTGTGAAGGGGTTTGCCGGTGCTATTCATTAGTTGCTCGATGAATGATTTCTAGGATAATGAAGAGATTTCTACTATAGATCTCCTCTCATCCATGTTCATTCATACATATCCTATAGTAGATATAGGAGAATTGGTACGAATTGGGACAATTGATCTTTTGTATTCTGATCTCAAGGTTATGAAAAGAAAAATTTAGGTAATTGTCTCATGAAGATATGTATAAACCATATTTCATTCAGTCCTTCCACGCCTACTATAACTATAATTAGTTATTTCGGTTTCTTATTGGCTTCTATCATTTTCACCCTAGTCCTATTCATTAGTTCGAGCAAGATACAACTTATTCAAAATGAAGGAAGGGGAAACCCTCTCAGTTCACTATTTCAATTTCAATAATTTTGTTTATTCCCTCTATATAAATTTATGATCATTGAGATTCATAGCAAATTAAGGGTACTATCCAGTATAGCTATTATCCCTACTTATTCCGTTGAATAGAAATGATTGAGGCTTTGCCATCCGGAATTGTGTTAGGTCTAATTCCTATAACTTTGGCCGGATTATTCGTAACTGCATATTCACAATACCGACGTGGTGATCAATTGGATATTTGATCCTGGAATATCCTCCAATTTCATTGGCCTCCTACTTTTCCTAGGAGGTCAGATTCCATTGCTCGTTCCAGTTGGAATGAATTATCGATAATTTTGAGGGTTGGATTTGATAGGAACAGAATCACGCTCTGTAGGATTTGAACCTACGGCATCAGGTTTTGGAGACCTACGTTCTACCGAACTGAACTAAGAGCGCTTTCTTTAATATTCGGAGATGAAGGAAAAATACCTTTTGTTGATACTCTTAGAGCAAAACACTTTCGCATCTGATACGATTCAATTATTTGATGTTCCCGTCGAATCGATATCAAATGATCTTTCATTCCTTTCTTTCCATAGAAAAGAAGGGAAAGGTAGGGATGACAGGATTTGAACCTGCGACATTTTGTACCCAAAACAAACACGCTACCAAGCTGCGCTACATCCCTTCTAATCATTAGACAATGTTATTTTAATTTTATTTTATAGAATTAGAAATATGTTTCCCACATTTTTCCACCTTCATTTCTCTTCGGTCTCGTGAGTGAAAAGACTTTATACATGTAAGGTCTATTATCTAGAATATCACTATTAATTATGGTGATGAAACATCTTTTTCCTTTTCTATAAATAGGACCACAGCCCGGATCACATTATATATATATTCATCAGTTCCGAGTTTTCTCTAGGATTCATAACTATACTATTGATATGGTTGAATCACTTACACATTATGATCAATAAGGAGAATTTACAATGCAAGATCTAAAGACCTATCTTTCCACAGCGCCTGTGTTAGCTATTTTATGCGTCAGTTTTTTAGCCGCCCTATTGATAGAAATCAATCGTTTTTCTCCAGATGCTCTTTTTCTTTCTCTTTCCTTTTCTTAATTTTTTTCTTAAAGCCAAGGGAAAAAAGATTGTGCTAGATTGACTTCTCCTACCTCTTGGAGAAATTAGTGCATTCAGCCCCAAAAAGGATCTAAGTTTAGGACTGGAAGGGGGTAGAATTCAAGTAGAAATATCGATCTAAAGATTCTTTCCACATTCAATTTTGTAAGTAAAACTGAAAACTCACTCCTGATCAATCATTTTTTTACTTTCAAATGTTTCACCGTAGGATCTCCGGCTATCAACTTCTATCCCTTTTTCCCTTTTTATTTTTGAGGTCGAAAAACAAAACCAATATTCAGAGTAAGTTTATGGCCAAGAGCGGAGATATAAGAGTAACAATTACTTTGGAGTGCACTAGTTGTACCCAAGATAGTGTTTATAAAAGATTCCCGGGGATTTCTAGATATACGACTCGGAAAAATCGACGCAATACACCTATTCGATTGGAATCAAATAAATTTTGTCCCTATTGTTACAAGCATACCATTCATGGAGAGATAAAAAAAAGAGATTAAACGTACTACCCATGGATAGGAATAAATCACAGATATAAAAAGAAATGGTATTTCAACAAGATCTTTAATGGAACAATATTTAAAAAAGATTTTGAATAAATAGTATTCAAAAGGTTCATGAAACAAACTATGGATAAACCCAAGCAATCTTTTCGTAGACATTTGAAACCAATTCGCAGACGTTTGAAACCAATTCGTAGATATTTGAAACCAATTCGTAGACATTTGTCACCTATTAGGTCGGGAGATCGGATCGATTATAAAAATATGAGCCTAATTAGTCGATTTATTAGTGAGCAAGGAAAAATATTATCCGGCCGAGTGAATAGATTAACTTCAAAACAACAACGTCTAATGACTAACGCTATTAAACGAGCTCGTATTCTATCTTTGTTACCTTTTCTTTATAATGAAAACTAATTTGATCCATGGGAAATAAGCCTACTCCTTAATCAAATCGGAGCTGGAATATATGTTCGATAAAGATGCAGATCTTGAGTCTATTGTTGAAAAAGTCAACAGGATTTCATTTTTGGAAAAGAATTGGATTGAATTCTTTTCGTTCATTTCCAATCCAATATGAAAAAACTTTTCAATATTTCGACCTTCCCGGAGGGAATTCTCCGGGAGAATCTGTTCTATCCATTCCATCTTTACCTATTTATTTCATCTATACCTAACCTATTTCATCATACGATAAGTTGTTAAAGATGGTGGAAAAGCAATTACTATCTAATACAGCTATTTGTGCAAGTGTTTTACGATTTGGAAGCAACTGCCTCTTGTACAAATATTGGATGAATCTATTATAAGAAACCCCATTGGCACGAGCTGCTGCATTGATCCGAGTAATCCACAAACGACGAAGATCTCTCTTGCGTTTACCTCTATCTCGGTGGGCGGAAACTAAGGCTCTAGCTTTCCGTTGGTTAGCAGTTCGAAAAAGTTTCGAATGGGCCCCTCGAGAGCCTGATACAAATGCAAGAATTTTTTTCCGACGTTTTCGAGCTATATATCCACGTTTCACTCTGGTCATTGAAGTTTACTCTCATGAATCGCTAATATTTTTCTCGGTTAGTCATTTGTTTTGTTTGGTCCATTGAGAATAACACTGATTCTTCTTATTTAGAAAATAAAAGTTCCAATGGCTTTTGCTACTGCAACCTTCCCAACCATAATTCCCTTTGGATAGGCATCTTCCTGGTAGGCAAGGACTGGGACCTTGTACTGAGAATGAGAAAAAATCATGGGTTTCATCGTTTCTATGGTTCTTTCTCCAACGGTAAGGTCCTCTCTATACGCCGGAGCCTTTTATTCATTTCCGAAATATGAGATGAGTATGTTATCGGTAACTTGTACGGTTTACCATCTCCAGCTCTACTCTTGAATCATTAAGTAATAAATACTCTCATTACAAGATCTATTAATACAGTAACGACATGTAATTCTGGGGTTGGCCAGGTAGCTGACCCTGTTGTTCCGTTCTCGCGGCAATATGAGCATAAACTTTATGCTTCTTCAATTTGCATGATTTCCCCGCTCAATGGATTGATGACCATTCGCTACCAATGAGGAATTGCTTTTCATCCCACATCAAGGTGATTGGATTTGCACCAATGGAAACCATAAATTTCATCCCCGGTAAGGTTAGATGATGGATCTTTACTTGATTACAGCGGGAAAATTCTTCTGTTATTCCGTTGTAAGAATTTCCCAGCCTGTTTAAGTTTCTGATCCAAACGAGTCGCACATACACCCTAGCACATACTCCTCTACGCTGAGGACATCCTCGAAGAGCAGGAGATTTTTTTCTATTCTCTATTGGTTGTCTTGCATTTCTAATAAGTTGTTGAATAGTGGGCATTCTAGCTGTATTGTATGCGGAATCAACTGGTTCGGATTGATCCTAACCATACCATATCAGGTGATTATGAAATGAATCACTTCCCCCCCCCTTTTTTTTTTTTGAAAAGGAACAAAGAGATCACAGTTTACAGTTCATTATAAAAATAAATTAAAAAAGAGGATCTTCCGCTAGGAGATCAACCTTCCGCTACGACATCAACAATGCCATAAGCTTGGGCTTCTGTTGCTGACATAAAAACATCTCTGTTCAGGTCCCGTTGAATTACCTCTCCGGGTTGGTCCGTTCTTTCTATATAACATCTGGTTATGTAATCGCGAAGCATCGTTACGTGTTTCGATTCGTTATGAAAATCTGCAGCCGATCCGTCATAATAGGAACTAGCAGGTTGGTGGATCATAACCCTAGCGTGAGGTAATGCTATACGTTTAGGCATTTCTCCCCCGATTAGGATGAAAGATCCCATTGAAGCAGCTACCCCCATGCATATTGTATGTACATCTGGTACTATTGCTTGCATCATATCGAAAAGACCTACCCCTGGTATTACTGATCCACCGGGACAGTTGATAAATGAGAAAATATCTTTAGTTGAATCTTCTGCACTCAAATATACCATGAGACCCATGAGTTGATTTGCAATCTCGTGATTGATATCCTGAGCCAAAAAAAGTAATCTCTCTCGATAAAGTCGGTTGTATAAGTCGACCCAAGTTGCATCTTCATCTCCAGGGGCTCGGAAAGGCACTTTTGGAACACCAACGGGCATTTGTTTTAATGGAAAGAAGTGAAGCACTATACTCTAATATGGGAACGTAAAGTATATGAAGTTGTGTAACATATGAACTCTGGATGGATGGTATAGGGGAGGTTTTGAACCTATCTGGAAATAGAGCTTTAGATGGATCAAAGATCCATGTAAAAGATCCTTCCATTATTCGAGTTGATAATGTAACGAATCACACTTTTACCGCTAAACTATACCCGCCACGATCCGATTGTAACATACGGATCGATCTTTTGTCCAACCAACCCATTTATATTTTTTTGAGTCTTTTCCGGATAACTTCGATCAGAGAACGATAAGCCCCATTCACTATTTAAATTATCAAAATTATTTAAATTATCAAAATTATCAAGTATGAAACATTTTGTATAATTTGAGTCCATAAAGTATTTTTTATCGGAACTGGGCCGATGGATCACAAATATAGATTCCGTAAATTGCTTTAGAGTTGTTTTAGTTGCAATATTTAATTTCTGAAGGGACTCCATTTTATCGATAGGCAAGTTTATTGAAAAAAACCTTGAGGAAACCAAGAATTCTTGTAATATTATTGACAACTTCCCGATCACTTTCATATTATAAAGAATAGATTGGTGGCCCCTATCGTCTAGTGGATCAGGACATCTCTCTTTCAAGGAGGCAACGGGGATTCAACTTCCCCTGGGGGTACCATGATCCATTCGTTAGGTATCCTAAATAATTTTAAATTACTGTCTTGTTCCTGGGTCGATGCCCGAGTGGTTAATGAGGACGGACTGTAAATCCGTTGGCAATATGCCTACGCTGGTTCAAATCCAGCTCGACCCAACCAATATCATCAATACCAATCTATCGGTATGGTTATATTCATGCTAATCATGAATGAAAAGATAATTGGTTATTGAACCCCGACATCGATATCTATTCATATCGTAGATGCCCAATTCCGTATGAATCGATACATTTCAAAAATGAAAGAGAAGGATAAGATATTTAATCGACCTAGCACTCGCATAATCTATATGACCTATCTAGCACCTATCATGAAATAAATATTATCTAATAGTAGGTGAACTGTACTGTATTGGGATTGTAGCTCAATTGGTTAGAGTACCGCCCTGTCAAGACGGAAGTTGCGGGTTCGAGTCCCGTCAGTCCCGATCCAATAGTAAGTGAACTGTGAATGATCATGTCAGGATCTGGACGGACTAGTCCTTATCATTCCAGGGTCATGGGGTGGGCCTCTGGATAAATTCGATATGGGATACTTCTTTCTATATCATCACCGAAGCGGGATAGATTCACAATTCCATCTAAATCGTGGAGATCCAAGCAAAATATCTCTCATGTATGACGAACGTCTTCTGGAGGAGCATAAGGTTCTTATTCGTACGAATCCTATTCTTTCGAAATTATACCAGACATGTGTTGATCGGAACGTTTTCTGGTGCACGTAAGTTTTTACTACTAGTCTTATCAAAAGTGATCGTATTAGGTTATACTATTTCCATCGAAGAATTCATTCAATCCATTAGTTAGATTCCGTTACTCGAACCAATTCTATCAATGACATACATCTATTTCATGGATCTTGAAAGAAAGATTCATTCATCTCTATGAGATCAAAATGAGATCAAATCTCGAGCTATTTTTGAACAAAGTTAAAATAAGGAGATCATGGAAGTAAATACCCTTGCATTTATTGCTGTTCTACTGTTCCTTGCAGTTCCTACTGCTTTTCTACTTATCCCTTACGTCAAAACGGCCAGTGCAAGCAGTGGAAGCAATTGATTTTGATGAAAATCAATTGATTGCTGATCACTAGATAGATCTTTATGATCCAGATCATAAGTATAAAATAGGTTATGAGATCTTTTATATTACAACAATATAGGGTGGATCTATTGTATTACAACAATACAGGGTAGGGATTGCTTTTAATTTTTTTTGAAAAGAAAAGAAGAAGTAGTACGGAGGAAAAGAATATCTAACCTTTTCTTTTGTACTACTTCTTCTTTTACACCCATATATGGATAAATATATCTTAATGGTACTTATCCATATATGGTAAATGTAGGATGAAGGACCTCGTACCATAAAATAGCGGAGCTGATCACATCACCTTCTTCCTGCTCCTGGAAAAATAGACCCAATGCAGACAGACTTAATTCTGAACGTACTTGCGGATTCTTTAGGATCAAAGTTGAACATCTTTTTTTCGGTACGAACATCTATATCTAGCACATGTTAGATATAGCACTTGAAATGGTATATGAAAAAGCAAAGGAATCTATGACTTAGACTTATGTCCCATATTTTTCCGAGAACGGAATTCATATCAGATCCGATCAATTCAATTCGGAACCATCCGATAAAACAGGGACTCTTTCTATTCCTACTAAGAAAGAGAAGAGAGATCGTTCTTCAGTGGAAGAAATGATATTATCGACTCATTCTAGAAAAGAACTAATGAATTCAAACCTGTTGAAGAAAATAAGATTTTTCATAGGAAAATGATAATGATAAGGGATTACGTACATCCCTTACGGGGATAAAGAGGAAATAATTCCATGTAGAGTGTTTCAATTTGGAACGAAGATTCAATATTACTGGATCCTTATGGAACAGAATATATTACCATGCATGATATGGAAGGAACGCAATAATTGATTCTTAAGCATTACCATTATAGCCCACTTCTCCCCCATACTACGAGTGAAAGGGAAAATGTAAAAACTACCATTAAAGCAGCCCAAGTTATACCGACTATATCCATACGGATCATGTTCTCTAAAAAATAATGATTTCATCATCGAGATGATAAGGGAACTATTAACCATAGTGCAAAGTTGAAGTTGAAATGACCACCTTTGCATTCTGAACGTTACTGACGTTCGAGCTGATATGAGAGATCAATAAATCCATTTGTTCATTGACCAACAAGTTACTATAACTAACTCGAGGGTCGTACATTCACGACGGAATCGGGATCAAATGTACGTAACTCACTATCTATATTGGTAATATGTACCAATATGTCTCCAGAGGTTCTGTAATGGAAATACAGACTTTTCCTTCCATTTACTTACCTCAACAAGGCGACACCCGGATTCGAACTGGGGATATTCCTCCCGCTCCCACCTCTCCTTCTTCTTCAATAAAAATAAAAATCTTTCGGGATAGCGAGTATTGTCCAGAATCTCTTCGAGATTTAAACCCATAGCTGATAATAGAACTGGAATAGATATTTTTTGTTTTCTGCTTACACGAGCCCATATCCTTTCTCCCACATCGATCTCTAATTTCGATCTTCTTCCCCAATCTGAAATCAGAGTGCCAGTATATATATAATTAATTCTATTATGGTCTAATTCCGAACGGTAATAAATACCAGGACTTATTAATATTTGATTAACTACGACTCTGTAAATCCCATTTACTACAAATGTTCCATGGGAATTCATTAAAGGAATATTTCCGAGAAATACAGTTTGTTTCTGTATCTTCCTACTATTCCTCCGAATCGATCTTGCTGGTACATATAATTCAGAGTAATATGTAAGGGACTGATATACAGCATCTCTCTCTTTGATGAAAGGTTCTGCTAATTCATATTCATTACCAAAAAGCCTGAATTCAATTTCTTTATCTATATCCTCAATTTTTGGAAAATTATGAAGTTCTTCCATCAAGCCCTGATCGATAAAACGAATGAATTCAAACCTGTTGAAGAAAATAAGATTTTTCATAGGAAAATGATAATGATAAGGGATTACGTACATCCCTTACGGGGATAAAGAGGAAATAATTCCATGTAGAGTGTTTCAATTTGGAACGAAGATTCAATATTACTGGATCCTTATGGAACAGAATATATTACCATGCATGATATGGAAGGAACGCAATAATTGATTCTTAAGCATTACCATTATAGCCCACTTCTCCCCCATACTACGAGTGAAAGGGAAAATGTAAAAACTACCATTAAAGCAGCCCAAGTTATACCGACTATATCCATACGGATCATGTTCTCTAAAAAATAATGATTTCATCATCGAGATGATAAGGGAACTATTAACCATAGTGCAAAGTTGAAGTTGAAATGACCACCTTTGCATTTTGAACGTTACTGACGTTCGAGCTGATATGAGAGATCAATAAATCCATTTGTTCATTGACCAACAAGTTACTATAACTAACTCGAGGGTCGTACATTCACGACGGAATCGGGATCAAATGTACGTAACTCACTATCTATATTGGTAATATGTACCAATATGTCTCCAGAGGTTCTGTAATGGAAATACAGACTTTTCCTTCCATTTACTTACCTCAACAAGGCGACACCCGGATTCGAACTGGGGATATTCCTCCCGCTCCCACCTCTCCTTCTTCTTCAATAAAAATAAAAATCTTTCGGGATAGCGAGTATTGTCCAGAATCTCTTCGAGATTTAAACCCATAGCTGATAATAGAACTGGAATAGATATTTTTTGTTTTCTGCTTACACGAGCCCATATCCTTTCTCCCACATCGATCTCTAATTTCGATCTTCTTCCCCAATCTGAAATCAGAGTGCCAGTATATATATAATTAATTCTATTATGGTCTAATTCCGAACGGTAATAAATACCAGGACTTATTAATATTTGATTAACTACGACTCTGTAAATCCCATTTACTACAAATGTTCCATGGGAATTCATTAAAGGAATATTTCCGAGAAATACAGTTTGTTTCTGTATCTTCCTACTATTCCTCCGAATCGATCTTGCTGGTACATATAATTCAGAGTAATATGTAAGGGACTGATATACAGCATCTCTCTCTTTGATGAAAGGTTCTGCTAATTCATATTCATTACCAAAAAGCCTGAATTCAATTTCTTTATCTATATCCTCAATTTTTGGAAAATTATGAAGTTCTTCCATCAAGCCCTGATCGATAAAACGACAAAATCCTTCAAATTGTATCTTACCAAATTCAGGGATTGTAAACGCTCCCTCATTTTCATCTAATCGCATTGGAAGTTTCCCATCTGTAGAAAAATCTATTAAATTATTCCCGATTGATCTATATGGATCAATCCGACAAAAAAGATTCGGATGTATATTCAGTCTTCACTATATCCCATGAAATTCTACCCGTATCCAGATATACTTCCAATAAAAAAAAAAAGGATAAGGAAGAGGTACTTTGATACTTTCTTCCAACCACGTGAAATGGAGCTATGAACGAATGAATCAAACCATTCTTAAATGTTAATCTCACTTAGAAAATTTCCTAATGAAAATAGTCAGATCGAAAGAAAGACGGAGAACAAATTAGATCCATTTCCTTTATGGTTGACTTTAGCATACATCTCATACTATACTTAAAGGACGGACGAATGACTTGAAAGGACAAAAGATTCGATCTGTCCATGGGATTCCCATATCTCGGCGACATAGCCAAGCGGTAAGGCAGAGGACTGCAAATCCTCCATCCCCAGTTCGAATCCGGGTGTCGCCTTGTTGAGGTAAGTAAATGGAAGGAAAAGTCTGTATTTCCATTACAGAACCTCTGGAGACATATTGGTACATATTACCAATATAGATAGTGAGTTACGTACATTTGATCCCGATTCCGTCGTGAATGTACGACCCTCGAGTTAGTTATAGTAACTTGTTGGTCAATGAACAAATGGATTTATTGATCTCTCATATCAGCTCGAACGTCAGTAACGTTCAGAATGCAAAGGTGGTCATTTCAACTTCAACTTTGCACTATGGTTAATAGTTCCCTTATCATCTCGATGATGAAATCATTATTTTTTAGAGAACATGATCCGTATGGATATAGTCGGTATAACTTGGGCTGCTTTAATGGTAGTTTTTACATTTTCCCTTTCACTCGTAGTATGGGGGAGAAGTGGGCTATAATGGTAATGCTTAAGAATCAATTATTGTGTTCCTTCCATATCATGCATGGTAATATATTCTGTTCCATAAGGATCCAGTAATATTGAATCTTCGTTCCAAATTGAAACACTCTACATGGAATTATTTCCTCTTTATCCCCGTAAGGGATGTACGTAATCCCTTATCATTATCATTTTCCTATGAAAAATCTTATTTTCTTCAACAGGTTTGAATTCATTAGTTCTTTTCTAGAATGAGTCGATAATATCATTTCTTCCACTGAAGAACGATCTCTCTTCTCTTTCTTAGTAGGAATAGAAAGAGTCCCTGTTTTATCGGATGGTTCCGAATTGAATTGATCGGATCTGATATGAATTCCGTTCTCGGAAAAATATGGGACATAAGTCTAAGTCATAGATTCCTTTGCTTTTTCATATACCATTTCAAGTGCTATATCTAACATGTGCTAGATATAGATGTTCGTACCGAAAAAAAGATGTTCAACTTTGATCCTAAAGAATCCGCAAGTACGTTCAGAATTAAGTCTGTCTGCATTGGGTCTATTTTTCCAGGAGCAGGAAGAAGGTGATGTGATCAGCTCCGCTATTTTATGGTACGAGGTCCTTCATCCTACATTTACCATATATGGATAAGTACCATTAAGATATATTTATCCATATATGGGTGTAAAAGAAGAAGTAGTACAAAAGAAAAGGTTAGATATTCTTTTCCTCCGTACTACTTCTTCTTTTCTTTTCAAAAAAAATTAAAAGCAATCCCTACCCTGTATTGTTGTAATACAATAGATCCACCCTATATTGTTGTAATATAAAAGATCTCATAACCTATTTTATACTTATGATCTGGATCATAAAGATCTATCTAGTGATCAGCAATCAATTGATTTTCATCAAAATCAATTGCTTCCACTGCTTGCACTGGCCGTTTTGACGTAAGGGATAAGTAGAAAAGCAGTAGGAACTGCAAGGAACAGTAGAACAGCAATAAATGCAAGGGTATTTACTTCCATGATCTCCTTATTTTAACTTTGTTCAAAAATAGCTCGAGATTTGATCTCATTTTGATCTCATTTTGATCTCATAGAGATGAATGAATCTTTCTTTCAAGATCCATGAAATAGATGTATGTCATTGATAGAATTGGTTCGAGTAACGGAATCTAACTAATGGATTGAATGAATTCTTCGATGGAAATAGTATAACCTAATACGATCACTTTTGATAAGACTAGTAGTAAAAACTTACGTGCATCAGAAAACGTTCCGATCAACACATGTCTGGTATAATTTCGAAAGAATAGGATTCGTACGAATAAGAACCTTATGCTCCTCCAGAAGACGTTCGTCAGACATGAGAGATATTTTGCTTGGATCTCCACGATTTAGATGGAATTGTGAATCTATCCCGCTTCGGTGATGATATAGAAAGAAGTATCCCATATCGAATTTATCCAGAGGCCCACCCCATGACCCTGGAATGATAAGGACTAGTCCGTCCAGATCCTGACATGATCATTCACAGTTCACTTACTATTGGATCGGGACTGACGGGACTCGAACCCGCAACTTCCGTCTTGACAGGGCGGTACTCTAACCAATTGAGCTACAATCCCAATACAGTACAGTTCACCTACTATTAGATAATATTTATTTCATGATAGGTGCTAGATAGGTCATATAGATTATGCGAGTGCTAGGTCGATTAAATATCTTATCCTTCTCTTTCATTTTTGAAATGTATCGATTCATACGGAATTGGGCATCTACGATATGAATAGATATCGATGTCGGGGTTCAATAACCAATTATCTTTTCATTCATGATTAGCATGAATATAACCATACCGATAGATTGGTATTGATGATATTGGTTGGGTCGAGCTGGATTTGAACCAGCGTAGGCATATTGCCAACGGATTTACAGTCCGTCCTCATTAACCACTCGGGCATCGACCCAGGAACAAGACAGTAATTTATAATTATTTAGGATACCTAACTAATGGATCATGGTACCCCCAGGGGAAGTTGAATCCCCGTTGCCTCCTTGAAAGAGAGATGTCCTGATCCACTAGACGATAGGGGCCACCAATCTATTCTTTATAATATGAAAGTGATCGGGAAGTTGTCAATAATATTACAAGAATTCTTGGTTTCCTCAAGGTTTTTTTCAATAAACTTGCCTATCGATAAAATGGAGTCCCTTCAGAAATTAAATATTGCAACTAAAACAACTCTAAAGCAATTTACGGAATCTATATTTGTGATCCATCGGCCCAGTTCCGATAAAAAATACTTTATGGACTCAAATTATACAAAATGTTTCATACTTGATAATTTTGATAATTTAAATAATTTTGATAATTTAAATAGTGAATGGGGCTTATCGTTCTCTGATCGAAGTTATCCGGAAAAGACTCAAAAAAATATAAATGGGTTGGTTGGACAAAAGATCGATCCGTATGTTACAATCGGATCGTGGCGGGTATAGTTTAGCGGTAAAAGTGTGATTCGTTACATTATCAACTCGAATAATGGAAGGATCTTTTACATGGATCTTTGATCCATCTAAAGCTCTATTTCCAGATAGGTTCAAAACCTCCCCTATACCATCCATCCAGAGTTCATATGTTACACAACTTCATATACTTTACGTTCCCATATTAGAGTATAGTGCTTCACTTCTTTCCATTAAAACAAATGCCCGTTGGTGTTCCAAAAGTGCCTTTCCGAGCCCCTGGAGATGAAGATGCAACTTGGGTCGACTTATACAACCGACTTTATCGAGAGAGATTACTTTTTTTGGCTCAGGATATCAATCACGAGATTGCAAATCAACTCATGGGTCTCATGGTATATTTGAGTGCAGAAGATTCAAATAAAGATATTTTCTCATTTATCAACTGTCCCGGTGGATCAGTAATACCAGGGGTAGGTCTTTTCGATATGATGCAAGCAATAGTACCAGATGTACATACAATATGCATGGGGGTAGCTGCTTCAATGGGATCTTTCATCCTAATCGGGGGAGAAATGCCTAAACGTATAGCATTACCTCACGCTAGGGTTATGATCCACCAACCTGCTAGTTCCTATTATGACGGATCGGCTGCAGATTTTCATAACGAATCGAAACACGTAACGATGCTTCGCGATTACATAACCAGATGTTATATAGAAAGAACGGACCAACCCGGAGAGGTAATTCAACGGGACCTGAACAGAGATGTTTTTATGTCAGCAACAGAAGCCCAAGCTTATGGCATTGTTGATGTCGTAGCGGAAGGTTGATCTCATAGCGGAAGATCCTCTTTTTTAATTTATTTTTATAATGAACTGTAAACTGTGATCTCTTTGTTCCTTTTCAAAAAAAAAAAAGGGGGGGGGGGAAGTGATTCATTTCATAATCACCTGATATGGTATGGTTAGGATCAATCCGAACCAGTTGATTCCGCATACAATACAGCTAGAATGCCCACTATTCAACAACTTATTAGAAATGCAAGACAGCCAATAGAGAATAGAAAAAAATCTCCTGCTCTTCGAGGATGTCCTCAGCGTAGAGGAGTATGTGCTAGGGTGTATGTGCGACTCGTTTGGATCAGAAACTTAAACAGACTGGGAAATTCTTACAACGGAATAACAGAAGAATTTTCCCGCTGTAATCAAGTAAAGATCCATCATCTAACCTTACCGGGGATGAAATTTATGGTTTCCATTGGTGCAAATCCAATCACCTTGATGTGGGATGAAAAGCAATTCCTCATTGGTAGCGAATGGTCATCAATCCATTGAGCGGGGAAATCATGCAAATTGAAGAAGCATAAAGTTTATGCTCATATTGCCGCGAGAACGGAACAACAGGGTCAGCTACCTGGCCAACCCCAGAATTACATGTCGTTACTGTATTAATAGATCTTGTAATGAGAGTATTTATTACTTAATGATTCAAGAGTAGAGCTGGAGATGGTAAACCGTACAAGTTACCGATAACATACTCATCTCATATTTCGGAAATGAATAAAAGGCTCCGGCGTATAGAGAGGACCTTACCGTTGGAGAAAGAACCATAGAAACGATGAAACCCATGATTTTTTCTCATTCTCAGTACAAGGTCCCAGTCCTTGCCTACCAGGAAGATGCCTATCCAAAGGGAATTATTGTTGGGAAGGTTGCAGTAGCAAAAGCCATTGGAACTTTTATTTTCTAAATAAGAAGAATCAGTGTTATTCTCAATGGACCAAACAAAACAAATGACTAACCGAGAAAAATATTAGCGATTCATGAGAGTAAACTTCAATGACCAGAGTGAAACGTGGATATATAGCTCGAAAACGTCGGAAAAAAATTCTTGCATTTGTATCAGGCTCTCGAGGGGCCCATTCGAAACTTTTTCGAACTGCTAACCAACGGAAAGCTAGAGCCTTAGTTTCCGCCCACCGAGATAGAGGTAAACGCAAGAGAGATCTTCGTCGTTTGTGGATTACTCGGATCAATGCAGCAGCTCGTGCCAATGGGGTTTCTTATAATAGATTCATCCAATATTTGTACAAGAGGCAGTTGCTTCCAAATCGTAAAACACTTGCACAAATAGCTGTATTAGATAGTAATTGCTTTTCCACCATCTTTAACAACTTATCGTATGATGAAATAGGTTAGGTATAGATGAAATAAATAGGTAAAGATGGAATGGATAGAACAGATTCTCCCGGAGAATTCCCTCCGGGAAGGTCGAAATATTGAAAAGTTTTTTCATATTGGATTGGAAATGAACGAAAAGAATTCAATCCAATTCTTTTCCAAAAATGAAATCCTGTTGACTTTTTCAACAATAGACTCAAGATCTGCATCTTTATCGAACATATATTCCAGCTCCGATTTGATTAAGGAGTAGGCTTATTTCCCATGGATCAAATTAGTTTTCATTATAAAGAAAATGTAACAAAGATAGAATACGAGCTCGTTTAATAGCGTTAGTCATTAGACGTTGTTGTTTTGAAGTTAATCTATTCACTCGGCCGGATAATATTTTTCCTTGCTCACTAATAAATCGACTAATTAGGCTCATATTTTTATAATCGATCCGATCTCCCGACCTAATAGGTGACAAATGTCTACGAATTGGTTTCAAATATCTACGAATTGGTTTCAAACGTCTGCGAATTGGTTTCAAATGTCTACGAAAAGATTGCTTGGGTTTATCCATAGTTTGTTTCATGAACCTTTTGAATACTATTTATTCAAAATCTTTTTTAAATATTGTTCCATTAAAGATCTTGTTGAAATACCATTTCTTTTTATATCTGTGATTTATTCCTATCCATGGGTAGTACGTTTAATCTCTTTTTTTTATCTCTCCATGAATGGTATGCTTGTAACAATAGGGACAAAATTTATTTGATTCCAATCGAATAGGTGTATTGCGTCGATTTTTCCGAGTCGTATATCTAGAAATCCCCGGGAATCTTTTATAAACACTATCTTGGGTACAACTAGTGCACTCCAAAGTAATTGTTACTCTTATATCTCCGCTCTTGGCCATAAACTTACTCTGAATATTGGTTTTGCTTTTCGACCTCAAAATAAAAAGGGAAAAAGGGATAGAAGTTGATAGCCGGAGATCCTACGGTGAAACATTTGAAAGTAAAAAAATGATTGATCAGGAGTGAGTTTTCAGTTTTACTTACAAAATTGAATGTGGAAAGAATCTTTAGATCGATATTTCTACTTGAATTCTACCCCCTTCCAGTCCTAAACTTAGATCCTTTTTGGGGCTGAATGCACTAATTTCTCCAAGAGGTAGGAGAAGTCAATCTAGCACAATCTTTTTTCCCTTGGCTTTAAGAAAAAAATTAAGAAAAGGAAAGAGAAAGAAAAAGAGCATCTGGAAAAAAACGATTGATTTCTATCAATAGGGCGGCTAAAAAACTGACGCATAAAATAGCTAACACAGGCGCTGTGGAAAGATAGGTCTTTAGATCTTGCATTGTAAATTCTCCTTATTGATCATAATGTGTAAGTGATTCAACCGTATCAATAGTATAGTTATGAATCCTAGAGAAAACTCGGAACTGATGAATATATATATAATGTGATCCGGGCTGTGGTCCTATTTATAGAAAAGGAAAAAGATGTTTCATCACCATAATTAATAGTGATATTCTAGATAATAGACCTTACATGTATAAAGTCTTTTCACTCACGAGACCGAAGAGAAATGAAGGTGGAAAAATGTGGGAAACATATTTCTAATTCTATAAAATAAAATTAAAATAACATTGTCTAATGATTAGAAGGGATGTAGCGCAGCTTGGTAGCGTGTTTGTTTTGGGTACAAAATGTCGCAGGTTCAAATCCTGTCATCCCTACCTTTCCCTTCTTTTCTATGGAAAGAAAGGAATGAAAGATCATTTGATATCGATTCGACGGGAACATCAAATAATTGAATCGTATCAGATGCGAAAGTGTTTTGCTCTAAGAGTATCAACAAAAGGTATTTTTCCTTCATCTCCGAATATTAAAGAAAGCGCTCTTAGTTCAGTTCGGTAGAATGTAGGTCTCCAAAACCTGATGCCGTAGGTTCAAATCCTACAGAGCGTGATTCTGTTCCTATCAAATCCAACCCTCAAAATTATCGATAATTCATTCCAACTGGAACGAGCAATGGAATCTGACCTCCTAGGAAAAGTAGGAGGCCAATGAAATTGGAGGATATTCCAGGATCAAATATCCAATTGATCACCACGTCGGTATTGTGAATATGCAGTTACGAATAATCCGGCCAAAGTTATAGGAATTAGACCTAACACAATTCCGGATGGCAAAGCCTCAATCATTTCTATTCAACGGAATAAGTAGGGATAATAGCTATACTGGATAGTACCCTTAATTTGCTATGAATCTCAATGATCAGAAATTTATATAGAGGGAATAAACAAAATTATTGAAATTGAAATAGTGAACTGAGAGGGTTTCCCCTTCCTTCATTTTGAATAAGTTGTATCTTGCTCGAACTAATGAATAGGACTAGGGTGAAAATGATAGAAGCCAATAAGAAACCGAAATAACTAATTATAGTTATAGTAGGCGTGGAAGGACTGAATGAAATATGGTTTATACATATCTTCATGAGACAATTACCTAAATTTTTCTTTTCGTAACCTTGAGATCAGAATACAAAAGATCAATTGTCCCAATTCGTACCAATTCTCCTATATCTACTATAGGATATGTATGAATGAACATGGATGAGAGGAGATCTATAGTAGAAATCTCTTCATTATCCTAGAAATCATTCATCGAGCAACTAATGAATAGCACCGGCAAACCCCTTCACAAATTGTCGAATGTAATCTTCTTACAGGGTGAATGAATTCTCAATCAGTACGATTGGATCACCTGGCATTATCTTTTTACCAGCAGCTATCGGTCCAGAGACTGGACCGGAAGAAAACTCTCCACAGACATAGCCAAAGTTTTGTGAATTTCACGTTTAGGTGTAAGAAAGAATATGAATATCCAGTTTGTCCTTTCATTTCTCGATCTTATTGATCCAATCATTCGACCCTCTAGACGGATTAGGTTTTTTCAATATTAATTATTATAGCGAGTAGAGCCCGATATTACAGAAATTCCACCTATTGAAAAGAGTAACTTGTAATTTCACATACCTAAAATTGACTAGGTTCTATTGCACTATCCACTTGGTTTTATCTAATAAGTAACACCTACTCGTTAATACAAGGTACTATATAATAAGTCTGTGGCATAACTCCATCTGTGCCGGATACTATTGGAAAAGCAACATACATCTGCGTAGCACCAATGATCCCCGTGCAATTTGAATTACTGGGTTAATCTACACGGGCATAATGTCATGTCGGAATGAAAAAGGAATAATATAAAAGAATAATATTCTGGATGAGTTTTATTGATAGTGATTGATATCCTTTGCAAGCGGCACTCATCCTCTTTTTCGGTTCTAAAGTCACCCGTATGCAGAAGCTAATTCCAATCGAAAATTTCCACTATGCTATTGTTACAACATCGATTGAGGGAGTTGGGGTTCCTTACGCCCGGACGGACCTCGGAACATGCAATATTCTCTTCTTTCTGTTGGGATTTAGTCGACCAAACAGAGATAGAATAACTGCTGGCAGGAACAGAATCATTCTATCCCGTTCCTTCTCGATACTCATCAAAATTGTATTGCTGTGTCAGAAGAAAGCTAGCTATACTGGTCCAGTAGACTTTAAAGATACCCTTGGTATAACATTGACAATCGAACAAGGATTGGAGAAGATATCAGTAGTTTTCTATTTCCTGATCTCTATCTTTCATGGGATCAATTCCCCCTTGACTGACTTTACAATAATATATGGAGCTGAGCATGTCACCAGTAAATATGTTCCTCCTGCTTTCGGTCTAATAGGTTTCATGTTACGTCAATTTGAACTTGCTCGATCTGTACAATTGCGACCTTATAATGCAATTGCATTCTCTGCTCCAATTGCTGTCTTTGTTTCTGTATTTTTGATCTATCCATTGGGACAGTCCGGTTGGTTTTTCGCACCTAGTTTTGGTGTAGCAGCTATTTTCCGTTTTATCCTCTTCTTTCAAGGTTTTCATAATTGGACCTTGAATCCATTTCATATGATGGGAGTTGCCGGAGTATTGGGTGCTGCTCTTCTATGCGCTATTCATGGTGCTACCGTGGAAAATACTTTATTTGAAGATGGTGATGGTGCAAATACGTTCCGTGCTTTTAACCCGACTCAAGCCGAAGAGACTTATTCCATGGTCACTGCTAACCGCTTCTGGTCCCAGATTTTTGGGGTTGCTTTTTCCAATAAACGTTGGTTACATTTCTTCATGTTATTTGTGCCAGTGACCGGTTTATGGATGAGTGCCATTGGAGTAGTTGGTCTAGCTCTAAACTTACGTGCCTATGATTTTGTTTCCCAGGAGATCCGTGCAGCAGAAGATCCTGAATCTGAGACTTTCTACACAAAAAATATTCTCCTGAACGAAGGTATTCGTGCTTGGATGGCGGCTCAAGATCAGCCTCATGAAAACCTTATATTCCCTGAGGAGGTCCTACCCCGTGGAAACGCTCTTTAATGGAACTATAGCTTTAGCTGGTCGTGATCAAGAAACCACTGGTTTCGCTTGGTGGGCCGGTAATGCCCGACTTATCAATTTGTCGGGTAAATTGCTTGGGGCTCACGTGGCTCATGCCGGATTAATTGTATTCTGGGCCGGAGCAATGAACCTATTCGAAGTGGCTCATTTCGTACCGGAAAAACCTATGTATGAACAAGGATTGATTTTGCTTCCCCATCTAGCTACTCTAGGATGGGGAGTCGGTCCTGGTGGGGAAATCGTGGACACTTTTCCATATTTTGTATCTGGGGTACTTCACTTAATTTCTTCTGCGGTTTTAGGTTTTGGTGGTATTTATCATGCACTCATAGGACCCGAAACTTTAGAAGAATCTTTTCCATTCTTTGGCTATGTATGGAAAGATAGAAACAAAATGACCACAATTTTGGGTATTCACCTAATCTTGCTAGGTGTTGGTGCTTTTCTTCCAGTGCTAAAAGCTTTGTATTTTGGAGGTGTATATGATACTTGGGCTCCCGGCGGTGGAGATGTAAGAAAAATTACGAACCCGACACTTAACCCAAGAGCTATATTTGGTTATTTACTGAAATCTCCTTTCGGAGGAGAAGGATGGATCGTTAGCGTGGACAATCTAGAAGATGTAATTGGAGGACATGTATGGTTAGGTTCCATTTGTATCTTCGGTGGTATCTGGCATATCTTAACCAAACCTTTTGCATGGGCTCGCCGTGCATTCGTATGGTCCGGAGAAGCTTATTTGTCCTATAGTTTAGCGGCTCTATCCCTCTTTGGTTTTATTGCTTGTTGTTTTGTTTGGTTCAACAATACCGTTTATCCCAGTGAATTTTATGGGCCCACCGGCCCAGAAGCCTCTCAAGCTCAAGCGTTTACTTTTTTAGTTAGAGACCAACGTCTTGGAGCTAGTGTGGGGTCTGCCCAAGGACCTACTGGTTTAGGTAAATACCTTATGCGTTCTCCGACTGGAGAAATTATCTTTGGAGGGGAAACGATGCGTTTTTGGGATCTCCGTGCTCCTTGGTTGGAACCCCTAAGGGGCCCTAATGGTTTGGATCTGAGCAAGTTGAGAAAAGACATACAGCCTTGGCAGGAACGACGTTCAGCAGAATATATGACTCATGCTCCTTTAGGTTCTTTAAATTCTGTGGGTGGTGTAGCTACCGAAATCAATGCGGTGAATTATGTCTCTCCCCGAAGTTGGTTATCCACCTCCCATTTCGTTCTAGGATTTTTCTTCTTCGTAGGTCATTTGTGGCATGCGGGAAGGGCTCGTGCAGCTGCAGCAGGATTTGAGAAAGGGATTGATCGTGATTTCGAACCTGTCCTTTCCATGACTCCTCTTAACTGAAACAATAGATCAAACCAGATGGAAGAAAAATCGATTCAATTTCATTACATCTATCTCCCATATCGGCGGGATAGGAGTCTTTTCAAATACTCTTTTTCCAACTGGATCCTTGTAGCTCGGCTATATACAGCCGAGCTATTCTCTTTTTTTTTTTTATTGGACCGGTACCAAGATCTGGACCTAGATGAGCTTACCTCATTATAGCTCCACTTTTTAGTAGAAAAATGATATTTTTTCATCAAAAATTATATCTGACTTAGTCCATAAATTGCAAAGGTATCGTTCATGAACGAATGGAAGGATTAGAATATCTCGTTTCTTTCCTCTTTTTTTATCAATATAAATGGGACCAATCCCTACATTGTGTATTGGTACATACAAACGATGAAATATCTTTGTCTCTCCCTGCTATTATGTATGAACAAAATTGTTTCAAACCTGTTCCATCATTAGCAATGTCCAAGTGAATAGATGTTCACTTTCGAGATGATCCGGGTCTAGCTCGATAACATGATCTCTTCCAATCCAATGTGAGAAAGTTACATAGTGTCTACTTTTTCCGATAAAGGGGTGTTTGCATGGGTTTGCCTTGGTATCGCGTTCATACCGTCGTATTGAATGATCCTGGACGGTTAATTTCTGTACATATAATGCATACAGCTCTAGTTGCTGGTTGGGCTGGTTCAATGACTCTGTACGAATTAGCAGTTTTTGATCCATCCGATCCTGTTCTTGATCCAATGTGGAGACAAGGTATGTTCGTTATACCTTTTATGACTCGTTTGGGAATAAAGGATTCATGGAGTGGATGGAACATCACCGGAGAAACTGTAATTAATCCCGGTATTTGGAGTTATGAAGGTGTGGCCGTGGCACATATCGTGTTTTCTGGCCTGTGCTTTTTGGCAGCTATCTGGCATTGGGTATATTGGGATCTGGACATATTCTGTGATGAACGTACGGGAAAACGTTGTTTAGATTTGCCAAAAGTATTTGGAATTCATTTATTCCTCTCAGGAGTAGCTTGTTTCGGATTTGGAGCATTTCATGTAACGGGTTTGTATGGTCCTGGGATATGGGTGTCTGATCCTTATGGACTAACTGGAAAAATACAACCAGTGGATCCAGCATGGGGAGCTGAAGGTTTTGATCCTTTTGTTCCAGGAGGAATAGCTTCTCATCATATAGCAGCGGGTATTTTGGGTATATTAGCAGGTCTATTCCATCTCAGTGTTCGTCCTCCCCAACGTTTATACGTAGGATTACGCATGGGGAATATTGAAACGGTCCTATCCAGCAGTATTGCTGCTGTGTTTTTTGCAGCTTTCATTGTTGCTGGGACCATGTGGTATGGCTCCGCAACTACTCCGGTCGAATTAGAGGCAATTAAAAAAGCTGCATAAGTGAATATATAACCTACGGAAAAGTGAGCTAATCCAACTAATCGTGCTTGAACAATGGAAAGGGCTACTGGCTTGTCTCTCCATCGAACTAAATTAGCTAAAGGCGTGCGTTCATGGGCCCATGCAAGAGTTTCGATCAGTTCCTGCCAATATCCACGCCAGGAAATAAGGAACATAAATCCAGTAGCCCAAACAAGATGCCCGAATAAGAACATCCACGCCCAAACAGATAAACTGTTCATACCAAAAGGATTGTATCCATTAATAAGTTGTGAAGAATTTAACCATAGATAATCTCTTGACCATCCCATTAAATAAGTGGAAGACTCATTAAATTGTGCTACATTACCCTGCCATAATGTTATATGCTTCCAATGCCAATAGAAAGTAACCCATCCAATAGTATTCAACATCCAGAAAACTGCTAAATAAAAAGCATCCCAGGCCGAGATATCGCAAGTACCACCCCGTCCCGGACCATCGACAGGAAAACTATAACCAAAATCTTTTTTATCTGGCATTAACCTGGAACCACGCGCATCTTCGTCCTTGCTTCCCATGTTTCATCCTGAGGACTGAAATGAGTCTGCAAACCCTTCTTCATGTCATCCCACGAAGTAATGTGATCAGCACTACCATTGGCAATCTGATCTAACCTCCTTCGCCACCACATCTTAGCATCCTTTGTTAAGAACTGAGCAGCTACCTTGAGCGTGATGGTTGGATTAGCTACCCAACTAGTTCATGACAGAAGTTCACATGATGACATATGGATCAAGATGACTACTATATTGTTGAGATGAGATGTTGACACATGATTGAGGTGTGTTAACACTTGTTGATATAGAATGGGCAGTTTTGCACATGGTGATGATGATATGATGGAGTTTGACACATTGTTGCGGTGGACATGTAGCTTGAGTTGGAAGGATCAACCTTCCATGGTGGAGAACAGCATGGGGAGATTGTGACCAGGTGGTCATGGACATCTGATATATGACATACATTAGTATGGAGTATCTTGGTGACAGTTGGTTGCTAAGGTGGAGCATGATGGAGATGGGATTCTACATATGTTGCAGAGATGTTTGCCTTATGTGGAGGAGTTGACATCATGGTTGATGATGATCTTGGTGGAGAGCTATCGAGATGGTATGTTGTCGAGGATGACAACGATTTCAAGTGGAGGAGTATGTAAGGCCTTCGCGACTCGGGCGGGCGCTCCTTGCACGACGAGCAGGCGCTCCATGCACGACGAGCGGGCGGACGGTGCGACGGGCGGGCGCTCTTATGCGACGATCATCCGAACCTTATGCGACAATATGCGACATTAAAATGCGACGAAAGGGGAAAAGACGCTTAAAATGGATAAGTGTTAATCCTTGTTTATATGCGATGGCAAATGGAGTTTGGCCGACGTATGAAGTGCAAATATGGGCGTGATATGAAGGTTGTGGGGTCGGCCTTAAGGCTGGACACCCCCTTCCAACCACACGCAGAGTTGTATATAAATACGAAGGACTTGGAGCTCATTTGGGAGAATCATCAATCAAGCAACTCGCATATCTCTTCTACACTTGGAGCAGGGGTAAAAGGGCGCAGTTAAAGTGCGCATAACTCATGCGCTCAAGAAGGAGTGCACAGATTTACCGGGAGCTGGTCGTAGGTTGAAAGAGTGCGGTTTTGAGGTGATTGTGTGCAGAACTTAAAGGAGGAGTTCTTGGTGTCTCGGGTGAGCACCCTCCTACCGTATGAGGTTGGCACATGTATTGTAAAGGTTGTCTTTGCCTTGGTTGTAAATATTTCTAAGTATATACTTGGAGTTTTGTCAAGTATACTTGATGATGTATCATTGAAGAACTGTTATAATATATTATTGTCGGGCAGACTTTACCGGGAGTTGCCCCTCCCTTTATACTTATGTGCAATTGTTATTGTTCTTGGTTAATTGCATATGGATAATGAATGAGTATGGGCTTCATTAAGTATAAAAGGATAAATGCATTTTACTTGGTTGTGAAACACAAAGGACAAGTGAATTAGGTGTAGTCCATGTGCACGACTATTGTTAAAAAGAAAGTGTTCGGTGGTGCAGCACCTCGCCGGCACGGTTGAAAGACTACCGTAGGCTTGGGCATGTGACAGTCACTTTGCCCATAAGAACAGTAACTGTTATAATATCACGCCCATAAGCAGATATTGGTGCTTGTGGTTGGCTCTTCACGGGCGGGCGCACCTTGCACAACGAGCGGGCACTCCGTGCACGACGAGCGAGCGGGCGCCCTTGTGCGACGAACCTCCAACACTTGAGCGACGATACCTAGAGCAAGCACGATACTTAGTGAGAAAATGAAATGAAGCGAAAGGTTTATACCTTGGCTCGAGAAGCTTTGCAAGATGGCAAGGCCGACATACCTTATGGGAGATTGTATGGGCGTATTGGCATGAGTTTGGGGTCGGCCTTAAGGCATGCACACCCCATACGTTCACCTTACCTTGTGTATATATGGAAAGGACGCAAGGATCATTTGGACATTCGACATTCGCTCACAAGCCTTCGTACAAGAACAAGGAAGTGCGCAGTAGGGGTAAAGTTAATGCGCATATCTCATGCGCATTTGACTTAGAGAGTGCGCAGATTGTCTCGGTTGAAGGTTGGCAAGGAGTGCCATGTATGGGTGAATTCTGAAGGGCAGTTTTGTGCAGAACTTAGAGGTGGAGTTCTTGGTGTCTCGGGTGAGCACCCTCCTACCGTAGAAGTTAGCACATGTATTGTAAAGGCTGTCTATGCCTTGAATGTAAATTATTCTAAGTGTTGGCTTGAAGTTTGTCAAGCACACTTGTATTTTATTATTGAAAAAAGACTGATTATAATATATTGTTGGGCAGACTTTCCAGGAGTTGCCCCTCCCTTTATACTTGTGTGCAATTGTTATTGTTCTCGGTTTAATTGCATATGGATAATGAATGAGTATGGGCTTCATTAAGTATAAAGGATAATGCATTTTACTTGGTTGCGAAACACAAAATAAGTAAGGACAAGTGAATTAGGCATAGTCCATGTGCACGAGTATTGTTAAAAGAAAGTGTTCGGTGGTGCCGCACCTCGCCGGCACGGTTGAAAGAACACCGTAGGATTGGGGGCATGACAGTTGGTATCAGAGCAAGGTTTGCTCGTGAAGACTTGGAAATTTGATAGTTGATATTCGAGCAGGGTTGCTCGTGACGGTGGAAGCAGGTACTTGCAGGTGAAGGAAGTCGTTTCACACGAAGTGGAACAAGGGCCGGTTCACGGTTGCAAGGAACTTGGTGAAGCTGGTAAAAGTTGGAACCGGGTGTTGTAGAGTTGGGCAGGCAGTACTACGTGCTGGTCATACGATTTGGGCACTTGTCAAATGGGCAAGTGGGACTACATGTGGACAGGTATACATGGTTTGGGCGTCTGTGGACCAAACAAAGTGCGGACCGGGGAAGACGAAGTACAAGGCATGGCAAGTTTGGGAGAAGGTGAAGGGAAGCTCTTGCTTACCTTATACAGGGGTAAGAGGTTGAAGGAAGAGAATCCCCGAATCCGAGATAAGCTTGAAGTCTTGGAAAAGAACATTGAAGGAGAGCTTCTTCAACTTGGTTGGACAACGGAGCAAGGTGAAGTTGCAGATTGTGCTATCAAGGAAGAGGAAGTGATGATGATTGAACATGTTGCAGACTTGACCATGATGGAAGTCAAGCTTGAGGATGATCAAGTTGGACCAGGATCGTGTAGTTTGTGGACATGGATGGATGAGGATACTCATATGGAGGAACCTCATGATGATGTAAGTACTATTGATACTTGTGTTTCATTTGGACATTTGGTAGATGGACCGTATGCAGGGAAGGGCAAATCCAGTTTTCCGATGCTATGGAGGATCTTACCATGGATGACTATGATGGAACCTTGTATGGAGAAGCAAGGATTGTTGGTTGTTACAGGACTTGTTGGGGTTGCTTGTGACCTTGTGATGAAAGGTGCAAGGGCCCGTGACAAGGGAGGAACATGATGATCGTTATGGAGGATTGGGTCATGCTTTAGCCACTTTGGCTAAGTGCCCGGCGTGACTCATGGACAGGTTGAGGAGGGCACACATTTGATGATGCTTGGGTGGACTTCTCATGGCCGAGACCAAGAGATATTCTTGGTGGACACTTTGGTGGAGGAGCTATGATGGAAGGGACTCGTGATGATGTGATGATGATATGGTTGGGTGACCGAGTTCACTAAAACCGAAGATTGAAGACTTGGGTGAGGATGACCGATTGTTGTGATGAGCCTACTTGGTTGGACTACATGGACAACATAGTCATAGACATCAGGTTGGAAACATGGAGCATGGCAGTCTTATGCAAGGACATTGTGTGGGAGCACTTGTAGAGGTGTCACTTATGGGCATCCAATGAGGAGTGCCAAGACAGGAATGTTGTGCAGATGGATTTGCTGACGTGACACGGAGACTTATTACTTATGAACCGATGGAGAGGTTGTACACTCTTGTGCAACAAGGCCATGGACTTGGATGGGGTTATGAGCAGACTATGGAGCATTCCTACTACATGGAGCTGAGGCATCTTGCAAGGACCTTTGGGCCGAGACTTGTATGCTTGCTAGAGTGTTGGTTGGGGATGACTCATGGAGCTCATGATGACATGAGATTGTTGTGACTTTTGGGGACTTCATACATGGTGGACTTAGAGGATTTGATGCATTAAGGAGCTGAGGTCAGGAGACTTGATGCAGGTGCATACTTCCAAGTACATACATGGGTGTGACTTGAAAGGGTGACTTGATGTAGAGGATCGATATGAGACACTTTGGAGTGATGGAGTTATGATGATGATGATGTCTTGGTGGCAACACTTGGGGCATGAGTTGGGCCGAGACTCAACTATATTTTACACATGGGCGCTGATTGATCTATGTTCATGGGCAGCACATGGATAGATGAGACAAGTAGATACTTGTTTCTATGGAGACTTGAGGGTTGACACATTACAAATGTGATGGAGGTAGCTTCATGGACTTGGATGTGGCATACCGAGAGTTGGAGTTTGATGAGATGGTCTCTTCATATGGAGGAGGCACACATATGATGTTGGAGTAGACTTGGCTGACTTCGTGTAGCACATTAACACCAAACATCATGGATGACATGTTGTAGTTGAGATGAGGACTACTTCATGAACCTGAGCATGGTCTACTTATATGGATGGATTCTTGATCGAGTTCAGGATGTGACAGGATGCTTTGAGGAACGACTGATGGTGGCATGAGGATGTGCATTCTCATGGTTTGGACATGACGGTTGGATTAGCTACCCAACTAGTTCAGTCATGGGGGACGTCAGTGTACAGAGATGTGTTAGCATTTGTTGGAGTATCATGGCAGCGGTTCACATGAGGACGACACATGATGAGGTCGACACGATATGTTACAGTGAGCAGGCAGCTTGGATGGAGGGACCAACCTTCCACGATGGAGCAGCATGTGGAAATTGTGACATGGTGGTTTATCATCATGGATTGAGATGACTTCCGATATATGACATATTGTTGAGATGAGATGTTGGCACATGGCTGAGGTGTGTTAGCACTTGTTGGCATATCATGGGTAGTTTTGCAAATGGTGGTGTTGACATGATGGAGTTTGACACATTGTTGCTATGGTTGTACCACATTTGAGGAAGCTCTACATTTATGACGGAAGGGAAGATGTACCCGTTGGTGTTCCAACCATTGGTGTGACAAAACCTGATCATAAATTAGGAGGAATGCAAATGGAGGATAAGGAGAAGGTGAACAAGCGGTTGTCCACTGTTGAGGCAAAGCTTGTGGAACAGTCATTGGTCATTAGATCACTCTCAGATAGCATCTTGGATTTGTCAAGAAGGCTAGAGCTGGTGGAAGATGATGATGATGATGTTGATAAGGTATATGTGAGACCGAATATCCAGAAGGAAGACCGGGAGGCATATCTACAAAGGATGGAGATTGAGGATCCTGATAGATGGATTGAGTTGATTAGTGAGGGAGAGCCTTTAGGCTCTACTCCCTCTACATCTTCTTAGATGAAAAGAGAAGATGGGGCTCATTGTTAGCTGCTCATGGCAGTGAGTCCTTAAACATGTTGAGCAGGTATGATTGATGGTGCAGGGATGGCTTAGCATCAAGCATCATGACATGTTGCAGATGGATGGAGTTTCCATGGACCTGAGCATGGATTGTAGATTCTTGATGAGTCGAGGATGTGGCAGATGTTTGAGGAACAGTTGATGAGGACATGAGGATGTTCACTCTCATGGATTGAGCGTGATGGTTGGATTAGCTACCCAACTAGTTCAGACATGGGGTCACGAAGTGTACAGAGATGTGTTGGCATTATGCTAGAGTATCATGACAGAAGTTCACATGATGACATATGGATCAAGATGACTACTATATTGTTGAGATGAGATGTTGACACATGATTGAGATGTGTTAACACTTGTTGACATAGCATGGGCAATTTTGCACATGGTGATGATGATATGATGGAGTTTGACACATTGTTGCGGTGGACATGTAGCTTGAGTTGGAAGGATCAACCTTCCATGGTGGAGAACAGCATGGGGAGATTGTGACAAGGTGGTCATGGACATCTGATATATGACATACATTAGTATGGAGTATCTTGGTGACACTTGGTTGCTAAGGTGGAGCATGATGGAGATGGGATTCTACATATGTTGCAGAGATGTTTGCCTTATGTAGAGGAGTTGACATCATGGTTGATGATGATCTTGGTGGAGAGCTACCGAGATGGTATGTTGTCGAGAACGACAACGATTTCAAGTGGAGGAGGATGTAAGGCCTTCGCGACTCGGGCAGGCACGAGACGGGCGGGCGCTCCTTGCACGACGAGCGGGCGCTCCGTGCATGACGAGCGGGCGGACGGTGCGATGGGCGGGCGCTCTTATGCGACGATCATCCGAACCTTATGCGACAATATGCGACATTAGAATGCGACGAAAAGGGAAAAGACGCTTAAAATGGTTAAGTGTTAATCCTTGTTTATACGATGGAAAATGGAGTTTGGCCGACGTATGAAGTGCACATATGGGCGTGATATGAAGATTGTGGGGTCGGCCTTAAGGCTGGACACCCCCTTCCAACCACACGCAGAGTTGTATATAAATACGAAGGACTTGGAGCTCATTTGGAGCATCATCATTCAAGCAACGCGCATATTTCTTCTACACTTCGAGCAGGGGTAAAAGGGCGCAGTTAAAGTGCGCATAACTCATGCGCTCAAGAAGGAGTGCGCATATTTACCAGGAGCTAGTCGTAGGTTGAAAGAGTGCAGTTTTGAGGTGATTGTGTGCAGAACTTAAAGGAGGAGTTCTTGGTGTCTCGGGTGAGCACCCTCCTACCGTATGAGGTTGGCACATGTATTGTAAAGGTTGTCTTTGCCTTGGTTGTAAATATTTCTAAGTATAGACTTGGAGTTTTGCCAAGTATACTTGATGATGTATTATTGAAGAACACTTATAATATATTATTGTTGGGCAGACTTTACCGGGAGTTGCCCCTCCCTTTATACTTGTGTGCAATTGTTATTGTTCTTGGTTAATTGCATATGGATAATGAATGAGTATGGGCTTCATTAAGTATAAAGGATAAATGCATTTTACTTGGTTGCGAAACACAAACTAAGTAAGGACAAGTGAATTAGGCGTAGTCCATGTGCACGAGTATTGTTAAAAAGAAAGTGTTCGGTGGTGCCGCACCTCTCCGGCACAGTTGAAAGACTACCGTAGGCTTGGGGGCGTGACAGTTGGTATCAGAGAAGCTAATCTGGATATTGAAGCTGCTACACAACTTCACCGAAGTGAAGTTGGTATCAGAGCAAGGTTTGCTCGTGGCGAAGTGCAGGTGTGTATACACTTGGAAATTTGACAGTTGATGTTAGAACAGGGTTGCTCGTGACAAGGTACTGCAGGTTAAGGAAACCGTTTCACCCGAACTGGAACAAGGGTTGGTTCTAATTGCAGGTGACTTGGTGAAGCTGTTGAATGGTTGAAACTAGATTGCAAAAGAGCAAGAAGTTTTTAGAGATGGCAACTGATTCTCAGGTGGGTCTAGTCATACGATGAAGGATACTACTCCTGGGTTCCTTGAAAAGGTGATTGAAAAGATGGAGGCTTTGGAGACTTCTTGGGATAAGAAGATGGACTTTCTTGCTAGAGAGCAAAAGACCAACTTGAAGACCAAGGAAGAGCTTGAAGAACTCCGAGTACAACATGATGAACTCCGAGCACAGTATGAGTACACTGATCTTATGTGTACACAACTTGAAGTAAGAGTCAAAGAGGTTGAAGAATCAAGGGATCAGGGTCTTGCAGAGATCGTGAACTTGAGGAAAACTATTGACTTGGCCAATGATGAGATAGCGGTGTTGAGGAAGGCAGTGAGGCAATGAAGTGAAGAGGCAGAAGATTAGAACACTTGAACAAGATTTTTCTGTTGTTGACAGGTTGGTGGAACATTATGATGAGACTTCTGATGATAGGAAGAAGAAGTCTCAGAAACCGAAAGATAAGAAGAAGGAAGATGCTTCAAAATCGGATGATAGTTCGAAGATGAAGAAACCTTTGAAGTGTTGGATTTGTGTTGGTCCACATACGGTGAAGAATTGTCCTTCTAAACCAAAGGTGGCTGCTATTACACAATCTGATGGAAAGAATGAAGGTGCTTCTGTGGGGATGATTCAGATACTTGGTGCTTCTGCTACTACGGAGGTGGTCTCTAGGAGAGATCCTGAAAGGAACAGGTTGGAGTATGTTCAGATGAAGGTTGGAGGTGATGATGTACTCACTATGGTAGATAGTGGGGCTTCTCACAACTTCATGAGTGAAGATACTGTGAGAAGAATTGGACTGAAGTTTGTACCGGTGAAGGCACAAATGAAGACAGTGAATTCTCCTCCTATGGGAATTCTTGGTATAGTTGAGAAGGTGGACACTACACTTGGTGAATGGACCGGGAAGGTGGACTTCACTATAGTGCGGATTGATGACTATGAAGCTGTATTGGGGATGGAATTCATGAAACAATTTGAGGCTATGGTTGTACCACATTTGAGGAAGCTCTACGTTTATGATGGAAGGGAAGATGTACCCATTGGTGTTCCAACCATTGACAAAACCTGATCATAAATTAGGAGGAATGCAAATGGAGGATAAGGAGAAGGTGAACAAGCAGTTGTCCACTGTTGAGGCAAAGCTTGTGGAGCAGTCATTGGTCATTAGATCACTCTCAGATAGCATCTTGGATTTGTCAAGAAGGCTAGAGCTGGTGGAAGATGATGAGGATGATGTTGATGAGATATATGTGAGACCGAATATCCAGAAGGAAGACTGGGAGGCATATCTACAAAGGCTGGAGATTGAGGATCCTGATAGATGGATTGAGTTGATTAGTGAGGGAGAGCCTTCAAGCTCTACTCCCTCTACATCTTCTTAGATGAAAAGAGAAGATGGGGCTCATTGTTAACTGCTCATGGCAGTGAGTCCTTAAACATGTTGAGCAGGTATGATTGATGGTGCAGGGATGGCTTAGCATCAAGCATCATGACATGTTGCAGAAGGATGGAGTTTCCATGGACCTGAGCATGGATTGTAGATTCTTGATGAGTCGAGGATGTGGCAGATGTTTGAGGAACAGTTGATGAGGACATGAGGATGTTCACTCTCATGGATTGAGCGTGATGGTTAGATTAGCTACCCAACTAGTTCAGACATGGGGTCGCGAAGTGTATAGAGATATGTTGGCATTATGCTGGAGTATCATGACAGAAGTTCACATGATGACATATGGATCAAGATGACTACTATATTGTTGAGATGAGATGTTGACACATGATTGAGGTGTGTTAACACTTGTTGACATAGCATGGGCAGTTTTGCACATGGTGATGATGATATGATGGAGTTTGACACATTGTTGTGTTGGACATGTAGCTTGAGTTGGAGGGATCAACCTTCCATGGTGGAGAGCAGTATGGGGAGAATGTGACAAGGTGGTCATGGACATCTGATATATGACATACATTAGTATGGAGTATCTTGGTGACAGTTGGTTGCTAAGGTGGAGCATGATGGAGATGGGATTCTACATATGTTTCAGAGATGTTTGCCTTATGTGGAGGAGTTGACATCATGGTTGATGATGATCTTGGTGGAGAGCTACCGAGATGGTATGTTGTCGAGGATGACAACGATTTCAAGTGGAGGAGGATGTAAGGCCTTCGCAACTCGGGCAGGCACGAGACGGGCGGGCACTCCTTACACGACGAGCGGGCGCTCCGTGCACGACGAGCAGGCGGACGGTGCGACGGGCGGGAGCTCTTATGCGACGATCATCTGAACCTTATGCGACAATATGCGACATTAAAATGTGACGAAAGGGGAAAAGACGCTTAAAATGGTTAAGTGTTAATCCTTGTTTATATGCGATTGCAAATGGAGTTTGGCCGACGTATGAAGTGCACATATGGGCGTGATATGAAGGTTGTGGGGTCGGCCTTAAGGCTGGACACCCCCTTCCAACCACACGCAGAGTTGTATATAAATACGAAGGACTTGGAGCTCATTTGGAGCATCATCAATCAAGCAACTCGCATATTTCTTCTACACTTGGAGCAGGGGTAAAAGGGCACAGTTAAAGTGCGCATAACTCATGCGCTCAAGAAGGAGTGCACAGATTTACCAGGAGTTGGTCGTAGGTTGAAAGAGTGCGGTTTTGAGGTGATTGTGTGCAGAACTTAAAGGGGGAGTTCTTGATGTCTCGAGTGAGCACCCTCCTATCATATGAGGTTGGCACATGTATTGTAAAGGCTGTCTTTGCCTTGGTTGTAAATATTTCTAAGTATAGACTTGGAGTTTTACCAAGTATACTTGATGATGTATTATTGAAGAACTGTTATAATATATTATTGTCACACCCCCAAACCTACGATAGTCTTTCAACCATGCTAGCGAGGTGCGGCACCACCGAACACTTTCTTTTTAACAATACTCGTGCACATGGACTACGCCTAATTCACTTGTCCTTACTTAGTTTGTGTTTCGCAAACAAGTAAAATGCATTTATCCTTTATACTTAATGAAGCCCATACTCATTCATTATCCATATGCAATTAACCAAGAACAATAACAATTGCACACAAGTATAAAGGGAGGGGCAACTCCCGGTAAAGTCTGCCCAACAATAATATATTATAACAGTTCTTCAATGATACATCATCAAGTATACTTGCCAAAACTCCAAGTCTATACTTAGAAATATTTACAATCGAGGCAAAGACAGCCTTTACAATACATGTGCCAACCTCATACAGTAGGAGGGTGCACACCCGAGACACCAAGAACTCCTCCTTTAAGTTCTGCACACAATCACCTCAAAACCGCACTCTTTCAACCTACGACCAGCTCCCGATAAATCTGCGCACTCCTTGTTGAGCGCATGAGTTATGCGCACTTTAACTGTGCCCTTTTACCCCTGCTCCAAGTGTAGAAGAGATATGCGAGTTGCTTGATTGATGATGCTCCCAAATGAGCTCCAAGTCCTTCGTATTTATATACAACTCTGCGTGTGGTTGGAAGGGGGTGTCCAGCCTTAAGGCCGACCCCACAACCTTCATATCACGCCCATATGTGCACTTCATACGTCGGCCAAACTCCATTTGTCATCGCATATAAACAAGGATTAACACTTAACCATTTTAAGCATCTTTTCCCCTTTCGTCGCATTTTAATGTCGCATATTGTCGCATAAGGTTCGGATGATCGTCGCATAAGAGCGCCCGCCCGTCGCACCGTCTGCCCGCTCGTCATGCACGGAGCGCCCACTCGTTGTGCAAGGAGTGCCCGCCCGTCGCGTGCCTGCCCGAGTCGTGAAGGCCTTACATCCTCCTCCACTTGAAATCGTTGTCCTCCTCGACAACATACCATCTCGGTAGCTCTCCACCAAGATCATCATCAACCATGATATCAACTCCTCCACATAAGGCAAACATCTCTGCAAAATGTGTAGAATCCCATCTCCATCATGCTCCACCTTAGCAACCAACTGTCACCAAGATACTCCAGCATAATGCCAACACATCTCTGTACACTTCGCGACCCCATGTCTAAACTAGTTGGGTAGCTAATCCAACCATCACGCTCAATCCATGAGAGTGAACATCCTCATGTCCTCATCAACTGTTCCTCAAACATCTACCACATCCTCGACTCATCAAGAATCTACAATCCATGCTCAGGTCCATGGAAACTCCATCCATCTGCAACATGTCATGATGCTTGATGCTAAGCCATCCCTGTACCATCAATCATACCTACTCAACATGTTTAAGGACTCACTGCCATGAGCAGCTAACAATGAGCCCCATCTTCTCTTTTCATCTAAGAATATGTAGAGGGAGTAGAGACTGAAGGCTCTCCCTCACTAATCAACTCAATCCATCTATCAGGATCCTCAATCTCCATCCTTTGTAGATATACCTCCCGGTCTTCCTTCTGGATATTCGGTCTCACATATACCTCATCAACATCATCATCATCATCTTCCACCAACTCTAGCCTTCTTAACAAATCCAAGATGCTATCTGAGAGTGATCTAATGACCAATGACTGCTCCACAAGCTTTGCCTCAACAGTGGACAACCGCTTGTTCACCTTCTCCTTATCCTCAGTTTGCATTCCTCCTAATTTATGATCAGTTTTTGTCACACCAATGGTTGGAACACCAATGGGTACATCTTCCCTTCCATCAAATTGTTTCATGAATTCCATCCCCAATACAGCTTCATAGTCATCAATCACCTTTTCAATGAACCCAAGAGTAGTATCCTTCATCATATGACTAGACCCAGCCAGAGAATCAATTGCCATCTCTAACAACTTCTTGCTCTTTTGCAATCTAGTTTCAACCATTCAACAGCTTCACCAAGTCACCTGCAATTAGAACCAACCCTTGTTCCGAGCAACTCGCATGGAGCATGGAGCATGGCAGTCTTATGCAAGGACATTGTGTGGGAGCACTTGTAGAGGTGTCACTTATGGGCATCCAATGAGGAGTGCCAAGACAGGAATGTTGTGCAGATGGATTTGCTCACGTGACATGGAGACTTATTACTTATGAACCGATGGAGAGGTTGTACACTCTTATGCAACAAGGCCATGGACTTGGATGGGGTTATGAGCAGACTATGGAGCATTCCTACTACATGGAGAGCTGAGGCATCTTGCAGGGACCTTTGGGCCGAGACTTGTATGCTTGCTAGAGAGTTGGTTGGGGATGACTCATGGAGCTCATGATGACATGAGATTGTTGTGACTTTTGGGGACTTCATACATGGTGGACTTAGAGGATTTGATGCATTAAGGAGCTGAGGTTAGGAGACTTGATGCAGGTGCATACTTCCAAGTACATACATGGGTGTGACTTGAAAGGGTGACTTGATGTAGAGGATCGATATGAGACACTTTGGAGTGATGGAGTTACGATGATGATGATGCCTTGGTGGCAACACTTGGGGCATGAGTTGGTCCGAGACTCAACTATCTTTCACACATGGGCGCTGATTGATCTATGGTCATGGGCATCACATGGATAGATGAGACAAGTAGATACTTGTTTCTATGGAGACTTGAGGGTTGACACATTACAAATGTGATGGAGGTAGCTTCATGGACTTGGATGTGGCATACCGAGAGTTGGAGTTTGATGAGATGGTCTCTTCATATGGAGGAGGCACACATATGATGTTGGAGTAGATGTGGCTGACTTCGTGTAGCACATTAACACCAAACATCATGGATGACATGTTGCAGTTTAGATGAGGACTACTTCATGAACCTGAACATGGTTTACTTATATGGATGGATTCTTGATCGAGTTCAGGATGTGACAGGATGCTTTGAGGAACGACTGATGGTGGCATGAGGATGTGCATTCTCATGCTTTGGACGTGACGGTTGGATTAGCTACCCAACTAGTTCAGTCATGGGGGACGTCAGTGTACAGAGATGTGTTAGCATTAGTTGGAGTATCATGGCAGCGGTTCACATGAGGACGACACATGATGAGGTCGACACAATATGTTACAGTGAGCAGGCAGCTTGGATGGAGGGACCAACCTTCCACGATGGAGCAGCATGTGGAGATTGTGATATGGTGGTTGATCATCATGGATTGAGATGACTTCCGATATATGACATATTGTTGAGATGAGATGTTGGCACATGGTTGAGGTGTGTTAGCACTTGTTGGCATATCATGGGCAATTTTGCACATGGTGGTGATGACATGATGGAGTTTGACACATTGTTGCGGTGGACATGTAGCTTGAGTTGGAGGGATCAACCTTCCATGGTGGAGAGCAATATGTGGAAACTGTGACAGGGTGGTTGATGATCATGGACATCTGACAAACATTAGTATGGAGTATCTTGGTGATAGTTGGTTGCTAAGATGAGACATGGTGGAGATGGAGTCCTACATATGCACAGATGTTTTCCATATGTGAGGAGAGTTGACATCATGGATATTGATCTTGGTCGATGGCTACCGAGATGGTATGTTGTCGAGGACGACAACGATTTCAGGTGGAGGAGGATGTAAGGCCTTCGCGACTCGGGCAGGCGCGCGACGGGTGGGCGCTCCTTGCACGACGAGCGGGCGCTCCGTGCATGACGAGCGGGCGGACGATGCGACGGGCGGGCGCCCTTGTGCGACGAACCTCCGACACTTGGGCGACGATAAAGTGCGACGATACATAGAGCACGCACGATACTCAGTGAGAAAATGAAATGGAGCGAAAGGTTTATACCTTGGCTCGAGAAGCTTTGCATGATGGGAAGGCCGACATACCTTATGGGAGATTGTATGGGCGTATTGGAATGAGTTTGGGGTCGGCCTTAAGGCATGCACACCCCATACGTTCACCTTACCTTGTGTATATATGGAAAGGACGCAAGGATCATTTGGACATTCGACATTCGCTCACAAGCCTTCGTACAAGAACAAGGAAGTGCGCAGTAGGGGTAAAGTTAATGCGCATATCTCATGCGCATTTGACTTAGAGAGTGCGCAGATTGTCTCGGTTGAAGGTTGGCAAGGAGTTTCGTGTATGGGTGAATTCCGAAGGGCAGTTTTGTGCAGAACTTATGGGTGGAGTTCTTGGTGTCTCGGGTGAGCACCCTCCTACCGTAGAAGTTAGCACATGTATTGTAAAGGTTATCTATGCCTTGAATGTAAATTATTCTAAGTGTTGGCTTGAAGTCTTTCAAGCACACTTGTATTGTATTATTGAAAAAAGACTGATTATAATATATTGTTGGGCAGACTTTTCGGGAGCTGTCCCTCCCTTTATACTTGTGTGCAATTGTTATTGTTCTCGGTTTAATTGCATATGGATAATGAATGAGTATGGGCTTCATTAAGTATAAAGGATAATGCATTTTACTTGGTTGCGAAACACAAACTAAGTAAGGACAAGTGAATTAGGCGTAGTCCATGTGCACGAGTATTGTTAAAAGAAAGTGTTCGGTGGTGCCGCACCTCGCCGGCACGGTTGAAAGACTACCGTAGGCTTGGGGGCGTAACAGTTGGTATCAGAGCAGCTGATCTGCATATTGAAGCTGCTACACAACTTCACCGAAGTGAAGTTGGTATCAAAGCAAGGTTTGCTCGTGGTGAACTGCAGGTGTGTATACACTTGGAAATTTGACAGTTGATGTTTGAGCACGGTTGCTCGTGACAAGGTACTGCAGGTGAAGGAAACCGTTTCACACGAAGTGGAACAAGGGTTGGTTCTGATTGCAGGTAACTTGGTGAAGATGTCTATCTCCGTGGGCTTGGGGGCGTGACTCAATCTGTCCATGAGTCGCGCCCCCAAGCCTACGGTAGTCTTTCAACCGTGCTGGCGAGGTGCGGCACCACCGAACACTTTCTTTTTAAAAATACTCGTGCACATGGACTACGCCTAATTCACTTGTCCTTACTTAGTTTGTGTTTCGCAACCAAGTAAAATGCATTTATCCTTTATACTTAATTAAGCCCATACTCATTCATTATGCATATGCAATTAACCAAGAACAATACCAATTGCACACAAGTATAAAGGGAGGGGCAACTCCCGGTAAAGTCTGCCCGACAATAATATATTATAACAGTTCTTCAATAATACACATCATCAAGTATACTTGGCAAAAATCCAAGTCTATACTTAGAAATATTTACAACCAAGGCAAAGACAGCCTTTACAATACATGTGCCAACCTCATACGGTAGGAGGGTGCTCACCCGAGACACCAAGAACTCCTCCTTTAAGGCAAACATCTCTGCAACATATGTAGAATCCCATCTCCATCTTGCACCACCTTAGCAACCAACTGTCACCAAGATACTCCATACTAATGTATGTCATATATCAGATGTCCATGATCACCTTGTCACAATCTCCCCATGTTGTTCTCCACCATGGAAGGTTGATCCTTCCAACTCAAGCTACATGTCCACCGCAACAATGTGTCAAACTCCATCATATCATCATCACCATGTGCAAAACTGCCCATGCACAACATGATGAACTCCGAGCATAGTATGAGTACACTGATCTTATGTGTACACAACTTGAAGTAAGAGTCAAAGAGGTTGAAGAATCAAGGGATCAGGGTCTTGCAGAGATCGTGAACTTGAGGAAAACTATTGACTTGGCCAATGATGAGATAGCGGTGTTGAAGAAGGTAGTGAGGCACAACTCAGGTGGAGGAGTACCTCATATGAAAGTCAAGGAACCAGAATCTTATGATGGCACAAGAAATGCGAAGACTCTTGGCAACTTTCTATGGGACATGGAGCAATGCTTGGAACGTTTGGGTCTATCCGATGATGAGACAAAGGTCAAGGTAGCTGCTCAGTTCTTAACAAAGGATTCTAAGATGTGGTGGTGAAGGAGGCTAGATCAGATTTCCAATGGTAGTGCTGATGACATTACTTCGTGGGATGATATGAAGAAGGCTTTGCAGACTCATTTCAGTCCTCAGGATAAAACATGGGAAGTAAGGACGAAGATTAAGTACATAAAACAAACCGGAAGCCTACAAGCATATCAGTGGGAGTTTGCAAGTGCAGCTCTGGAACTTCCTGACATGGCGGAGAGGGACAAGGTGTTTAACTTCATTATTGGGTTGAAGCCTTGGGCACGCAATGAAGTGAAGAGGCAAAAGATTAGAACACTTGAAGAAGCTTTTGCTGCTGTTGACAGGTTCGTGGAACATTATGATGAGACTTCTGATGATAGGAAGAAGAAGTCCGAGAAACCGAAAGATAAGAGGAAGGAAGATGCTTCAAAATCGGATGATAGTTCAAAGATGAAGAAACCTTTGAAGTGTTGGATTTGTGCTGGTCCACATACGGTGAAGAATTGTCCTTCTAAACCAAAGGTGGCTGCTATTGCACAATCTGATGGAAAGAATGAAGGTGCTTCTGTGGGGATGATGCAGATACTTGGTGCTTCTGCTACTACGGAGGTGGTCTCTAGGAGAGATCCTGAAAGGAACAGGTTGGAGTATGTTCAGATGAAGGTTGGAGGTGCTGATGTACTCACTATGTTAGATAGTGGGGCTTCTCACAACTTCATGAGTGAAGATACTGTGAGAAGAATTGGACTGAAGTTTGTACCGGTGAAGGCACAAATGAAGCCAGTGAATTCTCCTCCTATGGGAATTCTTCGTATAGCTGAGAAGGTGGACACTACACTTGGTGAATGGACCGGGAAGGTGGACTTCACTATAGTGCGGATTGATGACTATGAAGCTGTATTGGGGATGGAATTCATGAAACAATTTGAGGCTATGGTTGTACCACATTTGATGAAGCTCTACATTTATGATGGAAGGGAAGATGTACCCATTGGTGTTCCAACCATTGGTGTGACAAAACCTGATCATAAATTAGGAGGAATGCAAATGGAGGATAAGGAGAAGGTGAACAAGCGGTTGTCCATTGTTGAGGCAAAGCTTGTGGAGCAGTCATTGGTCATTAGATCACTCTTAGATAGCATCTTGGATTTGTCAAGAAGGCTAGAGCTGGTGGAAGATGATGATGATGATGATGATGTTGATGAGGTATATGTGAGACCGAATATCCAGAAGGAAGACCAGGAGGCATATCTACAAAGGATGGAGATTGAGGATCCTAATAGATGGATTGAGTTGATTAGTGAGGGAGAGCCTTCAGGCTCTACTCCCTCTACATCTTCTTAGATGAAAAGAGAAGATGGGGCTCATTGTTAGCTGCTCATGGCAGTGAGTCCTTAAACATGTTGAGCAGGTATGATTGATGGTGCAGGGATGGCTTAGCATCAAGCATCATGACATGTTGCAGATGGATGGAGTTTCCATGGACCTGAGCATGGATTGTAGATTCTTGATGAGTCGAGGATGTGGCAGATGTTTGAGGAACAGTTGATGAGGACATGAGGATGTTCACTCTCATGGATTGAGCGTGATGGTTGGATTAGCTACCCAACTAGTTCAGACATGGGGTCGCGAAGTGTACAGAGATGTGTTGGCATTATGCTAGAGTATCATGACAGAAGTTCACATGATGACATATGGATCAAGATGACTACTATATTGTTGAGATGAGATGTTGACACATGATTGAGGTGTGTTAACACTTGTTGACATAGCATGGGCAGTTTTGCACATGGTGATGATGATATGATGGAGTTTGAAACATTGTTACGGTGGACATGTAGCTTGAGTTGGAAGGATCAACCTTCCATGGTGGAGAACAGCATGGGGAGATTGTGACAAGGTGGTCATGGACATCTGATATATGACATACATTAGTATGGAGTATCTTGGTGACAGTTGGTTGCTAAGGTGGAGCATGATGGAGATGGGATTCTACATATGTTGCAGAGATGTTTGCCTTATGTGGAGGAGTTGACATCATGGTTGATGATGATCTTGGTGGAGAGCTACCGAGATGGTATGTTGTCGAGGACGACAACGATTTCAAGTGGAGGAGGATGTAAGGCCTTCACGACTCGGGCAGGCACGCGACGGTTGGGCGCTCCTTGCACGACGAGCGGGCACTCCGTGCACAACCAGCGGGCGGACGGTGCGACGGGCGGGCGCTCTTATGCGACGATCATCCGAACCTTATGCGACATTAAAATGCGACGAAAGGGGAAAAGATGCTTAAAATGGTTAAGTGTTAATCCTTGTTTATATGCAATGGAAAATGGAGTTTGGCCGACGTATGAAGTGCACATATGGGCGTGATATGAAGGTTGTGGGGTCGGCCTTAAGGCTGGACACCCCCTTCCAACCACACGCAGAGTTGTATATAAATACGAAGGACTTGGAGCTCATTAGGAGCATCATCAATCAAGCAACTCGCATATTTCTTCTACACTTGGAGCAGGGGTAAAAGGGCGCAGTTAAAGTGCGCATAACTCATGCGGTCAAGAAGGAGTGCGTAGATTTACCGGGAGCTGGTCGTAGGTTGAAAGAGTGCGGTTTTGAGTTGATTGTGTACAGAACTTAAAGGAGGAGTTCTTGGTGTCTTGGGTGAGCACCCTCCTACCGTATGAGGTTGGCACATGTATTGTAAAGGCTCTCTTTGCCTTGGTTGTAAATATTTCTAAGTATAGACTTGGAGTTTTGCCAAGTATACTTGATGATGTATTATTGAAGAACTGTTATAATATATTATTGTTGGGCAGACTTTACCAGGAGTTGCCCCTCCCTTTATACTTGTGTGCAATTGTTATTGTTCTTGGTTAATTCCATATGGATAATGAATGAGTATGGGCTTCATTAAGTATAAAGGATAAATGCATTTTACTTGGTTGCGAAACACAAACTAAGTAAGGACAAGTGAATTAGGCATAGTCCATGTGCAGGAGTATTGTTAAAAAGAAAGTGTTCGGTGGTGTCGCACCGGGCCTTAAGGCTGGACAACATACCATCTCGGTGGCTCTCCACCAAGATCATCATCAACCATGATGTCAACTCCTCCACATAAGGCAAACATCTCTGCAACATATGTAGAATCCCATCTCCATCATGCTCCACCTTAGCAACCAATTGTCACCAAGATACTCCATACTAATGTATGTCATATATCAGATGTCCATGACCACCTTGTCACAATCTCCCCATGCTGCTCTCCACCATGGAAGGTTGATCCCTCCAACTCAAGCTACATGTCCACCGCAACAATGTGTCAAACTCCATCATATCATCATCACCATGTGCAAAACTGCCCATGCTATGTCAACAAGTGTTAACACACCTCAATCATGTGTCAACATCTCATCTCAACAATATAGTAGTCATCTTGATCCATATGTCATCATGTGAACTTCTGTCATGATACTCCAGCATAATGCCAACACATCTCTGTACACTTCGCGACCCCATGTCTGAACTAGTTGGGTAGCTAATCCAACCATCACGCTCAATCCATGAGAGTGAACATCCTCATGTCCTCATCAATTGTTCCTCAAACATCTGCCACATCCTCGACTCATCAAGAATCTAAAATCCATGCTCGGGTCCATGGAAACTCCATCCATTTACAACATGGCATGATGCTTGATGCTAAGCCATCCCTGCACCATCAATCATACCTGCTCAACATGTTTAAGGACTCACTGCCATGAGCAGCTAACAATGAGCCCCATCTTCTCTTTTCATCTAAGAAGATGTAGATGGAGTAGAGCCTGAAGGCTCTCCCTCACTAATCAACTCAATCCATCTATCAGGATCCTCAATCTCCATCCTTTGTAGATATGCCTCCCGGTCTTCCTTCTGGATATTCGATCTCACATATACCTCATCAACATCATCATCATCATCTTCCACAAGCTCTAGCCTTCTTGACAAATCCAAGATGCTATCTGAGAGTGATCTAATGACCAATGACTGTTCCACAAGCTTTGCCTCAACAGTGGACAACCGCTTGTTCACCTTCTCCTTATCCTCCATTTGCATTCCTCCTAATTTATGATCAGGTTTTGTCACACCAATGGTTGGAACACCAATGGGTACATCTTCCCTTCCATCATAAATGTAGAGCTTCCTCAAATGTGGTACAACCATAGCCTCAAAATGTTTCATGAATTCCATCCCCAATACAGCTTCATAGTCATCAATCCGCACTATAGTGAAGTCCACCTTCCCGGTCCATTCACCAAGTGTAGTGTCCACCTTCTCAGCTATACCAAGAATTCTCATAGGAGGAGAATTCACTGTCTTCATTTGTGCCTTCACCGGTACAAACTTCAGTCCAATTCTTCTCGCAGTATCTTCACTCATGAAGTTGTGAGAAGCCCCACTATCTACCATAGTGAGTACATCAGCACCTCCAACCTTCATCTGAACATACTCCAATCTGTTCCTTTCAGGATCTCTTCTCTCATAATCCTCATCAACCACTGCCTCTGAAGTAGCACTCGGGCTCCCTTCACTTGCAGCTTCACTGTGAAGATCATCAGTAGAAGAGACTTCCACTAAGTGTCCCCATGTTCGTGAGGTCCTCTCCTCACTTTCTTCATTCTTTCCATCGGATTCAACCTTTCTCTTCAAGGCCTTGAGATGCCTTACCTCAAGAGCTAGGCAATCCCACTTTTTCTGATTCAATTCATGTCTTATCTCTAGTTCCTTGAATTCTGCTTCAAGCAAGACCACCCCCTTTGCAATTCGAGAGGCTTCTTCCTCATTCTGATCAGAAACCCCTTCTTTAGCCAAGGTACGAAGAGCAATCCTTGTTTCAAACAATCTTTTGCTACAATCTGCAAATCCTTGTTTTACTTCCCTTGACTCTTCAAGTAGGTCTTCTTCAAATTCTTCAAAGGTAGCATAACCCAATTTCTACAAGATATACATCTTCACCAAGTTACTTGCAATCAGAACCAACCCTTGTTCCACTTCGTGTGAAACGGTTTCCTTCACCTGCAGTACCTTGTCACGAGCAACCCTGCTCAAACATCAACTGTCAAATTTCCAAGTGTATACACACCTGCACTTCGCCACGAGCAAACCTTGCTCTGATACCAACTTCACTTCGGTGAAGTTGTGTAGCAGCTTCAATATCCAGATCAGCTGCTCTGATACCTAAAGACTGATTATAATATATTGTTGGGCAGACTTTTCGGGAGCTGCCCCTCCCTTTATACTTGTGTGCAATTGTTATTGTTCTCGGTTTAATTGCATATGGATAATGAATGAGTATGGGCTTCATTAAGTATAAAGGATAATGCATTTTACTTGGTTGCGAAACACAAACTAAGTAAGGACAAGTGAATTAGGCGTAGTCCATGTGCACGAGTATTGTTAAAAGAAAGTGTTCGGTGGTGTCGCACCTCGCCGGCATGGTTGAAAGACCACCGTAGGCTTGGGGGCGTGACAGTTGGTATCAGAGCAGCTGATCTGGATATTGAAGCTGCTACACAACTTCACCGAAGTGAAGTTGGTATCAGAGCAAGGTTTGCTCGTGAAGACTTGGAAATTTGACAGTTGATATTCGAGCAGGGTTGCTCGTGACGATGGAAGCAGGTACTTGCAGGTGAAGGAAGTCGTTTCACACGAAGTGGAACAAGGGCCGATTCACGGTTGCAAGGAACTTGGTGAAGCTGGTAAAAGTTGGAACCGGGTGTCGTAGAGTTGGGCAGGTGGTACTACGTGTTGGTCATACGATTTGGGCACTTGTCAGATGGGCAAGTGGGACTGCGTGTGGACAGGTATACATGATTTGGGCATCTGTGGACCAAACAAAGTGCGGACCGGGGAAGACGAAGTACAAGGCATGGCAAGTTTGGGAGAAGGTGAAGGGAAGCTCTTGCTTACCTTATACATGTTGAAGAGGTTGAAGGAAGAGAATCCCCGAATCCGAGATAAGCTTGAAGTCTTGGAAAAGAACATTGAAGGAGAGCTTCTTCAACTTGGTTGGACAACGGAGCAAGGTGAAGTTGCAGATTGTGCTATCAAGGAAGAGGAAGTGATGATGATTGAAGATGTTGCAGACTTGACCATGATGGAAGTCGAGCTTGAGGATGATCAAGTTGGACCAGGATCGTGCAGTTTGTGGACATGGATGGATGAGGATACTCATATGGAGGAACCTCAGGATGATGTAAGTACTATTGATACTTGTGTTTCATTTGGACATTTGGTAGATGGACCGTATGCAGGGAAGGGCAAAGCCAGTTTGCCGATGCTATGGAGGATCTTACCATGGATGACTATGATGGAACCTTGTATGGAGAAGCAAGGATTTTTGGTTGTTACAGGACTTTTTGGGGTTGCGTGTGACCTTGTGATGAAAGGTGCAAGGGCCCGTGACAAGGGAGGAACATGATGATCGTTGTGGAGGATTGGGTCATGCTTTAGCCACTTTGGCTAAGTGCCCGGCGTGACTCATGGACAGGTTGAGGAGGGCACACATTTGATGATGCTTGGGTGGACTTCTCATGGCCGAGACCAAGAGATAGTCTTGGTGGACACTTTGGTGGAGGAGCTATGATGGAAGGGACTCGTGATGATGTGATGATGATATGGTTGGGTGACCGAGTTCACTAAAACCGAAGATTGAAGACTTGGGTGAGGATGACCGATTGTTGTGATGAGCCTACTTGGTTGGACTACATGGACAACATAGTCATAGACATCAGGTTGGAAACATAGAGCATGGCAGTCTTATGCAAGGACATTGTGTGGGAGCACTTGTAGAGGTGTCACTTATGGGCATCCAATGAGGAGTGCCAAGACAGGAATGTTGTGCAGATGGATTTGCTCACGTGACATGGAGACTTATTACTTATGAACCGATGGAGAGGTTGTACACTCTTGTGCAACAAGGCCATGGACTTGGATGGGGTTATGAGCAGACTATGGAGCATTCCTACTACATGGAGAGCTGAGGCATCTTGTAGGGACCTTTGGGCCGAGACTTGTATGCTTGCTAGAGTGTTGGTTGGGGATGACTCATGGAGCTCATGATGACATGAGATTGTTGTGACTTTTAGGGACTTCATACATGGTGGACTTAGAGGATTTGATGCATTAAGGAGCTGAGGTCAGGAGACTTGATGCAGGTGCATACTTCCAAGTACATACATGGGTGTTACTTGAAAGGGTGACTTGATGTAGAGGATCGATATGAGACACTTTGGAGTGATGGAGTTACGATGATGATGATGCCTTGGTGGCAACACTTGGGGCATGAGTTCGGGAACAACTGATGGTGGCATGAGGATGTGTATTCTCATGGTTTGGACGTGACGGTTGGATTAGCTACCCAACTAGTTCAGTCATGGGGGACGTCAGTGTACAGAGATGTGTTAGCATTTGTTGGAGTATCATGGCAGTGGTTCACATGAGGACGACACATGATGAGGTCGACACAATATGTTACAGTGAGCAGGCAGCTTGGATGGAGGGACCAACCTTCCACGATGGAGCAGCATGTGGAGATTGTGACATGGTGGTTGATCATCATGGATTGAGATGACTTCCGATATACGACATATTGTTGAGATGAGATGTTGGCACATGGTTGAGGTGTGTTAGCACTTGTTGGCATATCATGGGCAGTTTTGCACATGGTGGTGATGACATGATGGAGTTTGACACATTGTTGCGGTGGACATGTAGCTTGAGTTGGAGGGATCAACCTTCCATGGTGGAGAGCAATATGTGGAAACTGTGACAGGGTGGTTGATGATCATGGACATCTGACAAACATTAGTATGGAGTATCTTGGTGACAGTTGGTTGCTAAGATGAGACATGGTGGAGATGGAGTCCTACATATGCAGAGATGTTTGCCATATGTGAGGAGAGTTGACATCATGGATATTGATCTTGGTGGATGGCTACCGAGATGGTATGTTGTCGAGGACGACAACGATTTCATGTGGAGGAGGATGTAAGGCCTTCGCGACTCGGGCAGGCGCGCGACGGGCGGGCGCTCCTTGCACGACGAGCGGGCGCTCCGTGCACGACGAGTGGGCGGATGATGCGACGGGCGGGCGCCCTTGTGCAACGAACCTCCGACACTTGTGCGACGATACATAGAGCACGCACGATACTTAGTAAGAAAATGAAATGGAGCGAAAGGTTTATACCTTGGCTCGAGAAGCTTTGCATGATGGCAAGGCCGACATACCTTATGGGAGATTGTATGGGCGTATTGGCATGAGTTTGGGGTCAGCCTTAAGGCATTCACACCCCATACGTTCACCTTACCTTGTGTATATATGGAAAGGACGCAAGAATCATTTGGACATTCGACATTCCCTCACAAGCCTTCGTACAAGAACAAGGAAGTGCGCAGTAGGGGTAAAGTTAATGCGCATATCTCATGCGCATTTGACTTAGAGAGTGCGCAGATTGTCTCGGTTGAAGGTTGGCAAGGAGTGTCGTGCATGGGTGAATTCCGAAGGGCAGTTTTGTGCAGAACTTAGGGGTAGAGTTCTTGGTGTCTCGGGTGAGCACCCTCCTACCGTAGAAGTTAGCACATGTATTGTAAAGGCTGTCTATGCCTTGAATGTAAATTATTCTAAGTGTTGGCTTGAATTCTATCAAGCACACTTGTATTGTATTATTGGAAAAAGACTGATTATAATATATTGTTGGGCAGAATTTCCGGGAGTTGCCCCTCCCTTTATACTTGTGTGCAATTGTTATTGTTCTCGGTTTAATTGCATATGGATAATGAATGAGTATGGGCTTCATTAAGTATAAAGGATAATGCATTTTACTTGGTTGAGAAACACAAACTAAGGACAAGTGAATTAGGCGTAGTCCATGTGCACGAGTATTGTTAAAAGAAAGTGTTCAGTGGTGCCGCACCTCACCGGCACGGTTGAAAGACCACCATAGGCTTGGGGCGTGACAGTTGGTATCAGAGCAACTGATCTGGATATTGAAGCTGCTACACAACTTCACCGAAGTGAAGTTGGTATCAGAGCAAGGTTTGCTTGTGGCGAAGTGCAGGTGTGTATACACTTGGAATTTTGACAGTTGATGTTAGAGCAGGGTTGCTCGTGACAAGGTACTGCAGGTGAAGGAAACCGTTTCACACGAAGTGGAACAAGGGTTGGTTCTAATTGTAGGTGACTTGGTGAAGCTGTTGAATGGTTGAAACTAGATTGCAAAAGAGCAAGAAGTTGTTAGAGATGGCAACTGATTCTCAGGCTGGGTCTAGTCATACGATGAAGGATACTACTCTTGGGTTCATTGAAAAGGTGATTGAAAAAATGGAGGCTTTGGAGACTTCTTGGGATAAGAAGATGGACTTTCTTGCTAGAGAGCAAGAGACCAACTTGAAGACCAAGGAAGAGCTTGAAGAACTCCGAGTACAACATGATGAACTCCGAGCACAGTATGAGTACGCTGATCTTATGTGTACACAACTTGAAGTAAGAATCAAAGAGGTTGAAGAATCAAGGGATCAGGGTCTTGCAGAGATCGTGAACTTGAGGAAAACTATTGACTTGGCCAATGATGAGATAGCGGTGTTGAAGAAGGCAGTGAGGCACAACTCAGGTGGAGGAGTACCTCATATGAAAGTCAAGGAACCAGAATCTTATGATGGCACAAGGAATGCGAAGACTCTTGGCAACTTTCTATGGGACATGGAGCAATACTTGGAATGTTTGGGTCTATCCGATGATGAGACAAAGGTCAAGGTAGCTGCTCAGTTCTTAACAAAGGATGCTAAGATGTGGTGGCGAAGGAGGTTAGATCAGATTTCCAATGGTAGTGCTGATGACATTACTTCATGGGATGACATGAAGAAGGCTTTGCAGACTCATTTCAGTCCTCAGGATGAAACATGGGAAGCAAGGACGAAGATTAAGTACATAAAACAAACCGGAAGCCTACAAGCATATCAGCGGGAGTTTGCAAGTGCAGCTCTGGAACTTCCTGACATGGCGGAGAGGGACAAGGTGTTTAACTTCATTATTGGGTTGAAGCCTTGGGCACGCAATGAAGTGAAGAGGCAGAAGATTAGAACACTTGAAGAAGCTTTTGCTGCTGTTGACAGGTTGGTGGAACATTATGATGAGACTTCTGATGATAGGAAGAAGAAGTCCAAGAAACCGAAAGATAAGAAGAAGGAAGATGCTTCAAAATTGGATGATAGTTCGAAGATGAAGAAACCTTTGAAGTGTTGGATTTGTGCTGGTCCACATACGGTGAAGAATTGTCTTCTAAACCAAAGGTGGTTGCTATTGCACAATCTAATGGAAAGAATGAAGGTGCTTCTGTGGGGATGATGCAGATACTTGGTGCTTCTGCTACTAAGGAGGTGGTCTCTAGGAGAGATCCTGAAAGGAACAGGTTGCAGTATGTTCAGATGAAGGTTGGAGGTGTTGATGTACTCACTATGGTAGATAGTGGGGCTTCTCACAACTTCATGAGTGAAGATACTGCGAGAAGAATTGGACTGAAGTTTGTACCGGTGAAGGCACAAATGAAGACAGTGAATTCTCCTCCTATGGGAATTCTTGGTATAGCTGAGAAGGTGGACACTACACTTGGTGAATGGACCGGGAAGGTGGACTTCACTATAGTGCGGATTGATGACTATGAAGCTGTATTGGGGATGGAATTCATGAAACAATTTGAGGCTATGGTTGTACCACATTTGAGGAAGCTCTACATTTATGATGGAAGGGAAGATGTACCCATTGGTGTTCCAACCATTGGTGTGACAAAACCTGATCATAAATTAGGAGGAATGAAAATGGAGGATAAGGAGAAGGTGAACAAGCGGTTGTCCACTGTTGAGGCAAAGCTTGTGGAGCAGTCATTGGTCATTAGATCACTCTCAGATAGCATCTTGGATTTGTCAAGAAGGCTAGAGCTGGTGGAAGATGATGATGATGATGTTGATGAGGTATATGTGAGACCGAATATCCAGAAGGAAGACCGGGAGGCATATCTACAAAGGATGGAGATTGAGGATCCTGATAGATGGATTGAGTTGATTAGTGAGGGAGAGCCTTCAGGCTCTACTCCCTCTACATCTTCTTAGATGAAAAGAGAAGATGGGGCTCATTGTTAGCTGCTCATGGCAGTGAGTCATTAAACATGTTGAGCAGGTATGATTGATGGTGCAGGGATGGCTTAGCATCAAGCATCATGACATGTTGCAGATGGATGGAGTTTCCATGGACCTAAGCATGGATTGTAGATTCTTGATGAGTCGAGGATGTGGCAGATGTTTGAGGAACAGTTGATGAGGACATGAAGATGTTCACTCTCATGGATTGAGCGTGATGGTTGGATTAGCTACCCAACTAGTTCAGACATGGGGTCGCGAAGTGTACAGAGATGTGTTGGCATTATGCTAGAGTATCATGACAAAAGTTCACATGATGACATATGGATCAAGATGACTACTATATTGTTGAGATGAGATGTTGACACATGATTGAGGTGTGTTAACACTTGTTGACATAGCATGGGCAGTTTTGCACATGGTGATGATGATATGATGGAGTTTGACACATTGTTGTGGTGGACATGTAGCTTGAGTTGGAAGGATCAACCTTCCATGGTGGAGAACAGCATGGGGAGATTGTGACAAGGTGGTCATGGACATCTGATATATGACATACATTAGTATGGAGTATCTTGGTGACAGTTGGTTGCTAAGGTGGAGCATGATGGAGATGGGATTCTACATATGTTGCAGAGATGTTTGCCTTATGTGGAGGAGTTGACATCATGGTTGATGATGATCTTGGTGGAGAGCTACCGAGATGGTATGTTGTCGAGGACGACAACGATTTCAAGTGGAGGAGGATGTAAGGCCTTCGCGACTCGGGCAGGCACGTGACGGGCGGGCACTCCTTGCACGACGAGCGGGCGCTCCGTGCACGACGAGCAGGCGGACGGTGCGACGGGCGGGCGCTCTTATGCGACGATCATCCGAACCTTATGCGACAATATGCGACATTAAAATGCGACGAAAGGGGAAAAGATGATTAAAATGGTTAAGTATTAATCCTTGTTTATATGCGATGGCAAATGGAGTTTGGCCGACGTATGAAGTGCACATATGGGCGTGATATGAAGGTTGTGGGGTCGGCCTTAAGGCTGGACACCCCCTTCAAACCACACGCAGAGTTGTATATAAATACGAAGGACTTGGAGCTCATTTGGAGCATCATCAATCAAGCAACTCGCATATCTCTTCTACACTTGGAGCAGGGGTAAAAGGGCGCAGTTAAAGTGCGCATAACTCATGCGCTCAAGAAGGAGTGCGCAGATTTACTGGGAGCTGGTCGTAGGTTGAAAGAGTGCGGTTTTGAGGTGATTGTGTGTAGAACTTAAAGGAGGAGTTCTTGGTGTCTCGGGTGAGCACCCTCCTACCGTATGAGGTTGGCACATGTATTGTAAAGGCTGTCTTTGCCTTGGTTGTAAATATTTCTAAGTATAGACTTGGAGTTTTGCCAAGTATACTTGATGATGTATTATTGAAGAACTGTTATAATATATTATTGTCGGGCAGACTTTACCGGGAGTTGCCCCTCCCTTTATACTTGTGTGCAATTGTTATTGTTCTTGGTTAATTGCATATGGATAATGAATGAGTATGGGCTTCATTAAGTATAAAGGATAAATGCATTTTACTTGGTTGCGAAACACAAACTAAGTAAGGACAAGTGAATTAGGCGTAGTCCATGTGCACGAGTATTGTTAAAAAGAAAGTGTTCGGTGGTGCCGCACCTCGCCGGCACGGTTGAAAGACTACCGTAGGCTTGGGGGCGTGACAGTTGGTATCAGAGCAGCTGATCCGGATATTGAAGCTGCTACACAACTTCACCGAAGTGAAGTTGGTATCAGAGCAGGTCTGAAGACTTGGAGAAGTCTTGCAGGAAGCTGGGCGAAGCAAGTGTGTATACACTTGGAAACTTGACAGTTGATATCTGAGCAAGGTTGCTCGTGACAGTGAAAAGGGTACTTGCAGGTGAAGGCAGTCTTATGCAAGCACATTGTGTGGGAGCACTTGTAGAGGTGTCATGGACATCGAAGGAGGAGTGCCAAGGCAAGAATGTTGTGTAGATGGGCTTGCTGATGTGACATGGAGACTTATCACTTATGAGCCTGTTATCACAAAATCATGCACTGAAGGGCTGCTGATCAGTAGACTCTGTGTAACTGTTTCAGACCAATCTTTTGACTAAGGCTTAGCCTCCTTAGCCTGAGAGGGCTCTCTCAAAAGGTTATTGATTTTGACTATTGATAAGATGGCTAACTCTTGCAAGGTGAATTTAACAAACATGATGGCTGGACAGACATTACAAAGACTTCCATTGGGCTTATGGAGTTAATCAAACTTCAGTAAACTATAACACTACTCATACATAGAAGTCAGGGCATGTGATGTTTAAATACTCAAAACACATCTCATAAAAAACCTCAGCTTACAAATACACACAGGAAATCAGAGCAGCAAAGTGAATTCTGAGTGATTGTGTATTCATACAACTGTAAAAACATTAAAGATAAAACAAAACCACATATCTTGAGCATTGAAACACTGTATGAATCCTGAGAAGACAAGCAGCCAATTGTATTACTGAAACTGAGTTTTACACAAGCCAAAATAATACTATGTTTTCTCCAAATATCCAACCCTACTTACATTCCTCATTCAGCTATATATAGAAACATAATCATAACTACTTGGAGCTTCCTCCTCCAGCATGAGGGGAGCTCGATGACTGCCATTTATGACACCTATCTGCTTTGAAACAAACTATTTAATACAATAACCACTAACTGAAGTTCTAAAGAGTTCTAATTTAATTATAACTCTGACTCTATCTCCTTCGTGGAATGATTCCTCCTTGCAGCTTTGACACCTGGTTTCCTCTTCGTTTGGCTGAGATGGCATGAGATGAGCAGTTAATGCCCCATGTTGGCTTTGGATACTGAAAGCTTTAATCTGCTCCGTGTTGGCTGAGAATATCCCTTACTTTTCGGTTCTGGTCCCCCATCACTTTGAATATGCAGCAACATGTACTTTAAGTCTCTTTAATAACCCAAAAACAATAGAACACCACCATGTTTCCCGATGAGTTGGATGCTCCATCGATGGCCAGGTGCGCAAGCCAAAATTCCATGTATGCAATTCATTCAATCACCCTATAACCGGCAATAAAGTGGCTTTATAACCGAAAATTTACACTTAGGTTAAAACATTTCACCTTTTTGAAGGCACACCTGTCTTGATCAGAATGGCTGGGATGTCTTCATTTGATCTTTCACATAACCTTTAGGTGTTCCCTTTTGAAAATTCCCGCACATATTACCAAACTGTTTATTTGCTTTGAAAACGCCACCTACAGCAGTTTCGTAGCGCGCTACGAAACTGCTGTATTTGTTAAAACGGCTTGTATTTGCCCTGAGGTATTTACCGCCTAGACATTTGCTTGCCAAAACTCCTTTTGATCTTTGATACATATAGCAAGGATATACATGTCCTCAACACAACAAAATTAAGCAAAATTTGCCAAAATTTGGAACAAAACCTTTCTTTGAACAGCAACTTTATTTATCAGCTAATTGGTCTAGCTGGGCCTTTAAGTCTTCAACCTTTTTCCACTGGCCTAGCTGTGCTTCCAAGTCTTCAATCTTCATTATCCCAAGCACCTCCAGCAGTATACAAAAACAAGGCCATGAGAATACCAGAGACCGTTGCAAACATTAGCATTGAAGGAACAACTTTGGCACCAAGTAAAGGCTGATCTGTATACTGACCCAGAATCTTAAATGAGACACCAATTAAAACAGGAGATACAACTGCATAACATGCCCATGCACTGAATAGGAAAATAAGCATCGATCCCAATAGACCTCCAAGAAATACCTCTGGAATAGCTATATCAACCTGCGTAAATGGTTGATGAGCATAAGCTGATACTTCATATAGGCACTGAATAAAAGAAAAGAAACTAATGCAGCAGATCCAATTGCAAAGCCTTTGGTGGTAGCTTTTGTGGTGTTCCCGACTGCATCAAGAAGATCTATAATTTCTCTTACTCTTTCAGGCTGTTGACTCATTTCCACAATTCCACCTGCATTATCAGCTATTGGCCCAAACATATCCATTGTCAAAATATATGTTGCAGTACTAAGCATTCCCATAGTAGCTACGGCAAGATTTTTTAATAAAATGTAACATGTATTTCTCCTTAGATTATACAAAAATATCAGAATGCCACGTCTTTGTGTGCTGTCAACCTTTGTCCATGTGTGAAGACAAAAGTTCTTCCAAGCTGCCTGACATATTTTGGACTGTAGTAAATGTGTTCACTTTATGACAAAAGTTTAAAGTTGCATTCGAATACATGCTTCCTCCACCTGTGTTAACTTTGCTGAAGATTGATAATTTTGAAGGATCCCTTGAAGATATTCCATTTTCAACATTTCCACTTGCAGTTCAAAACTAGTGACTGAGATTGGATTATTTAGCTTCAGCTGCTACGAAACTGCTGTTCTGGCTGAAAAATATGGCTTGGGACAGAGCTCATAATTTCTCACAGAAAATGTATTTGGAAAAACTGAAGGAGGTTTTTGTGAACCAATCCGTGCTTAACAAAAACCTCTCTTTTTTTTTGAAACACCTTCCCTACCGCCCAAAATCTATCTTTGAAGAAGATGTGTAAAACAGGAAATTAAAAACTGCACCTACAGCAGTTTCGTAGCGCAACTTTTAGTCACTCGTTTCTCCCAGCTCATAATCAATTTGAATAAACTGAAAGAGGTTTTTCTAGTTCAGTATGTTAGGAATAAAAACCTCTTTCAATTTTCGAAAATATTCTTTCAGCTGCTCTAAATATCTCCTGGAATTTGACTACTTAAAACAGAGAAATATGCCTGTAAAAAACATCACCTACAACAGTTTCGTAGCGCGCTACGAAACTGCTTTGTAATTTCAAAAACACAGCTTACATGCCAAATTCGACTGTCTTGAGCTTTTTATCTTGAAATGTCCTTCTCATCTGCCTTGAAACTATGCAGAGGCGCCAATTTTCAAGGAAAACTTCACAAAGGTAATTCATATCAAAATTTAGGATTACCTTACTTGCCTTGCTTGAGCCTTCAAAGAACTTTTAGGTATGCTGACCTTGAGTTTGCCAAGTGATTCTTATGCATGAAAGGAGCATGAGAATAACCAAGACCAAATCTTTCTTACCTTACCCTTTTCCTTTGAAATTTGTTTAGTGATAACAGTGGCTCCACTTGGTATAGTGTGCTCCAGTAGTACACTAAGAACTCGCAGGTCCAGTGCTTTATCCTTTATGACAAACGAAAATTTGCTTGACAAGTGTTCCCTTTAATCTTCTTGGGCCTTCACCTCGGGCTTAAGCTTGATTATCATTGTAGGAGAAAGAAATCTACATTTACTAAAAAAAAAAAATTGCTCAGTCAACCTTGAGCTTATTTGCAATTTCCTACCTACCTACCCTATTAATTTCCAACTTCTTTCAGCTCAATCAATGTGAAATTTCCAATGTAGCCAATCATTTGCCTTATTTGATATTTGAGTTTTTTGACTGCATCGGAGTTCAGAGCCACTATGATATTGTGATGACCGCTGCCATTGAAATTGCCTCTGATCTTCATAGAAAAACTGAAACACTGGAGAGTAAAACTCTTCCATGTAGTCAGCTATAGGATCCCAGAATACATGATCAGCTTGATGATTTTTGTAACTTTCTGGTTGTGAAAACTGATCTTCAACAACAGTGTACTCTTCCTCAATCGTGAAAGAGAAAGGAAGCAACACTCTCTCCTTGTGTTCTGCCATAGAAAGCTTCTGAAAATAATGATCATAATTATGAAAACTATATGCCTGAATTTGACCTTCTAAACCTTCAATGTCTTTCTCAATGTCCTCAGCAACTTCATCCAAAAATTTCATCTTATCTTCTGTCTGGCAGTCAAATGATTTTAGATACGAGGACAAGGACAAAGAAAAACTTTCATTTGTATCTCCATTACTATGATCATTATTCCATTGTTTGAAACCTTGAATTGAAGGAGAGTTTGCCACCACATCTGATCTATCTATCCATTCATCCAAAAACATAAGCCAAAAGTATTCAAATGACTTAATGGATTTGGCAGGAAAGCTTTCAATCCACTGTTTGCATTTCCCTTGAAATGAATCATAGAACAACATAATGCAAACATCATCATGTTTAACTCTAAGAAGCTCAGTAAAATCACAGAAATCTGATATATGCTTCAAAGTTAAACTCAAATCTTCTCCATTGAATTTTGGACCATTCCTTAGAAAATATGCATCCTTGGGAAAATGATTTGGTAAACCATGAATTCCTGAAAAATCTATGCATGCATACCTTGAGATAAGAATGGTAGCATCTGGGTCCTTCATAATTCCAGTGGAATCACCATGAATGTATGAATTTTGAACTCTTCAACAATGGAGTCGCCAAGGTAGATTTGCAGCCTCAAAAACCTTCTGAGCTCCTGCTACATTCAGAAGTTCAGCTTCATTATTTCGGGAATGAGTAATCTTCAGGCTCCCGGCAGACGCACCAAAATGTTATCACAAAATCATGCACTGAAGGGCTGCTGATCAGTAGACTCTGTGTAACTGTTTCAGACCAATCTTTTGACTAAGGCTTAGCCTCCTTAGCCTGAGAGGGCTCTCTCAAAAGGTTATTGATTTTGACTATTGATAAGATGGCTAACTCTTGCAAGGTGAATTTAACAAACATGATGGCTGGACAGACATTACAAAGACTTCCATTGGGCTTATGGAGTTAATCAAACTTCAGTAAACTATAACACTACTAATACATAGAAGTCAGGGCATGTGATGTTTAAATACTCAAAACACATCTCATAAAAAACCTCAGCTTACAAATACACACAGGAAATCAGAGCAGCAAAGTGAATTCTGAGTGATTGTGTATTCATACAACTGTAAAAACATTAAAGATAAAACAAAACCACATATCTTGAGCATTGAAACACTGTATGAATCCTGAGAAGACAAGCAGCCAATTGTATTACTGAAACTGAGTTTTACACAAGCCAAAATAATACTCTGTTTTCTCCAAATATCCAACCCTACTTACATTCCTCATTCAGCTATATATAGAAACATAATCATAACTACTTGGAGCTTCCTCCTCCAGCATGAGGGGAGCTCGATGACTGCCATTTACAACACCTATCTGCTTTGAAACAAACTATTTAATACAATAACCACTAATTGAAGTTCTAAAGAGTTCTAATTTAATTATAACTCTAACTCTATCTCCTTCGTGGAATGATTCCTCCTTGCAGCTTTGACACCTGGTTTCCTCTTCGTTTGGCTGAGATGGCATGAGATGAGCAGTTAATGCCCCATGTTGGCTTTGGATACTGAAAGCTTTAATCTGCTCCGTGTTGGCTGAGAATATCCCTTACTTTTCGGTTCTGGTCCCCCATCACTTTGAATATGCAGCAACATGTACTTTAAGTCTCTTTAATAACCCAAAAACAATAGAACACCACCATTTTTCCCGATGAGTTGGATGCTCCATCGATGGCCAGGTGCGCAAGCCAAAATTCCATGTATGCAATTCATTCAATCACCCTATAACCGGCAATAAAGTGGCTTTATAACCGAAAATTTACACTTACGTTAAAACATTTCACCTTTTTGAAGGCACACCTGTCTTGATCAGAATGGATGGGATGTCTTCATTTGATCTTTCACATAAACGTTAGGTGTTCCCTTTTGAAAATTCCCGCACATATTACCAAACTGTTTATTTTCTTTGAAAACGCCACCTACAGCAGTTTCGTAGCGCGCTACGAAACTGCTGTATTTGTTAAAACAGCTTGTATTTGCCCTGAGGTATTTACCGCCTAGACATTTGCTTGACAAAACTCCTTTTGATCTTTGATACATATAGCAAGGATATACATGTCCTCAACACAACAAAATAAAGCAAAATTTGCCAAAATTTGGAACAAAACCTTTCTTTGAACAGGAACTTTATTTATCAGCTAATTGGTCTAGCTGGGCCTTTAAGTCTTCAACCTTCTTCCACTAGCCTAGCTGTGCTTCCAAGTCTTCAATCTTCATTATCCCAAGCACCTCCAGCAGTATACAAAAACAAGGCCATGAGAATACCAGAGACCGTTGCAAACATTAGCATTGAAGCAACAACTTTGGCACCAAGTAAAGGCTGATCTGTATACTGACCCAGAATCTTAAATGAGACACCAATTAAAACAGGAGATACAACTGCATAACATGCCCATGCACTGAATAGGAAAATAAGCATCGATCCCAATAGACCTCCAAGAAATACCTCTGGAATAGCTATATCAACCTGCGTAAATTGTTGATGAGCATAAGTTGATACTTCATATAGGAACTGAATAAAAGAAAAGAAACTAATGCAGCAGATCCAATTGCAAAACCTTTGGTGGTAGCTTTTGTGGTGTTCCCGACTGCATCAAGAAGATCTATAATTTCTCTTACTCTTTCAGGCTGTTGACTCATTTCCACAATTCCACCTGCATTATCAGCTATTGGCCCAAACATATCCATTGTCAAAATATATGTTGCAGTACTAAGCATTCCCATAGTAGCTACGGCAAGCTTTCTTAATAAAATGTAACATGTATTTCTCCTTAGATTATACAAAAATATCAGAATGCCACGTCTTTGTGTGTTTTCAAACTTTGTCCATGTGTGAAGACAAAAGTTCTTCCAAGCTGCCGACATATTTTGGACTATAGTAAATGTGTTCACTTTATGACAAAAGTTTAAAGTTGCATTCGAATACATGCTTCCTCCACCTGTGTTAACTTTGCTGAAGATTGATAATTTTGAAGGATCCCTTGAAGATATTCCATTTTCAACATTTCCACTTGCAGTTCAAAACTAGTGACTGAGATTGGATTATTTAGCTTCAGCTGCTACGAAACTGCTGTTCTGGCTGAAAAATATGGCTTGGGACAGAGCTCATAATTTCTCACAGAAAACGTATTTGGAAAAACTGAAGGAGGTTTTTGTGAACCAATCCATGCTTAACAAAACCCTCTCTTGGTTTTTTGAAACACCTTCCCTACCGCCCAGAATCTATCTTTGAAGAAGATGTGTAAAACAGGAAATTAAAAACTGCACCTACAGCAGTTTCGTAGCGCAACTTTTAGTCACTCGTTTCTCTTAGCTCATAATCAATTTGAAGAAAATGAAAGAGGTTTTTCTAGTTCAGTATGTTAGGAATAAAAACCTCTTTCAATTTTCGAAAATATTCTTTCATCTGCTCTAAATATCTCCTGGAAGTTGACTACTTAAAACAGAGAAATATGCCTGTAAAAAACATCACCTACAGCAGTTTCGTAGCGCGCTACGAAACTGCTGTGTAATTTCAAAAACACAGCTTACATGCAAAATTCGACTGTCTTGAGCTTTTTATCTTGAAATTTCCTTCTCATCTGCCTTGAAACTATGCAGAGGCACCAATTTTCAAGGAAAACTTCACAAACGTAATTCATATCAAAATTTAGGATTACCTTACTTGCCTTGCTTGAGCCTTCAAAGAACTTTTAGGTATGCTGACCTTGAGTTTGCCAAGTGATTCTTATGCATGAAAGGAGCATGAGAATAACCAAGACCAAATCTTTCTTACCTTACCCTTTTCCTTTGAAATTTTTTTAGTGATAACAGAGCCGATGGAGAGGTTGTACACTCTTGTACAACAAGGCCATGGATTTGGATGGATTTGTGAGCAGATTATGGAGCATTCCTACTACATGGAGAGCTGAGGCATATTGCAGAGACCTTTGGGCCGAGACTCGTATGCTTGCTAGAGTGTTGGTTGGGGATGACTTATGGAGCTCATGATGACATGCGATTGTTGTGACTTTTAGGGACTTCATATATGGTGGACTTAGAGGAATCTAATGCATTGAGGAGCTGAGGTCAGGAGACTTTGATGCAGGTGCATACTTTCAAGTACATGCATGGGTGTGACTTGAAAGAGTGACTTGATGTGGAGGATCGATATGAGACACTTTGGAGTGATGAAGTTACGATGATGATGATGCCTTGGTGGCAACTCTTGGGCATGAGTTGAGCCGAGACTCAACTACCTTTTGACATGGGAGCTGATTGATCTATGATCATGAGTAGCACATGGATAGATGAGACAAGTAGATACTTGTTTCTATGGCAGACTTGAGGGATGGCACATTGTAGATGTGATGGAGGTAGCTTCATGGACTTGGATGTGGCATACCGAGAGTTGGAGTTTGATGAGATGGTCTCTTCATATGGAGGAGGCACACGTATGATGTTGGGATAGATGTGGCTAGTTTCATGTAGCACATTTACACCAAACATCATGGATGACATGTTGCAGTTGAGATGAGGACTACTTCATGGACCTGAGCATGGTTTACTAATATGGATAGATTCTTGATTGAGTTCAGGATGTGACAGGATGCTTTGAGGAACGACTGATGGTGGCATGAGGATGTGCATTCTCATGGTTTGGGCGTGACGGTTGGATTAGCTACCCAACTAGTTCAGGCATGAGGGAGCTCAATATGTAGAGATCTGCTAGCATTGTGTTGGAGTATCATGGCAACGGTTCACATGAGGACGACACATGATGAGGTCGACACAATATGTTGCAATGAGCAGGCAGCTTGGATGGAGGGACCAGCCTTCCACGATGGAGCAGCATGTGGAGATTGTGACATGGTGGTTGATCATCATGGATTGAGATGTTCCGATATATGACATATTTTTGAGATGAGATGTTGGCACATGGTTGAGGTGTGTTAGCACTTGTTGACATATCATGGGCAATTTTGCACATGGTGATGATGACATGATGAAGTTGACACATTGTTGCGGTGGACATGTAGCTTGAGTTGCAAGGATCAACCTTCCATGGTGGAGAGCAGCATGAGGAGATTGTGACAGGGTGGTCGATGATCATGGACATCTGATATATGACATACATTGGTATGGAGTATCTTGGTGACAGTTGGTTGCTAAGATGACACATGGTGGAGATGGAGTCCTACATATGTTGCAAGGATGTTTGCCATATGTGAGGAGAGTTGACATCATGGATATTGATCTTGGTGGATGGCTACCGAAATGGTATGTTGTCGAGGACGACAAAGATTTCAGGTGGAGGAGGATGTAAGGCCTTCGCAACTCGGGCAGGCGTGCACGACGAGCGGGCGGTTAACGCGACGGGCGGGCGCTCCTTGCATGACGAGCGGGCGCTCCGTGCACGACGAGCGGGCGAACGACATGCGACGGTCCTCCGGATATGCGACATTAAAATGCGACGAAAGGGAAAAGACGCTTAAAATGGTTAAGTGTTGATCCTTGTTTATATGCGATGACAAATGGAGTTTGGCCAACGTGTGAAGTGCACATATGGGCGTGACATGAAGGTTGTGGGGTCGGCCTTAAGGCTGGACACCCCCTTCCAACCACACGCAGAGTTGTATATAAATACGATGGACTTGAAGTTCATTTGGCATCACTCAACAAGCTCGCACTTCCTCTTCGCATTGGACAGGGGTAAAACAAGTGCGCAGAAAAGAGGAGTGTGCATACCTCATGCACTCCTCTTGTGAAAGGTGCAGATTTACCGGAAGTCATTCGTGGGGTGTTCAAGGTGCGGTTTGAGGCAGATTGTGCAGGACTTAAAGGTGGAGTTCTTGGTGTCTTGGGTGAGCACCCTCCTACCGTAAGAAGTTAGTACATGTATTGTAAAGGCTGTCTATGCCTTGATTGTAAATTATTCTAAGTGTTGGCTTGGAGCTTTCCAAGCATCACTTGTATTGTATTTTTGAAGAAACTGTTATAATTGGGCAAACTATTCGGGAGTTGCCCCTCCCTTTATACTTGTGTGCAATTGTTATTGTTCTTGGTTAATTGCATATGGATAATGAATGAGTATGGGCTTCATTAAGTATAAAGGATAACTAAGTTTACTTGGTTGCGAAACACAAACTAAGTAAGGACAAGTGAATTAGGCGTAGTCCATGTGCACGAGTATTGTTAAAAAGAAAGTGTTCGGTGGTGCCGCACCTCACCGGCATGGTTGAAAGACCACCGTAGGCTTGGGGGCGTGACAGTTGGTATCAGAGCAAGGTTTGCTCGTGAAGACTTGGAAATTTGACAGTTGATATTCGAGCAGGGTTGCTCGTGACGGTGGAAGCAGGTACTTGCAGGTGAAGGAAGTCGTTTCACACGAAGTGGAACAAGGGCCGGTTCATGGTTGCAAGGAACTTTGTGAAGCTAGTAAAAGTTGGAACCGGGTGTCGTAGAGTTGGGCAGGCGGTACTACGTGCTGGTCATTCGATTTGGGCACTTGTCAGATGGGTAAGTGGGACTGCGTGTGGACAGGTATACACGGTTTGGGCGTTTGTGGACCAAACAAAGTGCGGACCGGGGAAGACGAAGTACAAGGCATGGCAAGTTTGGGAGAAGGTGAAGGGAAGCTCTTGCTTACCTTATACAGGTTGAAGAGGTTGAAGGAAGAGAATCCCCGAATCCGAGATAAGATTGAAGTCTTGGAAAAGAACATTGAAGGAGAGCTTCTTCAACCTGGTTGGACAATGGAGCAAGGTGAAGTTGCAGATTGTGCTATCAAGGAAGAGGAAGTGATGATGATTGAAGATGTTGCAGACTTAACCATGATGGAAGTCGAGCTTGAGGATGATCAAGTTGGACCAAGATCGTGCAGTTTGTGCACATGGATGGATGAGGATACTCATATGGAGGAACCTCATGATGATGTAAGTACTATTGATACTTGTGTTTCATTTGAACATTTGGTAGATGGACCGTATGCAGGGAAGGGCAAAGCCAGTTTGCCGATGCTATGGAGGATCTTACCATGGATGACTATGATGGAACCTTGTATGGAGAAGCAAGGATTGTTGGTTGTTACAGGACTTTTTGGGGTTGGTTGTGACCTTGTGATGAAAGGTGCAAGGGCCCGTGACAAGGGAGGAACATGATGATTGTTGTGGAGGATTGGGTCATGCTTTAGCCACTTTGGCTAAGTGCCCGGCGTGACTCATGGACAGGTTGAGGAGGGAACACATTTGATGATGCTTGGGTGGACTTCTCATGGCTGAGACCAAGAGATAGTCTTGGTGGACACTTTGGTGGAGGAGCTATGATGGAAGGGACTCATGATGATGTGATGATGATATGGTTGGGTGACCGAGTTCACTAAAACCGAAGATTGAAGACTTGGGTGAGGATGACCGATTGTTGTGATGAGCCTACTTGGTTGGACTACATGGACAACATAGTCATAGACATCAGGTTGGAAACATGGAGCATGGCAGTCTTATGCAAGGACATTGTGTGGGAGCACTTGTAGAGGTGTCACTTATGGGCATCCAATGAGGAGTGCCAAGACAGGAATGTTGTGCAGATGGATTTGCTCACGTGACATGGAGACTTATTACTTATGAATCGATGGAGAGGTTGTACACTCTTGTGCAACAATGCCATGGACTTGGATGGGGTTATGAGCAGACTATGGAGCATTCCTACTACATGGAGAGCTGAGGCATCTTGCAGGGACCTTTGGGCCAAGACTTGTATGCTTGCTAGAGTGTTGGTTGGGGATGACTCATGGAGCTCATGATGACATGAGATTGTTGTGACTTTTGGGGACTTCATACATGGTGGACTTAGAGGATTTGATGCATTAAGGAGCTGAGGTCAGGAGACTTGATGCAGGTGCATACTTCCAAGTACATACATGGGTGTGACTTGAAAGGGTGACTTGATGTAGAGGATCGATATGAGACACTTTGGAGTGATGGAGTTACGATGATGATGATGCCTTGGTGGCAACACTTGGGGCATGAGTTGGGCCGAGATTCAACTATCTTTAACACATGGGCGCTGATTGATCTATGGTCATGGGCAGCACATGGATGGATGAGACAAGTAGATACTTGTTTCTATGGAGACTTGAGGGTTGACACATTACAAATGTGATGGAGGTAGCTTCATGGACTTGGATGTGGCACAAGTCGCGAAGGCCTTACATCCTCCTCCACCTGAAATCGTTGTCGTCCTCGACAACATACCATCTCGGTAGCCATCGACCAAGATCAATATCCATGATGTCAACTCTCCTCACATATGGCAAACATCTCTACATATGTAAGACTCCATCTCCACCATGTCTCATCTTAGCAACCAACTGTCACCAAGATACTCCATACTAATGTATGTTAGATGTCCATGATCATCAACCACCCTGTCACAGTTTCCACATACTGCTCTCCACCATGGAAGGTTGATCCCTCCAACTCAAGCTACATGTCCACCACAACAATGTGTCAAACTCCATCATGTCATCACCACCATGTGCAAAACTACCCATGATATGCCAACAAGTGCTAACACACCTCAACCATGTGCCAACATCTCATCTCAACAATATGTCATATATCGGAAGTCATCTCAATCCATGATGATCAACCACCATGTCACAATCTCCACATGCTGCTCCATCGTGGAAGGTTGGTCCCTCCATCCAAGCTGCCTGCTCACTGTAACATATCGTGTCGACCTCATCATGTGTCGTCCTCATGTGAACCGCTGCCATGATACTCCAACAAATGCTAACACATCTCTGTACACTGACGTCCCCCATGACTGAACTAGTTGGGTAGCTAATCCAACCGTCACGTCCAAACCATGAGAATGCACATCCTTATGCCACCATCAGTCGTTCCTCAAAGCATCCTGTCACATCCTGAACTCGATCAAGAATCCATCCATATAAGTAAACCATGCTCAGGTTCATGAAGTAGTCCTCATCTCAACTGCAACATGTCATCCATGATGTTTGGTGTTAATGTGCTACACGAAGTCAGCCACATCTACTCCAACCTCATATGTGTGCCTCCTCCATATGAAGAGACCATCTCATCAAACTCCAACTCTCGGTATGCCACATCCAAGTCCATGAAGCTACCTCCATCACATTTGTAATGTGTCAACCCTCAAGTCTCCATAGAAACAAGTATCTACTTGTCTCATCTATCCATGTGCTGCCCATGACCATAGATCAATCAGCGCCCATGTGTAAAAGATAGTTGAGTCTCGGCCCAACTCATGCCCCAAGTGTTGCCACCAAGGCATCATCATCATCGTAACTCCATCACTCCAAAGTGTCTCATATCGATCCTCTACATCAAGTCACACCCATGTATGTACTTGGAAGTATGCACCTGCATCAAGTCTCCTGACCTCAGATCCTTAATGCATCAAATCCTCTAAGTCCACCATATATGAAGTCCCTAAAAGTCACAACAATCTCATGTCATCATGAGATCCATGAGTCATCCCCAACCAACACTCTAGCAAGCATACAAGTCTCGGCCCAAAGGTCCCTGCAAGATGCCTCAGCTCTCCATGTAGTAGGAATGCTCCATAGTCTGCTCATAACTCCATCCAAGTCCATGGTCTTGTTGTACAAGAGTGCACAACCTCTCCATCGGTTCATAAGTAATAAGTCTCCATGTCACGTGAGCAAATCCATCTGCACAACATTCCTGCCTTAGCACTCCTCATTGGATGCCATAAGTGACACCTCTTCAAGTGCTCCACATAATGTCCCTGCATAAGACTGCCATGCTCCATGTCTCCAACCTGATGTCCATGACTATTTTGCCCATGTAGTCCAACCATTTAGACCCATCACAAAAATCGGTCATCTCACCCAAGTCTTCAATCTTCGGTCTAGTAAACTCGGTCACCCAACCATGTCATCATGTCATGAGTCCCTCCATCATAGCTCCTCCATCAAAGTGTTCACCAAGACTATCTCTTGGTCTCGGCCATGAGAAGTCCACCCAAGCATCATCATCACGAGTCCCTTCCATCATAGCTCCTCTACCAAAGTGTCCACCAAGACTACCTCTTAGTCTCAGCCATGAGAAGTCCACCCAAGCATCATCAAATGTGTGCCCTCCTCAACCTGTCCATGAGTCATGCCGGGCACTTAGCCATGTGGCTAAAGCATGACCCAATCATCGACAACGATCATCATGTTCCTCCCTTGTCAAGGGCCTTTGTACCTTCTATCATAAGGTCACAAGCAGCCCCAACAAGTCCTGCAACAATCAACAATCCTTGCTTCTCCATACAAGGTTCCATCATAGTCATCCATGGTAAGATCCTCCATAGCATCGGAAAACTCCCATATCACTTTGCCCAAGCGTGCACTCCTCCGTTTGCCGAAAATGACTAAGTGTTAGTCATGACCATCGCATAAGGCGCGCGGAATAATACAAGTTATGGGCGTGCGAGTGTATATATATGCGATGGAAGGTTAAACGATGGACTTAACCAAGCCGACGTGTGAAACATGGCAAGGGGGCGTTCATCGTTGTACATTGTAGCGTCGGCCAGGAGGGATAACGCACAGTTGGAGGCGTATAAACTTAGGCGACCTGCGGTTCATTTGACAAGCAACTCATCGCTCTCACATCGCACTAAGGAGAAAGGCGCAGCTAGTCGCAGATCCGTGGATGAGCCCACCGAGCCGGGAAAAGGACGAGTCGAGGTCGAGTTGAGGTTTTTTGGTGGTGCGCTCGGGCGCCCACGTTTGTATCGCATTAAGACCGGGTTGTGGCAGGGTAAGGGTCGTGCACGGTGTGCCCACCCGCCCAACGCCGAGTTGGTGTGGTTCGATTATTGTCTTGTTGTGTGTTGGCGGTGGGTTCGTGCACGGGCACGCCCGCCCGCCCGACGACACGAAGGGCGTTTGTATTATATTGTAACTTGGTTTCGGTGGAGTTTTGGCAAGACTGCCGTGCGGTCGTGCACGGGCAGGTGCCCTCCCGATTTGTAAACTTTACAAATACAATAAAAGAGATTATTATTATATTGTTGTGTTGGTTTTATTATTGTATATTGTTAATGGTTTCCGCACATTAATAATATGAATTCATGATGGTTATGAATTGTTAAGGTGTAGTTCGCAAAGTTTATTAACGATGGAACATCTTAATAACTTAGGCGGTGCCGCACCCGCTCAATTAAACGAAAAAAGAATTGGGGGCATGAAAGTTGGTATCAGAGCTGATTCAGGGTTGAAGAAGCTTGACGAAAAGCTGAGACCAACCGTGACAGTTGGTATCAGAGCAAAGATTGCTCGTGACGAAGATGAAATGGTGAAGCCTGATAGAGCAGGGTTGCTCATGATAGGTGAAGCTGATAAGGTTATGGAGAAATCATGGATGAACAGTCTGGATTTCGTGGACTTGATGGTTCATGGCAAGACCATTCAAGCTCTGGTGGACACGGGTGCCACACATAACTTTATGACGACACGGTTGGCAAAAGAGGCTGGGCTGACGATCACCCCATCGAATATGGAGGTCAAGGCAGTGAACTCTAGAGCTAAGGTGGCAAGTTTGGTACACGATGTACCTGTGCAGATAAAAGACTGGAAAGGTCAGTTGGACTTCACGGTGATGGAGATGAATGACTTTGATATGATACTCGGACAGGATTTCTTGAAGGGAAATAAGGCTATTGTTGTCCCCTTCTGTGATGAGGTGGTGTTGGTTGGGCAGTCACAAACTTGGACTTTGCCCACTCATAGGCAAAGGAGGGAAGTCAAGGTGCAGCATGTTTCGGCACTGAGTTTGGAGAAGGCTATGAAGGATTCAAATATGGAGACATATGCGGTGATGTTCAAGGATGTTGAAGATGATGGAGTGGGGACGCCTGTTCCAGCTGAGATATCGGATGTGCTTACCAAGTATGCGGATTTGATGCCTGATGAGCTTCCGAAGAAACTTCCACCAAGGCGTGCAGTGGACCATGGCATTGAGCTTGAGCCAGGAAGGCAACCCCGGCTAAAGCACCTTATCGATTGTTAGGGCCTGAGTTAGAGGAATTGAAATGCCAGTTAAAGGAGTTAACTGAGGCAGGTTTCATTAGACCTTCAAGGTCCCCTTATGGAGCTCCGGTATTGTTCCAGCGGAAGAAGAATTCGAATGAGCTACGGATGTGTTGTGATTACCGTGCATTGAACAAGCAGACGGTAAGGAACAGGTATCCTTTGCCATTGGCTTCTGATTGCTTTGACAAGCTTGCGAAAGCCCGAGTGTTTTCTAAGCTGGACTTGAGGCATGGATATTATCAGGTGCGGATAGCTGAAGGAGACGAGAAGAAGACCGCGATAGTAACAAGGTATGGTAGCTTTGAGTTCCTTGTTATGCCATTCGGGTTGTGCAATGCTCCTGCTACGTTTTGCACTTTGATGAACGATGTTCTACGGCCATACTTGGATTCGTTCGTAGTAGTATACTTGGACGATATAGTGGTGTTTAGTGACAACGTGGAGGATCATAAGAAACACTTGGCGATGGTATTCGAGGCACTGAAGGCAAATCAGTTGTTCTTGAAGAAGTCTAAGTGTGTGTTCGCTCAGACCGAGATTCCGTTCCTTAGGCATATTGTTGGTCAAGGGTACATATGGATGGAGCCGAGCAGAGTGAAGGCGATTGAGGACTGGGTTGAACCGAAGAATGTCCATGAGATGAGGGTGTTTTTGGGCATGACCAACTACCAACGGAAGTTTGTAGAGGGGTACTCCAAAGTGACATCGGCACTGACAGACTTATTGAAGAAAGACAAGAGGTGGATTTGGACAAGCAAATGTCAAGAGGCATTTGATGACTTGAAGAAGAGGATGGTTACAGCACCGATACTAAAGTTGCCTAACTTCGAGAGACCGTTTGAGGTACACACTGATGCTTCAGATTTTGCCATAGGAGGAGTTCTTATGCAGGATGGGCATCCGATGGCTTATGAGAGTCGAAAGTTGCAGGATAGAGAACGGAGGTATCCAGTCCATGAGAAGGAGATGACTGCCATCATCCATTGTCTTCATGTGTGGAGGCATTACCTGATTGGGAAGTCGTTTGTTTTCAAGACTGACAACGTTGCAGCAAGTTATTTTGCATCACAACCGAAGCTTTCTGCGAAGCAAGCTCGTTGGCAGGACTTCTTGGCAAAATTCAACATGACTATCGAGTATAGACCGGGTAGACACAATGCGGTAGCAGATGCCCTTAGCAGAAAGGGAAAACTTGCAGCATTGGAGGAGGAAGAAGACCGGGCAGCAAGGAGTAGGAGTCGAGTTCAGATGTCAGAAGAGATGCAGAATAAGATCAAGGAAAGTGTTGAAACCGATACTTTGGCGCAGAATATAGTGAAGCAGATAAAGGAGGGGAAGACACGAAAGTTATTTCTAAGAGACGGGTTCTTGTTCTTTGGAAACCGACTCTATGTTCCAAAGTCATCCAGTCTCAGGAGACACCTTTTGAAGGAGTGCCACGATTATCCGTGGGCTGGCCACCCAGGGCAGTGTCGTTCTTTGGAATTGTTGGAGAGAGGATTCCTTTGGGAGAAGATGAGAGAGGATGTGGAGGAATATGTACATACGTGCATCATTTTTCAGCAGGACAAATTGGATACTCAGAGACAAGGAGGATTGTTGCAGCCTTTACCGATTCCAGAGAGGCCATGGATGAGTGTCTTGATGGACTTCATCACTCAGTTACCACAGGTTCAAGGGTATAATGGGATTATGGTCGTGGTTGATCGTTTTTCCAAGTATGCTGTCTTTGTTCCTACAAAGATACCTTGTGGAGCCGAGCGGACAGCGGAGTTGTTCTTTAAGAACATAGTGAAGTATTGGGGGATGTCGTTGAGTATTGTGTCGGATAGAGATCCGCGTTTACAGGGAGATTTTGGACCACATTGTTCAAGTTGGTCGGGCCAGAGTTATTGATGAGTTCGAGTTACCATCCGCAGACAGATGGGCAGACCGAGAGGATCAACGCATTGCTGGAGGACTACTTGCGACATTATGTGACGGCTGATCAGAAGAATTGGCCCGAACTCTTGGATATTGCTCAGTTTAGCTACAATATTCAAAAGAGTTCTGCGACGGGGTACAGTCCATTTGAGTTGGTAAATGGACAGATGTCGGTTGCACCGCATACCGTAGTGACGGGAGGCTTCTTGAGAAGTCCTCATGCGAAGAAGTTCATGAAGGCTTGGGAGGAGACCTTGGCGTTAGCATGGTTACGCTTGCACGATGCTGCAAGGAGGATGAAAAAGTATGCTGATCGTGGAAGACGGGAGGCACACTTCGGTGTGGGAGATATGGTGTTTCTCAGAATTACTGGGGAGCAGTTTCAGCCAGCCAAAGGGACGACGAGCAAACTAACACGGAAGTATGAGGGACCATGCCGAGTGAAGAAGATGGGGGCGTGACATGTTGCAGATGGATGGAGTTTCCATGGACCTGAGCATGGATTGTAGATTCTTGATGAGTCGAGGATGTGGCAGATGTTTGAGGAACAATTGATGAGGACATGAGGATGTTCACTCTCATGGATTGAGCGTGATGGTTGGATTAGCTACCCAACTAGTTCAGACATGGGGTCGCGAAGTGTACAGAGATGTGTTGGCATTATGCTGGAGTATCATGATAGAAGTTCACATGATGACATATGGATCAAGATGACTACTATATTGTTGAGATGAGATGTTGACACATGATTGAGGTGTGTTAACACTTGTTGACATAGCATGGGCAGTTTTGCACATGGAGATGATGATATGATGGATTTTGACGCATTGTTGCAGTGGACATGTAGGTTGAGTTGGAGGGATCAACCTTCCATGGTGGAGAACAGCATGGGGAGATTGTGACAAGGTGGTCATGGACATCTGATATATGACATACATTAGTATGGAGTATCTTGGTGACAGTTGGTTGCTAAGGTGGAGCATGATGGAGATGGGAATCTACATATGTTGCAGAGATGTTTGCCTTATGTGGAGGAGTTGATATCATGGTTGATGATGATCTTGGTGGAGAGCTACCGAGATGGTATGTTGTCGAGGACGACAACGATTTCAAGTGGAGGAGGATGTAAGGCCTTCGCGACTCGGGCAGGCACGCGACGAGCGGGCGCTCCGTGCACGACGAGCGGGCGGACGGTGTGACGGGTGGGCGCTCTTATGCGACGATCATCTGAACCTTATGCGACAATATGCGACATTAAAATGCAATGAAAGGGGAAAAGACGCTTAAAATGGTTAAGTGTTAATCCTTGTTTATATACGATGGCAAATGGAGTTTGGCCGACGTATGAAGTGCACATATGGGTGTGATATGAAGGTTGTGGGGTCGGCCTTAAGGCTGGACACCCCCTTCCAACCACACGCAGAGTTGTATATAAATACGAAGGACTTGGAGCTCATTTGGGAGCATCATCAATCAAGAAACTCACATATTTCTTCTACACTTGGAGCAGGGGTAAAAGGGCGCAGTTAAAGTGCACATAACTCATGCGGTCAAGAAGGAGTGTGCAGATTTACCGGTGTTAAGCTTGTAGGTTGTGGAAGGCTAGGGGAAACAACACTTCCATCCTTATAGTTTTGAGTGGTAGGCTTCCTTGTTGCCATAATTTTGCTTTCCATTTTTCTTGGTAACTTGAATGCCTTCTCCAATGAGTCAGGTTCCCAAAGGCGAACCTCATGTTGGATGTTATCCTTTAAACTCCCTATGAACACATGAATCATATGTTCCTCTGTAATATCTTTTACCATTATATTCAATTTTTGGAAGTCCTCAATGTGCTCCATCATTGAACCCTTTTGTTTGAGGTTTATCAATTGGCTAAAAAAGGTGTTGCTTTTTGTATCCTCATAATGTGCTATCATTTCTTCCATAAAAATTTCCCAAGTGACAATTTGTTTACGAGAGCAAAGCCATTGATACCATACAAACTGATTTGGTTCCAAATATAAAGTTGCAATGCGTACCTTTTGTGTGTTTTGCACATTATGGAGATCGAAATATTGCTCCATTTATAGTATCCATGTTATGGGATCCTTGCCATCAAACTTCCTCATATTGATCTTTGGAACATGGTGGGTCTTCAATCCAACATTAGAGTCTATGAAATTATGATTAACAATTCTTTTGTTCTCATCGTGAATTTCCATTACTACCATTTCACCATTAGTAAGCATTTCTTGTAGCAACTTGTCAAATCTATCTTCAACTCTTCCATGTCACCTTTTAGTTTTTCTTCTATACATCCATCTTAACGTCCATGTCATTCATCTTAGCTTCCATGCCATCCATTTTAGCTTCCACGCCATCCATCTTAGCTTCCACGCTATCCATCTTAAATTGCATGCCATTCATATTAGCTTCCACGCCATTCATCTTAGCTTCCACACCTTTCTTTAAACCATCAATCTTACCTTTTGTTACCTTTTGTGAGAGTGAAATTAGTTGCACTTGGTCTCGTAATTTTGATATATCATGTTGCATTTCTTCCTCTTCTTCATGAATCCTGCTAGAGCTTTCAGGTTGCTTACTAGATGTTTCCATTTTCTTTCTTCGAAGAATCAATTAATGATAATTATGCTTCATTATTCCCTTTGAACTTCAAACTAATTTTTTAACCCAAACTTATGCAAAATTTTAAAAGGACTACACACCTTTTTTCGCTTTGTAGAAGATTGATATTGAATCTATTGTATCTCTATAAGTGCGGATCTCCAAGGTCTAAAATTGCTTTTTGCGGTATCCCTCTGAGTCCTCTTTCTAATGCCACTAGTCTGATCAAAATTGGATTCTCCAAGAAAGAGTTATGTCAAATCTCCCAAGATGACCTAATTATATAATTTTTCAATAGAGCAAACTTGTACGACGTGTCACATGTCACTATTTCAACCTTCGGATCTGAAAAATATATACAGAAAAGTACAGTTTGTCCTCTTTCTGTAACTTCTTACGAAATTTAAATCTGATGCTCAAAGAGAAAGTTATGACGATTTTCCCAAGGTCACTTGTTTGGAATGTAATTCGGGAGTCCGCAAAAACCCTAACTTCCTCAGATCATATCTTCGGAAATATAGTGATACAAGATCTTAAATTCGGACCCGAGGTTCAGAATGATTTCAGCTCAAATGGGTTTTTGTTTTAGCTTCTGAAACATCGCAGAAAAAATGTTATAACGAAAATGCCACGATGTCCTGTTTGGAGCAGCGAAACCCTATAATCCAAAGCTCCGATACCAAATGTTATGGAGCCAACTCACAAAAAGATAGAAAAGAAATATCAATGCCTTAGAAACCAGCCTCTTCGAGGGGGAAACCTCCTTTACATTACACAAATGAATAATTCTTGGATGATACAAATGACAAAACCTCCTTTCTATATATAGGAGTCTAAGGGGTCACAATATAATCAAAGCCAACATAACAATAATAATATAAGGGCACAACAATAACAATAGTGGACTTCTATGGGGGAACAATAATAACAATATGGGGACAATAGGGGCACAACAATAACAATAATGGCTACAATGACAATAGTAATGGGGGAATCACTAGTATTATAGGGACCTAACATAGTTTGGCCGACAAGCTTTAAAAGATTCCCTTCAGGGTTAATCTTCCCAGATTTTTCCAAGTGAAAAAAAACTATAGTTACATTTGTATCTTCATAATAAAAAAAATGGCATTAGAAATAAGGCATTATATATTCATCTTGAGAACTAAAAAAAGTCCAATGCATGAAACTAAAATAGAGATTAAAGAAATTAATTTCCATTTTTATGACAATTCACTTTTCTCCAATGAAAAAAATATGTGTTTGTGGCATCTAAGAGTGCTTTTAAACCTCTTTCATGACATCCTCTGTTGAAACCATCTTCATGGTAAAAAAATGAAGTTTGTATCTAAATAGTTGCAGTTACACTTGTATCTTCGTAAAAAAAATGGCATTCAAAATAAGGCATCAACTATTCATCTTGAGAATTGAAAAAGTCCAATACAAGAAACTAAAATAAAGATTAAATAAAGTATTTCCCATTTTTATAACAATTCGCTTTTTCCTGAGGAAAAAATGTGTGCTTGTGGCATCCAAGATTGTTTTTAAGCCCCTTTATTGACATTCCTATGTTGAAACCGTCTTCATAGTAAAATAATAAGTTTGTATCTAGACAATTACAGTTACATGTGTATCCTCTTCAAAAAATGGCATTCAAAATAAGACATCAATTATTCATCCTGAGAACTCGAAAATTCCAATACTGGAAACTAAAATAGAGACCTAAGAAATTGAGAGTTTGACCCATGGTTTATGAGATTCATCTATATGACAATTTTGAATTTCAATAATGATCCAAGTTCCTAAATTCAACCCAGATCTAGATTTTGAAAGCTCGTCTACTAGTTTGTTCTTATCCTTGTAAATATGATATAGAGGTTCATGTGAAAAAGATGCAAGTAAATAAAGAACTTCATCATACAACAATTGCATATAAAATTCCTTAGTGCAATTTCTTTGTGCATCTATTGAACAACCAACACTGAGTCACCATAAATTTGTAGTTGAGTTACACCAAGCTCTTATGCTAACTTTAAGACCAACTTTAGAGCCAGTAGTCCACATAACTTATCGTTTTTCTCATCAATTATAGCTTTAAAAGAAATACTATGATCTTAAGTGATCCAGATTGGATCAATATATTATTTTTCATCCATCTTGATGCTTTTAGAGTGGAAAAATTGGAGAAATCAACTTGTAGGGTCATTTTTACTGGTAGTTTCAGATTGAAAATTTTCGCGTGAAAACTTGAGGAGTCATTTGAGGCCTTAAATGACCACTTTTTATGTTTTCAACCTTATTACACACTGATACCTTTTCAAAAACACAATAATTGCCTCAATTAGACGTTGTATAAGAAAGTTATGTTTCCTGGAAGTTGACTTATCGAAATTGACCACCATAATTTGAGAGGATGCCATTTCAACCCTTGTTACTCATGGAAAGGGGGCTAGCCATGTGGGCACTATGAAAAACACTCTAGAAGGGTCAAGTTGCAACTCATATTGAGGGTTGAATGGGTCAAATTAACCCCTACTTGTTAATCCGGTTGTGTATAGTCGAGCCACTAAGAGGAAAAGGGGTTCAATTCCATTCGAGTGCATTTCTTGTTCACAAATGAGAAAAGTAGTTGAGAGTGGATAGAGAGAGAAAAAAAAACAAAGAGGTTTTGTGGTATGTAGCAACCCACGGGCCACTGGCATCACTCCTATTGTACTTGTACCCATTTTCATTCAAAGAAAGGGACAACAAAGAAACCTCACCTTCTAGCTGGGTTTTCTCTTGAATGGGTTTCCCAGGTCATATCTTCAATTATTGTGGTTTTGTGAGTGATTTTTTTATTTCTCCTCTATTTTATACATATTTATATTTTGCATGAATACCCAATAAGAAATAACTTAATAATCTGATAAATCTAAGGAAAAATGAACCCTCGTAGTATATATTTTGGAGTTCAATAATTTTCTTTATCAAATTTGTTGTGATGAACTATCCAATGGAATATCCAAGACAACTTATGGATTATATTGGTATTGGATCTAGGTTTCTTTAGGTATGTGCAAATTTGTAGGGGATTCATATCAGTTAATTTGAAAATAATAAAACCTCAACCATAGTCGACAAATCTATTAATAACCCTCGAGATATGACAAAGTAGAGATTTGCAAGGCTAGAAGAGCTTATCGAAAATATTGGCTACAATATGAATCTTCTCGTGGAAACTCTAGCAAATAAGTTTAGAAATGAAGAAGACAAAGGTTCCAACTCGGAGGTCATCTCAGAGGGAAATTGGGGGATCAAGGAGAACCAAAGAAGGAGACTAAGGAAGAACCCAAAAATTAACAACCCAACTTGAGTTCCATGAACCATTCACAATCCTTGTTCAAGATGAAAGGGAAGGTCCACATCAAGCCAAATTGAGGTGAGATTGATGCTTTGAAATTAAATCACTAGTTACAATAGTTAGGGGTTTATTTTAACGTCCATCACATAGAGGAATAACAAAACATTTCTTTCGCCTATTTGAAACTAGAGGACCATGCCCTCAACTAGTAAGAAATCCATACGAAAACCCTAAGGTTGGAAGGGGATCCTCCTGTGACTAAGTGGGAGGATTTAAAAGCTCTCGTAAAGTCCTAGTTCTACCCTATTGAGTATGTAGAGGACCAGTGGATTCAGTGCCATTACTTCAGGCAGAGACAAGGGTAGAGTGTACATGAAGACGCCACAAAATTCAGGAAGATGGAAATAATGTTGGGCATCTCTTCCAAGAACCAAGATGTAGTCCTAAAGTATCTTATGGGGTCTACATAATGATTTGTGGAAGCAAGTGATGATGTTCAAACACAAAATATTGAATGAGGCTTGTGTACATGCATAACACCTAGAAAACATAGGCTAGAAGAAAGGGTAAGCAAGTGGGTTGAAGCAGAAGCAACACCAAGAAGCTTCCAAAGAAAGGAAGAAAAAATGAAAAGGGGGGAAGAAGGGGACAAAAAGATAATAGCCGCAACGCACTAGTAACCACTGTAATATTGATGGTCATACAAAAGAGAAATGTTGGAAAATACATTGAACTTAAGCCAGCGAGCCTGAAGAATGATGTGAAGAAAAAAAAATCCATGGCTATGGATTCAAGTAATTAGGTGGAAAGTAGCTTAGACATGAATGAGAAGTTTGTTTACACATTAGGGCAAAAGAGGGTGAATATAATTAGCCTTCAGCAACAAGAAGAGAAGGAGATGAACAAACTCTTCCATATAAAGATACATGTCAAGAAGAAGAAAATTGATGCTTTGTTCTACTCAACATCATGAGTGAATCTCATTGTAGCAAAGCTAGTTAACAAATTGGTATTGTAAGTTCATGATCATCCAAGCCCATATTCATTAGGATGGGTGAAAAAGGATGCAGAAATAAAGGTAACCAAACAATTCAAAATTATATTTGCTACCAGTGTTGATTTTGTTGTTGAAGTAAAATTGGATGTAGTTCCACTTGATGTATGTGTTGACGCACTTCAATATTAAAAAAATCGCTAACCATAGCAAGTATCTTCCCACTCCCTCAATAAGGAAGGTCAAAGTCAAATAATAAATGAAATGTGAAAAAAAAAGAACAAAGTAAAACTAGTAGGTGACCTTACTTTAAGAAAAAATTTCACCATCTGCAATAGTATATGACAAATGCATGCTTCAAATACTTGCATTATGTTCAAAATGGAAACAAAAGCTCTTGTTATGAGCACAACAAATGTGAAATAGACCTGAACTTATGTTCATACGATGCCAAGTTTCAAATATTGTGTTCATATGTATATATAATTTCAAAGCATGAAAAGGTTTTTGGCTTCATTTTACATGCTTCATAATGCAGAAGGTCTAAGTAGGAATTCTAATGCCTTATTCATTAAGTCGTTATCAACAAAGGGTATTCCATGAACATTAATATGGTAAAAAAATGTGTTCTAATAGTTGGGTCGACACCTTTACAAAGTATTCTTATGCGGATATAGGTGGTGCCATTTCCATGTATTAAATGTGTTTACAATGTTTTATATGACACATATGTCATATGGTCAGAGTTACTGTGATTCGTATGGTGCACACATTACGATATATGTAATACACGATATGCGATGGATAAGTTTGCAAATTAAATGTTACAATTACAAGGCAACATTTACTGCATTGTTTATAAAGCCGATATTGTTATTACAAAACCCCAGACCTTGTCTCGTTAAGGTGGAAACATGATACATTGTTAAGTATTAAAGTTTTTGTTGGGTGTGTTTTATATTCTTTCCATGACTAGCCCCATGCGTGAAGCAAGGGGTTATAGGGGGGGCGGTAGTCCCCCCTTCGTTGCGTCAGGTGCAACAGGGGGGGGGGTCACAAGGAGGGTGGAAGCCACCCCCCCCCCCCTTGTTGGGGGGTTTGAGGGGTGGTAGCCCCCCTTTACGGGGTTAGGGGCAGCGCCCTAGGAAATTTTTTCAGACCCTATATTAGGTGGGTCAACCTACCTATGGTTTTGTGCATGGGTTTTGCACATGGTTTTGGGCATGGTGGTTTTTTGCCCATGGTATCTTGTAGATTCGATCAAGGAAACTACAGTTATGTTCTAATCAAAGGTTAATGGATTGGGGTTTATGAATGCTTCGACATGTATATATATGTGTTGTAACATTGAAAGGAATATAATGAAAAATCAATCTGGTAGTCCCGGTTTTGGGATCCAAGGGAAAATCTATGTGTATTTGTTTCGTGTTTCTCGCCATTGTATATTTTCTGTTTTGTAAGAATTCATTTGCAGGTAATTTATGTACAGGGTTAAAACCTACATTTGGTATCAGAGTTATTTCGGCTTCAAGGGGACACCTTTGCTACTGAGTGGTTTTTTGCTTGGGCTTGTGGTAGACCCTGTTCAATGGGAATCTGCGAGATTGATTCTTGCGGTGAAAGAATATGGAGAGCAATGGAAAGATAGAGATCGAGAAATTTAATGGTTAGAGTTTTGAGTTGTGGAAACTCAAGATGGAGGATCTGTTGGTGGATAAAGATCAGTGGATCGCGGTAGATTCGGGTACTAAACCAACAATAATGTTAGATGAAGACTGAAAGAAGTTGGATCGGAAATAAAAGAGCACAATACGGTTGTGTATATCAGATTTAGTATTTTTGAATGTATCAAGGGAAGCTACAACGGAGGATTTGTGGGACAAGTTAAGGACTTTATATCAATCTAAGTACCTGGTGAATAAACTGTTCCTACAGAAAAAGATGTATAACCTTAGGATGAAGGATGGAGACTCGGTGACAGAGCATCTAAACGCCTTTAATACTGTGATAAGCAAGTTGTTATCAATTGATATCAAAATTTCAGATGAAGATAAGCACATCAATTTGTGTTCTCTACTAGATTCGTGGGATAGTTTGGTTGTTAGAATAGGTGGCAATACAACTACCTTGAAGTTTAATGAAATATTCTCATCCTTGTTGTCAAAGGAGATGAGATGGAAAAATATGGAGGGCCATAATGGAGATGCCTTGTTTGTACGAGGACAACAAAAATAAGTCCTCAAGTGGGAGATCTAAATCTCTAGGAAAACCTGTAAAGGTATGTTGGAAATGCGAAAAGGAAGGGCACTTCCAAAAGGATTGTAGATCTAAAGCTTGTGAGAAAGGATAGGGATTTGATGATGCTCCTTCTATAGAGGCAAAAACCACCTCAAATGAAAATGGGGATGTGTACTTGGCTTCTTCTTCAAGTACACATGTAGATCACGAGACATGGTTGATTGACTCAAGTGCATCCTTTCACTTCACTCCCCATAGGGAGTGGTTCTGCGAGTATGAAAAATATGATGGTGGTTATATCTTCTTAGGGGATGACAGGAAAGCTAGAATCATCAGACACAAAAAAGTAAAGTTGAAGTTGCAAGGTGGAAGGATTAGAACACTTATGGGTGTTCATCATATTCCCACATTAGCCATAAATTTGATTTCTGTAAACAAGATGGATGATGCATGTGTAAAAACAGTGTTCGAGAAAGATACCTACAAGATAGTTTGGGGAGAAATGGTATTGATGCGGGGAGTTTGAATTGGAACTCTGTACAATATTTTGAGTAGGCCTACATACTTGAAGTGTGAGGTAGACAACTTGATCAAGTAAAATATTTTTTTTCTAATCAGATCCCTTTAAAGGTGATTGTTTTTGTCTCTTGTCTCCTTAGGCTTGTCTTCGCCTCAACTCTAATACCATGTTAATTTTCCAGTGTGATATGCTTAGCACAATCACTTACAACAATTCTTCTTCAATTAGCAATCACTTTATCAATAAATTCAATCTTCCAACGATAATAAGCAGTTGTTGATATAACAGTAGTCCACAATAGAAGACAACCAAGAACAAGAACATGAACAAGAGAGACATAATATTTGGTCAAAGACAAAGGGAAAACCCCATAAGGGGGAAAACCCTTTCCCAATTCTTCTTCCATTAGATTGTCGTCAAATGTTCAGCAAAGAGATATAATGTTCCAATTCATCAACAAAGTGTCAAATTCAAGTCTTTGACCAACCACTATCGACGAACCAATATCTAGTCAAAGATGAGTCCAAAAGTCAAATCTAATTAATAAGTTAAATCTACAATTATGGTCAAAGTCAACAATAGCAACAACAACCCTAACCAGTCAATGGTCGACAATGAATAGTCTTCCAAACAGTGCGGTAAAAGCAACAACAAATTCAACCTTCCAAGATCTGCCAAACCAAGTCAAAACAATGAGCAAAACCTCAGTCAAAGGAGAGATAAATTCTTCAAATTATGCAGTCAAGGTAGGTCAACATGACCAAAAAAAATTGGCCTCTTGCCCAATTAATTTGGCCTTCCAAAATAGAGATAAAACCAAGTCAAATGAACCCAAGTCAAAGTGTAATGAAGGTTGGTCAACATGCAATCAGAAGTCTCCTCCTTCCCTTCGCACATGTGAGATTAGACCTGCAATTTCAAAGCTATACGAACCATATAAGAGAAGAAATGTGACATGTGATGATGCTCCAAAGTGATGTGATATGTGGTGGAGGAGACCCAATTTGTCCTTTAGGGTGACCATATTTTTGTGCACATTTGGATTTCACCTCAAAAATAATATTTTTCCTTGACCAAATTAAATTCTTCCAAGGGATAGTAGGGGCTTCTTTGGATGAGGAAGGCTTTCCAATGGAGGGAATTTCTCCTTGAGTTGGAAAATTTCAATAGAATAAGACCTCGATCAAGATCCTCCAAAAAATCTCTTGCGAGGGGAAAAAATTCTACAAGGATTTCTCCTGCATTGAAAGATGAAGAAGTTGGGAAGATGGTCGAGAAGAAATTTTTAATCCTCCTCTTCTTCTCCTATTTATTCAGAGGAGCTTAAAAATTAGCGTTCCTCCCCGCTAATAACAATAAACAATAAAGATCATAGTAGAAAAAACTTTGGTCTTGAGATCGACCTTGAATCAAGTGGGCCATGCAGTGGGTCATCTCCTAGCAAATTTTAGAAATGTTTTGTTTATGCATTTTATTGTGTAAGAAATTTGTTAAAGTTACTCATGCTCCGAGGATATAGTAGGAATAAACATTCAAAGATTTAATTTAAACCTTTGCCCCACTTATTCTTATAGGAGGGAGGTTGATTTTTGGTCTTTTTAGAATTTAGTGAGGCACAAGCAATGCAACTCCTGATGCACTTGTCAGATCCAGGTGCAGATTTTTAATATAATTTATATAGTCATTTTTTTTAAATAAATAAATCTCTACTTATTAACTCATCACATAATTATCTAGCCTTGAGCATTATCTCAATTGGTCGAGTCCCTGTTTGTTAAAGCACCTTTGGTATTAAGTGGTCATAGGTTCAATTCTCTCGAAACTCTCAGGTAAGGCTCCGTGGTTGAGTCGATAAGAAGTGATCGCTTCAGGTGGATCTACCTGGTACAAATATTCCATGGGCATAGTAACCATTGATCTCTATGATCTGTTAACCAAACATAACAATAAATAAATAAATATTCATTGTATAAATATCCATGATGGAGTGACACGTGTAAGCCACATAGGAGGAGGTGTCATCGTCCTCCCACTCATTGATGCAATTGATGGATGCAGCAACACATCCCCCTTAATCTCTATTTAACACATAATTTCAACCTTTAAGTGACTACTCCTTAACTCCATCCCATCCCGCTGAGAATGCACACAAAAAAAATCATCCAATGTTTAATTCCCCTTGGCGCACTCAATTTCGAAGGCATTTTAAGTCCTCTTGTCCTCACTGGTTACCTATCACATGTGATGCGAAGTTAATGAGGCATATTAGTCCTTCATGGTGGAAGGGAATTATAACAATGGCCAAAACCACCTTCAAACACATGAATTATAATGCCCCTTGTTCGCTTGTGAGCTCTATCTAATGAACTTGGGTACATACTATTATCTGGGACCTCAATTGGAAACTCAAGCCTCAGGTATATATTTGTTGTAAGCTTTGGCTGTTTTATATTACTTATTTCAACTACTTGCCTTTCATAGTTGTCTAAAAGTCTTTCTAAGATTTCATAGTTTTTTCCCTCTACAATTGTTGGCTCTCCCCTTCCTTCTCAACTCGTCCTCCTATTCTGCCTTTGGTCCTCTTGGTCCCTTCCCCGAGTCTTAATTCTAACCTAATTGGCTTACCTCGTCTTATCATGTTCTTATCTTCTTTGAATCTATCTCTCTTCGTAACCCTCCCTTTCATTTGTCATCCCTCCCTCATCCTTGGCCTCCATCCACCTCAACACTTCTTAAGCTTACACCTACTCCCCCCCCCCCCCCCCCCCGCGCGACTCTCCTCTCTCCTCTGGTTGTGCACAACAACACCTCGTCAACGGGCTTGTGTCACTTACTATAGGGAAATGGGTGGTTTCATAGCCCAACAAAGAGAAAAAAGTTTCATCGCATGTTTTCTAGCCCATACTGCTCCCCAAATTCAGAAAGTGATTGCAAATGTAGAATGAGAAATAGTGGATGGGTGTCAGATTCTGACAAATTCTATAGTGATTGCAAAAATAGTGGATTGGATTCCATACGCAGGTCACTCATGAGGTTGTTTCAATCACTATATGCACATTGTATACCTTTATTTCCATCTTAAAGCCTTAGTAGACAAGGTACTATTAAATCAGAATGAGTCTCGAGAGGAAATTATCGTCTAGTTAGATGAACTCCAGATCGTTTCGTGTTTCATGGTATGTAGACTCAACAAAATTGAGGCTCACTATGATTATCTCTTACTTCGGGTTGCTAACAAAACAACTCCAAGGACCCTATCCCAATTGCAGCCTCCAACTCTGAAAAATATCAATGCACTCTTGGTCAACTACTTTTTTCTATCCTAGTTTTAAGTTTTTTAGTTCAATGTTGGAAAATGGACCTAGTTTCCCCGTCCCTATAAACATTTTGGTTCTATTTTGATACAAACTCAGTATATTCTTTATTTGGTTTTCTTGGAAGTTGCAATTGTATGTTTGGCCTAATTTCCCTAACGACAAACCAACACAAAACGATGGAATTTTGATGTAGATAATGCTTACAAGACTAAAAAATTAACTTTAAAAAAAAATCATTATATAAATATATAATACGGAATACATTTTCTCAATTTTACAAATTAAACGAAATTTTAATTTTTATAATAATTTACTTTTTATCTAGGGAAAAAAATGTGTGTTGATGGCATCCAAGAGTGCTTTTAAGCCCCTTTCATGACATTCCTATGTTGAAACCATCTTCACGGTAAAAAATGAAGTTTGTATCTAAACGATTATAGTTACATTTGTAGCCCCAAGGGTTAGCTCAATTGATCGAGTCCCCATTGATAATTACCTCGTCAATCGGGAGATCACAGGGTCAATTCTCCTCGACACCCTTGGGGTTATGCCCTACTAGTATGTTATGGAACCAACTCACAAAAAGATAGAAAAGAACAATCAATGCCTTAGAAATCAACGTCTTTAAGGGGGAAACCTCCTTTACATTACACAAATGAACAATTCTTGGATGATAAAAATGACAAAACCTCCTTTCTATATAGAGGAGTCTAAGGGGTCACAATATAATCAAAGTCGACATAACAATAATAATATAAGGGCATAACAATAACAATAGTGTGCTTCTATGGGGCACAATAATAACAATATGGGGACAATACTGGCACAACAATAACAATAAGGGCTACAATGAAAATAGTAATGGGGGAATCACTAGTATTATAGGGAACTAACATGCCCATCTCCTTCAATAAAGTGTTGTCCTCCCATGTGAAATCTTCAGCGAATAAGTTCTTCCACTTGACAAGATACTCCAAAATTGATTGTGTAGCTGTCAAGTTCTTGTTTCTGTGACTGTTTTAGGTTCCAATATGTTTTTTCCTTCCTCGTCAAGTTCTGGCAATATTGTTTGAACTAGGAGCTTGTCACTAATAACCTTCTTTAAGCATGAAACATGGAAAACTGGGTGCACTCAAGAAGTTGCAGGAAGCTCCAATTTGTATGCCATAGTACCAATATTTTGCAACACCTTGTACGAACCATAATACTTTGGTGATAATATATTATCCTTCTTATCTTGCTTGAGGGACATTTGTTTATATGATCGTAGTCGTAGAAATACCCAGTCACCTATATCAAAACTTCTTTCGCTGCGATGTTGATCTGCCTGTTGTTTCTTTCTATTTTGGGCCAAAGTTCAACAATCCTTTAAGAGTTGGAGAACTTGTTGTTGATGCTCGATGTGATCTTCCACTGCTTGAACCTTAGAATTTTCTCTTAAATATGATGTGATGGACAAAGTGACATATCATACGGCCTTTATGGATATCACCCATGGCAAAGTGTATCAGTGAAGAAATATCAGTGGAGACTTTAATTCTGAAGCAGGAAAACATTAAAGAGCCCCCCAAGCAAAGTCAAAGAAAGCGGTGAAGCCATTTAAAGCTCACCAGATCACAGTTAATGCGTGTCAAGGCCACCCAAGAGCAGCATAGCCGAATATGAAGAGGCAGAACATGTGTTAAAGCACAGTTATGATAAAAGGCCAGCACATTACAAGCGAAGGACTGTATTAATCCATTTTTTGATGCTGCTGTCCCCTGCGCAGCTCATGTAGATATTTTAGGCATTTATTTCAAGCATATGTTAGGTTAGAAGCACTCATTTCATCAGATCTGTTTTATAGATATTTTTGGGATATTTTTCCCTTTAGATCTTCTAAGAGATCTAGTCTGTACATATTTTCCCTATTTAAACCACCCTATGTTATGAAAAAAGGGTTGGTTGGTTGATAATCCAGAGTTTAGACTTGCGCTATATACTTGGAAAGCATCTATAATCAAAGACTGTTGGAATGCTTGGATGTTGAACTATCTGTTGTGTTTTTATGGCTAAAGAGTGACTGTGGAATTCCTGTGCTACTACATGGCTCAATAAGTGTTTCTCACCCCTGTTTTCAGTTTAATGTTTGCTATATCATCTATATGTCATGATCCAAATAGCAAGAAAGAAGAATAGCTTAGGATTTTCTTGACTGCACTCTATGCTCAGTTCTTGTTATTTCTATATGTTTTCCTCTGAATTGGCTATGAATATGAATACCCCTTGGCTCATATTTACATTGATTCCATCACATATGAGTGTTATTTAGGAATTCTTAACTGCTCCTAGATAAACATTCATTCACCTTCCTTCTCTGCTAGCTGATGAAAGATTCTTAGTTGCCTTTCATCTCTGGCCTTCATTCCATCTTTTTCAGTAATTGGTATTGTTTTATATGTAGCTATCCTGCTCTGTATTCCTCTTGTGACCAAGAAAATGCAACAGAAATCCCTAATCCATGACTCCATGCCCAATGGTTTGAACTTCTCACACTATGCATCCCAACTCTGCTTGAAAGAATCCTCCTTCCCACCAAAATCAAAACAAAACCCAAGAACATCATAACTAGCCTAAAATCAACCCAAAACAAAGTTAAATTATAAAGAGAAAGCCCTCTCTGATTGCAGGTAGGCTAGGACCTGCAATCCAAAGATTGGTTTGTGGTTACCTTGGTCGTATCCCTTAAGGAGCTTTAGGGACAACCTGAGTGTTAACATAATGGCGACTCCACTGGGGACAATCCTCAGATAATTTCACAAATCAAGTTGGAAAGCTCCGCTGGGAAAGAACCAGACCTTCAAAAGTTTCTTTCTAACCCATATATTCTTAGAAAAATCCCCAAAAAACAAGCTAGAAGCTGGCTCCCAAAAAGAATTCACGTTATACAAGGTCAAATCCAAACCCAAACCCCCCAGCTGCTTTTGAAAATCCGAATTTAATCCCAAGAAACCTCAGGAAACTAGAGCGAATAGAGGATTTTGCTGATTCTAGTCCTGAAACAGTTCAGCCAAGCTGTGTTCCAACCCCTGTCAAAGTTTTATTTCGTTCAACCCCTACTTCCCCTAGTTCATCATCCACCTCTCAAAGCACTCCTTCCACACCTCCATTCACTGCACATACTCCCATTGCCACTGTTGTTACTATTGTTCCAGTCGTTCCATTTCTTCCTGTTGTTCCACTTATACCTGTAAATATGGCTAACAGATATGCACCCTTACAGCTGCCTGCTAATCCTGGGGCTATGCCTCAGGATTACCAAACTAAAATCACATATTTTGATGGTACTGGTTCTTGCATAGCCCTGCAACATACCAAGAAGATGCAAGACTATTTTGAGAACTACGAGATAGATGATGATAGTGTAAGAATGAAGATTTTTGTCCAAAGTTTAACAGGAGATGTAAGGCCCTGGTTTAGAGGCCTTGCTGCAAATTCCATAGCTAACCCAGAGGCCCTTTACCAAACATTTCTTAACAGATGGGAGAAAAAGAAGGATCCCCTGCACATATTATCTGAATATGACACCATCAAAAGAGGCCCTCAAGAGGCTGTCTTAGACTGTTGTGCAAGATTTAACAATGTTTATAATGCAATACCACAAAACCTCAGACCTCCACCTGATCTGGCTTTGTATAAATTCCCAGATGGTTTTGATACTGACATGGCATATCAATTGAGGGAGAGAGCCCCTCAAAACCTTAGCAGACATGTAGAATGTAGCTGTTAGTGTGGAGGGAAACCTAATTGCCAAAAGAAACAGAGCTAGAACTGAGAGAAGAACCACCTTCAAGGAAGAACCCTCAGCCTTAAACCAAAAGTTGGATGCTATTATTAGTGGCATGCACAGGCTGGGAGATAGAGTGGAAAGCGTTGAAAGGAAATCTACATGGGACGGGCAGCAAGCCAACACTGTCAGAGACCCAAATTTTAGGAAAAACCAAAACCCAAACCTTGGAAGGGCTAGCCCCGACCATGATATAAGACCTCCTTTTCATGAAAACTATGCTGAAGCATCCACATCTAGTGAGCAGACAGAGGACACTCACATGAACTTGATGGATTTGAAGGGTGAGAAACAAATTTTTCTAACCCAAGAAGACCAAGATGACCATGATATGAATCAATTTCAAACTAAGTCTGGTGAGTCTTTTGACTTTAAACAAGGTTATGATTCAGCTGTTTATGAGGTCCACAAACAGTATAAGCTGAGGACAAGAACCATAGATGTGCCCGAAAAGGTTAAACCAAATGATACCAAGCAGCCCAAGAAGATTAAGGACAAGGATTCTTCCATAGACCGACTAAACAAACAGTCCCAGATTCGAAAGAAGTCACAATAGAGGATATAACAGGCACACCAAACATGTAGCCCTCTAATGATCAGCCTCTGCTACCTTCTTCCTCAAAAGAATATTTGAACAGCACTCCTAAAAGCCTTCCCAAAACAGAAATACCGCAAGGTATCACTCACCATAACGCTGATAATCAAGAGAAGATCACTGAAGATACAATTGAAAAGGGGAAATCTGCTATTGCCAACACAAAGACTCCATTGGAGAAACCATTTAAATTAGAAGCAAAAATAAGCAAACTTAAGATATCCATCCCTTTATCTGAACTTACAAAGCATGATATCTATAGGCAACAAATCCAAAGATCACTTCAAATGCCAGAGAATAGGGATGATGTCAATGTTTTAGATGATACACCTAAGCTCCTTTTTGGACTTGAAGTCGATGGCAAATCAGCACATGGAGCTGTTTTACCCTTTTATGTCAGTCTGCACATACATGACAAAGTCTTGCATTATGCCATGTTTGACTCAGGTGCCTCACACAACCTTATGCCCAAAGCTGTAATGGAGAAGCTAAACCTTGATGTTACAAGACCCTACAAAGACTTATTTTCATTTGATTCTAGTCAGGTCAAGTGTTTAGGCTTAATCAAAGACTTATGTGTGTCTTTAGTCCAATATCCCAACAAAACAATTGTAATGGACGTGGTGGTTGCTGACATTCCACCAAAGTACGGCATGATGTTGTCAAGATCATGGGGAGCAAAACTCCAAGGATCTCTCCAATTAGACCTCTCTTATGCCACTATATCAGTCTTTGGGCAACCAAAGAGACTATATAGGGAAACACTAACGAAGTATGTGGTAAGTAGTGAGGAAAAGCCCCAAAACTTCCCTATCTATTCAATCCATTCTGATATGGATTCTTTTATTTTGTTTAATGATGAAACAAGTCCTCCAACTCATGATAAGCCTTTCACTTTAGAACAAGAAACATGCATAAATGAGGAATCTGTTGCCCATACCCAAGAAACTGTCAAAACAGTTAGTGCAACCAGCATACAAGAAGAACCACATGAAGCACAAAACCTAGGTCTGCCCAATCCTAAAATGACTGAAACTCTTAATACTAACCACAAGCAAGAAATCACATGGTATTTAGAGTTTGATGGTTCAGTTAATAAGCTAGGAGCAGGGGTAGGAATATGGATTCACAATACACATAACAGCCATGCAGAGGGTCATGCTTACAGACTTAACTTCAAATGTACCAACAACATGGTGGAGTATGAAGCCCTCCTTTTAGGCCTTAAGCTAATCAAATCTCTAGGAGCTGCAAAAGTTTCCATTCTAGGTGACTCCGACCTGATCATTCAATAGATGAAAGGTAACTTTGTTACCAATGACAATAGGCTAAGAGCTTATAGGTCTGCTGCCACAGAAATACTCAATACCTTCACTGAATCCAAGCTTGCTAAGATTTCTAGAAGCCATAACATGCATGCTCACAACCTAGCTACTTTTGCTAGCACTTGCAAGCTTCCTTTTGAGCCCAATCACCACTTTACAGCTGAGATAAAGCACAGGCCTGCTGTCCCTAACAATATTAAAGATTGGCAAGTGTTTGAGGATGATGCTCAAATCAACAATTTTCTTACCTTACAGCATGAGTTTTCAGGCCTAAAAATTGATGAAGATGCCATGGATTACCCACAACTGCAAGCAATAAACCAAATCCAGCAAACTGTAACAGCTGAAACAGCTAGAAAAATGCTACAGCCAACCATCTTTGATGAAGAAAACATAGAGGAATTGAAACAAATGCATATAGAACAAATCGCTGAAATAGAGGCAAAGATCATTGATTTGAAAGACAGCTTTCTGCCGGCTAGCCTGACTCCATTAGAAGACATGTTTGATGCAAACGATGTTCCCAGAAAGCCAAAGATGCAGCCCTTAAACGTTGCTATGGAAGACTGTAATATTGGGACAGCAGAGAAGCCCAAAATGATTAAACTGTCCAAGTCTTTGCCTCCTGATCAAAAACCAAAATATGTTGACTTGTTTAAAGAGTTCCAAGATGTCTTTGCCTGGAGTTATGAGGACCTGAAGTCCTATGATACCTCAGTTATTCAACATACCATCCCTTTAAAACCAAATCAAAAGCCCTTCAAACAAAAACTTAGAAGAATCAATCCTATGCTTCTCCCCTTGATTGAGAAAGAATCATAGCACCCATTAGATTTTCAGAATGGGTATCCAATCTTGTTCCCACAAGGAAGAAAACATGTGAGATTAGACTATGTGTGAACTTGAGAAATATGAACCAAGTCTCCCTTAAAGACCACTACCCATTGCCAAAGATGGACCATATTCTACAAAGAGTAGTGGGGTCTTCAAGAATTTCTTTGCTAGATGGCTTTTCAGGTTTCAATCAGATACTGGTTCACCAAGATGATCAAGACAAGACAACCTTTACAACACCGTGGGGAACATTTAAGTATGTGAAAATGCCTTTTGGACTAAAGAATGCAGGTGCTACCTTCCAAAGGGCCATGGACATTGCTTTTGCCAAAGAAATCCATGATTTCTTGGTTGTCTATCTTGATGATCTTACCCCTTTCTCCAAATCTGATCAAGAGCATCTAAAACATTTGAGACAAGTGTTCCTAACATGTAGGAAATATGGCATTTCCTTGAACCCCAAGAAGTCTTTATTTGGCCTTGAAGAAGGCAAATTACTAGGCCATATCATCTCAAAAGATGGGATTAGAATTGATCCTGAAAGAATTCAAGCCATCCTTCAAATCCCTTATCCAAGAAACATCAAAGAGTTGCAAGCATTCCTAGGAAAGATCAATTTCCGAAGTAGATTTATCCCAAATCTAGCCGAGCTGATAAGACTGTTAAGCAACATGTTAAAGAAGGATGCCAAGGTAAAATGGTCTCTTGAAACCAAGCAAGCTTTTGAGAGTATCAAAGCTGCCTTAACCCAAGCCCCTGTCCTCACAAGTCCAAAATTTGACAAAGATTTTATCATTTTTTATTTTGCATCTGATCACACCATAGTTGTTGTCCTTTTGCAAAAGGATGACCAAGGTAATGAAAAGCCAATTGCATTTTTCAGCCGAGCCCTTAGGGATGCCCCTTCGAAATACCAAATCATGGAGAAGCGGGACTATGCCCTTGTTAAAGCAATCAAAGATTTCTGAGTTTACATTTTATATTCACATGTGATTGCCTATGTCCCAAATGTTGTCATAAAAGACATATTAACTCAAGAGGGACTAGAAGGCAAAAGAGGCAAATGGATTGCTAACATCCTTGAGTATGACATTGAAATAAAGCCCACCAAGCTGATAAAGGGACAAGGTCTAGCCAAACTGATGTCCGAAACAAATTTTCAAGCCTTAGACATTAATCAACTGGACAATGAACAGGAGCTAGCGACTCCACAGATCAGTGAAACCTTCTTGCAATCTCCATGGTATGCTGATATTTGTTATGTTTTGTTAAACCTGTTTGCTCCCCCAGGATTGTCCAGGACCAAAAAGAGATTTTTAAAGATGAAGGCTTCCAAGTTTTGTGTCTTAGATGGTGCCCTGTTTTGGAAGAATCATGAAGGCATATTGCTTAATTGTTTAACCATGAATGAAACTGACAATGTTATGAAAGAATTCCATGCAGGTGACTGTGGGGGGCATTTATATTGGAAGTCCACTGCTGATAAGATTTTAAGGGCTGGTTTCTATTGGCCCTCCCTCTTTGCTGATGTGAGAAAGTTTGTTGTTTCATGCCACAAATGCCAAATCTTTGAGGGCAAAAGAAAGCTGCTGCCCTTGCCCCTTAAGCCCATCTCAACCGAAAATCCTTTTCAACAATGGGGTCTAGACTTCATTGGAGAAATACATCCCTCTTCCTCAGGCCAGCACAAGTGGATTCTAACAGCCACAGACTATTTCACCAAGTGGATTGAAGCCATCCCATGTAGGCAGGCCAATGACTCCATCATTATCCAATTCCTTGAGACTAACATCCTTTCTAGATTTGGTTGCCCTGAGAAGATCATTACAGACAATGCTGCTGCCTTCAAATCCAAAAAAATGATCAATTTTTGCCTTAAATTCCACATCACTCTGGGCCACTCCACAGCCTATTACCCTCAAGGTAATGGCTTGGCCGAATCATCCAACAAAATCCTTATCAACATCATAAAGAAAGTGCTAGAGGAAAACAAGAAGAACTGGCACAAAAACATGGTAAATTCCCTATGGGCAGACAAATTGTCAACCAAGAGATCCATTGGGATGAGCCCTTATGAGCTAGTATATGGTATGGAGGCCAGATTTCCATCTTCTTTGGGCATTCCTGTAATTAAGCTGCTACAGGAAATTCAGGCTGAACCAAATGATATTCAACGAAGAATCAACCAGACCATCCACCTTCAGCAAACAAGAGAACAAGTGTTCAACAGAGCGCAGTCTTTGCAAGACAAGCTAAAGAAATTATTTGACAAGAGGACTAAGGCTGAGGATTTCTGTGCTGGCAAAGTTTTAAGATGGGACTCAAGAAGGGAAGACAAGGGTAAACATGGCAAGTTCGATTTCCTGTGGAGAGGTCCCTTTATTATTTGAGCTGTGCAGGGCAACAATACATATTTCCTGAAGACTACAGATGGCAGCGCAGCTGAAGAAGGCCCTGTTAATGGCCGAATGTTAAAGCATTATCATGATCCCTTTTGTTGAACACAACGCAGTTGTATTATATTTGTACATAAATGTTTGTATCTATCAGCGCTTTGTTTCTATTTTTGTATAGCAGTCTGATTGTTAGAGGAGCAACAACAAAGTTTTAAAGGCGCAGCTAACGCAAAGTCCTCCCTTTTAAGGCTCCTTCATAGCATTATGCTCAAAAGGGAAGCGCAACACATTTTTGAAGAGAAGGACCAATAGATCGCAGCATTCCAGTTAAAAAGAAACTGTTTGCAACTTGTAGTCTTCAGTCAATAGTATCAAAAAGAAAGGAGGATTTTCAGTTTACATCATCATCCTTTTTCAAGACAATAAGGGAAGTGCTCCAGTTTTGTTCCCTATTTTGTGTTTATTTCAAAGGCAGGTTCTCAGGCAGAGGTGCATGTAATGATAGAGCACACAGAAGAAAGCAGGCAGTGTTGTTATTGTATAAAAATTCAGTTTATGAGAATGTTTTGTTCAGGGTTCAAAGTTTCAATCATTTAATAGGCAGCACAGGGGAAGTTTTAGTCTACAGCAACAATAGAAGATCAAGGCAGTCTGATCTGCTGTTCTTGGCTTTTCACAAGGAAAAGCCATCCCCAAGTGGAGCCACTGTTAGCCTCCTATTGCAATAGGTGTTCATATTTCATGATTGACAGTTGAAAGTGCCAAATATGTCATCTTTTCATGCTGCAAGGTTCCATATTTCCAAAAAGAGGCCAAAGAAGAGGCCATGAAAGTGTGCTAGTCTAAATGCCACTGTTGTATTCCAATTTTGATGAGTTATTCCATTTTTGAAGAATTTTCAGTCAAGGGAAGGCCAAACAGCTTAATCTTGGCTTCCCTAGGTTTAAATTTCTTGTTTTTAGAATATAGAGAATGAACATCTGTCCAAACTGTTTAATCTTGGCAGTTTGTAGATAGGTAGAGAATCTTGGGCACTCAACAGCTTAATCTGAGCCCCCGGAAGAAATAAGGATCGATTTAGATAGGAGGACAACAAAAAGAAAAGTTGAAAGTTGGGTTTGCTAGTTCAAGTGCACCCAAACCAAAAAGAATAGAAAATGCTAGGTAAGTAGGCTGGGTAAGTAGTTTTGTGGTTGAGAATCAAGCTATGTGATCCATTTCATGTTTTCAAGTGTTATTTCCATTTAGATCACAAGTATGAGGCAATTTTCCCTTGGAGCAGCTCAAGCGAGGCATGTCTAACTTCCCCTTCTTCCTCTTCCCCAAATCACTCACTAACTTCCCCTAAAGAGGTCAAGATCTGCTTGACATCTCTTAAATTCATCATTTTTCATATTATTTGCCTAAGTAAAGGTCTACTTTGCTTAGGAGTACTCTTATTCACTCTATGAGTTATTTTCCCCTTTAAATAGCCTAAGATCTTCAAACTTAGTGATTTCTTATCATTTTCATAAACTACTAACTCTATTATGTAAATCCCTATCTATTTCCCCTCCCCCTAATAAAAATATGCTAAATAGCTCCCCTATGTACATATCCCCTCCCTCTGGTTGGAAAATAAACATAAGCATGCTTGGGAATTGCTAAGTTTATCTAAAACTAAGCAAGAACCCTCATTTGCCCCTTTGTTCCTCTCAAATCCCTTTCCAAATGCATTAGGACTCATTCCTATGCATAAAATCCCCCTCCAAATGTATAAAATCCATCTTTTGGCCTTGTTTTACCTTTTCCAAGGCATAAACCCCTTTTAAAAGGCCTAAACCCTTCTCAAACACATAAAACCCCTCTCAAGTACCTTTGGACTCCTTCCAAGGCATGAAATCCCTCTTTTTAGGCTATCAGGCCCCTTCCGATGCCTTAAAGACCCTTTATAACACCCAAAAACCATTCAAAGGCCTTAAAAACCCTTTGTCGAATCATAAAAACCCTCTTTTCGGTGAAAAAGCCTTCCTCCGATTATAAAAAACCTTCATCACTTGCCTCAAGCCCTCCTCTGAATTCATTTGCCCCCCCTCCGACGCGATATCGCTGTCGGAGGTCGCGGCGATCAAGTGTTGGCTTATATTTTGTATGTCCGATGGATGCCCCACCGATGCGATATCGTAATCAGCATTTTGCAATGTCATATGCCCCATATACATGCTCCTTCCCCTTTTCGCCGATGCGATATCGCTATCGCATCTGAAAGCGATATCGCTATCGGGAGCCCTCCATATCGCAATTTCCCTTTTTACCGCATATATCATGTTTTACCGCATAAACCTAAGTTTTTCATAAAACTTAAGTTTATTGCAAAAACCCGCATTTTCATCTATCGCAAGCCTTATCGCAATATCCCCGATGGTAAAGCGTCGATGTGATCACAGTCGTCCATCGTCCCGCCCAGATCAACGGCCTGGATCATTTCGGCGATCGCCCATTTCGGCGATCGCATATGTATAAACCCTCCGCCCCGCCGATTGCCGAAATGCCGAGTTAATCTCAGCCACCCATTCGGGCCCGCAGATCAATGGCCCGTGTTTTATCGCATCGTTCCCATATGGCTCTGACTGGCGGAGCGGAAAAGTTATAAAGCATGGCATGTAATGATTTCAGGTCCGAAAAGGCCTTTTTGTACGGCAAAGAGGGACTGCTCCGATATTCCGGAGCCGAAATACAATAAATAAGAGCCTAAAGTGTGTAGGGTCCGAAAAGGGGTAGCACTGTACGCTCCTTTTTGAGGCCCGAAAAATTATAAAAAACAGTTTTGAAGGGATTTCGGGTCCGCAGACCCGTTTCATTATAATTCCGCCGATTTGGGTTCCGCCGATGGGCCGGACCCGATTTCAATAAAAGAGGGCATTAAAAGCATTTCGGGTCCGCAGGCTATATCGCTCATCGGAGGTTTTTAAGTTTGGGACCGCCGATCGCCGATTTAGCGCCAGCCATTAGATCTGCCTTAGCGCGATCCAACGGCCACGATATGTTTAAAGCTACAGTGATCGCTCCCGCCCCATTTTTGATAAAATTTCATGTTTTAAGGCATTTTTGCCTTATAAAAGGAAAATGGCCATTTTTACAGGAATTCTTCCAGCGCCCACGCTCGGATCCAGTTAAAGAAAATCATGCATTTCTAAGCCATTTTTGGATCGCTCCAAAGCCCAGTTTTGCTTCAAGAAGCCAGTCTTGGCCTCAGCACAATTATCAGGTTGCAGATCCTCCTCTGTTTGGCAGTTTTCTCCAGATTAAGCATTATTTTGATCGGCCAGCGCCGATAGCATCCCAAAGGCCACGGAAGACATTGGTAGCAGTTATTTTTGCATTAAAAAAGCAGAAAAGGGGCAATTTGACAGTCAAAGAGTATCAGAGGAAAGGCAAAGCCCAGATTTAATTAAAAGAGTATCAGTGAAGCGGCAAAGTGTACCAGTGAAGAAATATCAGTGGAAGACTTTAATTCCGAAGCAGGAAAACATTAAAGAGCCCCCCAAGCAAAGTCAAAGAAAGTGGTGAAGCCATTTAAAGCTCACCAGATCACAGTTAATGCGCGTCAAGGCCACCCAAGAGCAGCAGAGCCGAATATGAAGAGGCAGAACAGGTGTTAAAGCACAGTTATGATAAAAGGCCAGCACATTGCAAGTGAAGGACTGTATTAATCCATTTTTTGATGTTGCTGTCCCATGCGCAGCTCATGTAGATATTTTAGGCATTTATTTCAAAATATGTTAGGTTAGAAGCACTCATTTCATTAGATCTGTTTAAGATCTGTTTTTTAGATAGATATTTTTCCCTTGAGATCTTCTAAGAGATCTGGTCTGTACATATTTTCCCTATTTAAACCACCCTCTGTTATGAAAAAAGTGTTGGTTGGTTGATAATCCAGAGTTTAGACTTGCGTTGTATACTTGGAAAGCATCTATAATCAAAGACTGCTGGAATGCTTGGATGTTGAACTATCTGTTGTGTTTTTATGGTTGAAGAGTGACTGTGGAATTCCTGTGCTACTACATGGCTCAATAAGTGTTTCTCACCTCTGTTTTCAGTTTAATGTTTGCTATATCATCTATGTGTCATGATCCAAATAGCAAGAAAGAAGAATAGCTTAGGATTTGCTTGACTGCACTCTATGCTCAGTTCTTGTTATTTCTATATGTTTTCCTCTGAATTGGCTATGAATATGAATACCCCTTGGCTCATATTTACACTAATTCCATCACATATGACTGTTATTTAGGAATTCTTAACTGCTCCTAGATAAACATTCATTCACCTTCCTTCTCTGCTAGCTGATGAAAGATTCTTAGTTGCCTTTCATCTCTGGCCTTCATTCCATCTTTTTCAGTAATTGGTATTGTTTTATGTGTAGCTATCCTGCTCTGTATTCCTCTTGTGACCAAGAAAACGCAACAGCAAGCCCTAATCCATGACTCCATGCCCAATGGTTTGAACTTCTCACACTATGCATCCCAACTCTGCTTGAAAGAATCCTCCTTCCCACCAAAATCAAAACAAAACCCAAGAACATCATAACTAGCCTAAAATCAACCCAAAACAAAGTTAAATTATAAAGAGAGAGCCCTCTCTGATTGCAGGTAGGCTAGGACCTGCAATCCAAAGATTGGTTTGTGGTTACCTCGGTCGTATCTCTTAAGGAGCTTTAGGGACAACCTGAGTGTTAACAGGACCCGAAACCCTTTAACACTGCATTCTATAGCTTTTCAGGCCCAGAAAAGGAGCGTACAGTACTACCCCTTTTCGGACCCAACACACATTAGGCTCTGCTTTATTGTATTTCGGCTCCAGAATATCGGAGCACTCCCTCTTTGCCGTACAAAAAGGCCTTTTCGGACCCGAAAAATCTATATGCTATGCTTTATACTTTTCGGCTCCGCCAGTGGGAGCCATATATGGGAATGATGCGATAAAACATGGGCTGTTGATTTGCGGGCCTGAATGGGCGGCTGAGATTAACTCGGCATTTCGACAATCGGCGGGGCGGATGGTTTATACATATGCGATCGCCGAAATGGGCGATCGCCGAAATGATCCGGGCCGTTGATCTGGGTGGGACGATGGACGATTGCGATTAAGTCGCAATATCGCGTCAGCAGAAGTCAAGGGGTGTGGGCCTTATGTATTATAGCGATGCGATAGCGATAATGCATGCTTTGCGATAAAACGAGGAATTGCGGGTTTTAACGATAAAACCTACGTTTTATGAAAAACTTCGGTTTAAACGATAAAAGGGGTTTTAACGATAGAAATGGATATATGCGGGTATATGGAATATGCGATATGAATGGCTCTCGATAACGATATCGCTTTGGATGCAATAGCGATATCACATCGGAGCAAGGGGAAGGGGCATAAAAGGCCATCACTTCTACCACCTCCGACAGCGATATCGCATCGGAGGGGAGGGAAATCAATCAGAGGAGGGTTTTTATTATACAAAGGGGCTTTTTATGATTGGAGGAAGGGTTTAGTGCATCGGAAGGGTTTTTAATGCTTTTGGAAGGGGTCCAAAGCATAAAAGGATGGTTTTGTGAAGGAAAAAAGGGGTTTTATGCTTTCGGAAGGGATTTTATGCATAGGAATGAGTCCTAATGTATTTGGAAGATGGTTAAGGAGAAAAAAGAGGGTTCTTGCCAAGTTTCGGGCAAACTTAGCAATTCCCAAGCATACTTATGGTTATTTTTCAACCAGAGGAGGGGATATGTATATAGAGGAGCTATTTAGTGCTTTTTAGTAGGGGAAGGGGAAATAGATAGGGAGTTACATAGTATAGTTAGAAATTAATATGAAAATGATAAGAAAGCGCTAAGTTTAGAGATCTTAGGCTATTTAAAGGGGAAAATGACTCATAGAGTGAATAAGAGTACTCCTAAGCAAAGCAAACCTTTACTTAGGCCAATAATATGAAAAATGATGAAATTAAGAGATATCAAGCAGATCTTGACCTCTTTGGGGAAGTTAGTGAATGATTTGGGGAATAGGAAGAAGGGGGAGTTAGACATGCCTCGCTTGAGCTGATCCAAATGGAAAACTGCCTCATAATTGTGATCTGAATAGATATAACACTTGAAAACATGAAATGGATCACATAGCTTGATTCTGCAACCACAAAACTACTTACCCAGCCTACTTACCTAGCATTTTTTCTTCTTTTTGGTTTGGGTGCACTTGAACTAGCAAACCCAGCTTTTCAACTTTTCTTTTTGTTGTCCTCCTATCTAAATCGATCCTTATTTCTTCCGGGGGCTCAGATTAAGCTGTTGAGCGCCCAAGATTCTCTACCTATCTACAAATCTGCCAAGATTAAACAGTTTGGACAGATGTTTATTCTCTATATTCTAAAACAAGCAATTTAAACCTAGGGAAGCCAAGATTAAACTGTTTGGCCTTCCCTTAACTAAAAATTCTTCAAAAATGGAATAACTCATCAAAATTGGAATACAACAGTGGCATTTAGACTAGCACACTTTCATGGCCTCTTCTTTGGCCTCTTTTTGGAAATATGGAACCTTGCAGCATGAAAAGATGACATATTTGGCACTTTCAACTGTCAATCATGAAATATGAACACCTATTGCAATAGGAGGCTAACAACCGGGAAGAGTCACATTATCCAGCAAACAACCAGCATTGGCGTCGCATACAGAGAAAACGCAGAGTCACGTTAACCAGCAAACTATAATTTCACAACAGCACACAAGAACAAGTGCAGATAAAGAAACTTGAACGAAACTAACAGTTGCAACAGAGTTTCATACCGGACGGAGGACGAAACTTTCAAGTCAAGTGCCGAACTAGAGTACAGTAACAGCAGAAAAATCACTCAAAAACAACCATGGCATATAAAAAACGCAGAGCTCTCAAACTCAACAAATGTGCATGCAAATGATTTATGCTAGGGTTTGATCTCCCATACCAAGGCGAGGTTGACAATCCCAAGGGTGGACACTTGTCCATCGATAGAAGCGTAAGGTACCAATCACAAGTGTGGACTCCAAAACCAAATCAAAATCATTACAATCAACTGTTGGATGAATCAACCTTACACATAATCTGCTTGCCATCATTAAATTTCATTTATTCACGCATTATTAACCTTGTGTGGTGTGACAAGGGTGGGTTGTTCCCATCAAGTGGTATCAAAGCCGAAAGTTGAAAGAGTCAGGATATGGAGGTTGGAAGATGAGGACATGGGAGAGGTGTGCGCAAAGCAACAGACGAAGGACTGAGGGAAGAAATAAGGACCCTTACTGCTCGTTTAGAGGCAGTGGAGGTAGGAAGGAGAAGGGATCCAGAAATTGGAGATGACAGCAAGGAGGAAGCAGTAGTTACAACAAACGGATTAGATGAGGAAGCACCGGAGATAAGATTGTTGAGGTCATTTCTGTTGGCCAGCAGCAAGCCCAAACCAGAAATTCCTAACTACGATGGCAGTCTGTCCACAGAAGTTCCACTGGACTGGATAAGCGAGTTGGATAAGTATTTTGAAAGTGAAGAGGTCAGTGAGGACCAAAGAGTCAGGTTCGCTGCAACCAAATTGAAGGGACACGCCGCCCTATGGTGGGATAGTGTTCAAGCAGAGAGAAGGAGAATGAATAAGCTACTGATAAAGAAGTGGCCAAGGATGGTGGCCAAGCTGAAAGGAAGATTTTTGCCTAAGTATTACCAGGTTGCACTTTCACGACAAGTGCAGAACTTAAGACAGAAAGGCATGACAGTAAAGGAGTATACAGAAGAATTCTACCGGGTGAACTTGAGGGTTGGATATACCGATGAAACTCCAGAGAAGACAGCAAGATATGTAAATGGTTTGAGGTTGGAAATACTGGGTGAAATCGGTATTCTTTCCCTGAGGAACATAAAGGAAGCCCATCAGAGTGCTATAAAGGTTGAAGAAAAGATTAATAGAAAACAGAATAATAGGAGAGGACAGGGAAACGACAGAGGACGAGGACAGTCCTATAGCAGAGGGCGAACTGCCAACAATAGCAAAGAGGGCAGCAGCTCTAAGGCTTCAGGAACAGTAGAGAAAGGAGACAACACTAGAGGTGGCAGGTCATATCAGCGAGGAAGAGGGAATGGTTGAGGTAGAGGAGCTAATTTCCAGTGCTACATGTGCCACAAGTGGGGGCAAAGATCTTTTGAATGCCCTGAAGTAGAGCAAGCTAGCCAGAGGGGAACATTTGTTGCACAACCTGAGGAAGCTGAGGCACTGCCCCAAGAAGCAGAAAATGTAGCAGAAACAGGGGAGGCCTTGGTTCTAAACAAAGTATTGTTGAAGCCAACCAAGGAAACTGCTGAGCAAACCCAATAGAAAGCATTGTTCCGGATAGTTTGCAAATCACACGGAAAGTGCTGCAAATTGATCATAGACAGTGGGAGTACAGATAATTTGGTTGCTACCGAGATGGTGGAAAAGCTGGGATTGAAGCGGTTTAAGCACCCCACCCCTTACAAGGTGTCGTGGCTGTAGAAAGGCCACTAGCTATTGGTTGATGAACAGTGTGAGGTTGAATTTCACATTGGCAGGTACAAGGACAAAGTTATCTGCAATATTATGCCAATGGACGTGTGTCACATACTGCTGGGAAGACCATGGCAGTATGATCGGAAGGTGGTACACGATGGGAAGACGAATTGCTACAAGTTTGTTAAAGATGGAGTCAAGCATACGCTTGTACCCATCAAGGAAGAGGATACAACAGAAGCAAGCGGGACAAAAGTGTTGTTAGTAGGTGGAAAACAGTTTGTGAAACAGATCGAGGAAAACGAAGTGAATTATGTTGTTGTGAGGAGGGCAAAGACAGTGTTGTTGCACACAGAAATGTCTGAATTGCCTGCAGAAATTCAAGAGATGCTACAGGAATTCAAGGACATTGTAGTTGATGATTTGCCGGACAAGTTGCCTCCCAAAAGAAGCATCAGTCATCATATCGATTTCATACCCGGAGCAAGCTTACCAAATAAGGCAGCATATCGGATGAGCCCCAAAGATAATGAAGAGATCAGGAAGCAGGTGCAGGAACTGCTAGATAAAGGGCTGATAAGGGGAAGCTTGAGCCCTTGTGCAATACCAACAGTTCTCACTCCCAAGAATGGAGGAGAATGGCGGATGTGCATGGACTCACGGGCCATCAACAAAATCACCATTAGGTACAGGTTTCCCTTACCAAGGATGGACGATATGATGGACTGTCTAAGTGGGGCAGCATATTTCACGAAGACTGATCTAAAGAGTGGCTATCATCAAATCCGGATCAGAGAAGGAGATGAGTGGAAGATAGCCTTCAAGACTAATGAAGGGTTGTACGAGTGGCTGGTCATGCCGTTCGGTTTGAGTAACGCACTTAGTACTTTTATGAGGTTGATGAATGAAATGTTGAAAGAGTTCATCGACAAGTTTGTGATAGTATACCTTGATGACATATTGATTTTCAGCAAGACTAAAGAGGAGCAACTTCAACATGTTTGAAGAGTGCTGGAGAAATTGCAAGAAAATAAAATACTGATAAATTTGAAGAAATGTACTTTCCTACAAAGAGAACTCGTTTATTTGGGCTTTGTAATTGTAGAAAACGAATTGAAGATGGATCCATAAAAGATTGCAATAATTGTTAATTGGCCATCTCCGAAAAGCTTATTCGAGGTATGTAGTTTTCATGGGCTGGCGATTTTCTATCGCAAATTTATAAGAAATTTTAGTGAAATATGCGCGCATATGTTGGACACCATCAAAAAGGCCAGTTAGCCTTTTTGTTAGACCAATGCAGCAGAGGACAGCTTTCAGCTCCTAAAGCGGAAAATTACAGAAAGATCGATTCTAAGGTTTCCAGATTTTAATAAGCTTTTCCAGGTTCGATGCGATGCAAGTGGTACAACTATTGGCGCTGTACTTAGCCAAGAAGACAAACCTGTTGCATTTTTTCAGTGAGAAATTGAACGAAAGCAAGCAAAAATATTCCTCATATGACAAGGAATTTTATGCTATTGTCCAAGCTTTAAACCATTGGAGACACTACCTGCTGGGGAATGAGTTTGTGTTATTTTTTGATAATTCAGTGTTGCAATATGTAATGCAACAGCACAAATTGAACCACAAGCATGCCAAATGGGTGGAGTATTTACAGAGTTTCACCTTTGTGTTGAAACACATCAGCGGGCAGGCCAATCAGGTGGCGGATGCATTGAGCAAAAGAGCCTTGCTCTTACAGGAAAGGACAATACAGGTGTTGGGTTTCGAGCACTTGAAAGATTTGTACCAGACCGATGCAGATTTCAAAGAGACCTTTGAAGCCTATCAAAATCCCGTGTTGAGGAACAAAAGTCCATGGTTGGACTACAACTTGCAGGAGGAACTACTGTTTAGAGGGGGAAAGTTATGTATCCCTGATTGTTCGATGAGAGAAAATAGTATACGAGAGAAACATAGCGGGGGTCTAGCCAGACACTTTGGCATAGACAAAACTTTGGAGCAGCTCAGACACTTCTATTACTGGCCAAGAATGCGAAGGGATGTACAGCGGTATGTGAACAGGTGTAAAGTCTGCCAACTAGCGAAGGGACATTGTCAAAACACTGGACTTTACACATCACTACCTGGTCCGAGTAGACCATGGGACTCAGTCAGCATTGACTTTGTCTTAGGGCTACCTAGAACACAGCGAGGTTATGACTCAGTGATGGTGGTGGTAGACAGGTTTTCGAAAATAGCGCATTTCATCCCTTGTCGAAAAACTAGTGATGCCACCCACGTAGCTCACCTGTTTTTCATGGAGATTGTTAGATTACATGGCCTACCCAGATCTATTGTTTCTGACATGGACGTAAAATTCACAGGACACTTTTGGCGCACCCTATGGGAGAAGTTGGACACACAGTTGAACTTCAGTTCTTCATATCATCCGCAAACTGACGGGCAAACGGAAGTGGTGAACAGGAGTTTGGGGAACTTGTTACGGAGCTTGACTGGGGAAAATTCACGGTTATGGGATCGTGCTCTCGCTCAGGCAGAATTCACTTATAACGATTCACTGAACCACGGCACCGGGCATAGTCCATTTCAGATCCTGTATGGTATGCATCCTCGCGGAATACATGAATTGCGGGATCTGGGAAAGTTGGAGAGGAGAAGTGCTGATGGGGAAGATTTTGCTGAAGTGATGAGTGAAATACATGAACAGGTGAAATTAAATTTGCGGGACAACGTGTAGAAATATAAACAACAGGTAGATTTAAAGCGGCGAGAAGTTCAATTCAATATAGGTGATGAAGTCCTTGCACACTTACGCAAAGAACGATTTCCTAAGGGCGCATATAACAGGCTAAAATTCAAGAAGATTGGTCCTTGCAAGATTTTGCGTAAATTCTCAGCCAACGCTTATGAGATACAACTGCCACCTGATATAGGCATATCACCTATTTTCAATGTGGCAAAGTTGTTCCCATATACTGCCAACCCAGAGGAAGACAGTGTGGTACGGCCAGAACGGGACACCCAAGTTGGATACAATTCTTGGATAAGGCATATGCCTTCGGCTCAACCCTGTGAGATTGAGAAGATTCTCGACACACAGGTAGCCAAAAGGACTCGTAGGAAAGAGTATCTGCGATACCTTGTCAAGTGGAAGAACCGTCCAATTGAGGACAGTTCATGGCTCGACGTGGCACAGATACAGAAGGCTGGTTATTTTGTGGAGGAACTCATGGAATGGAGCCATGACTTTTTCTTACCCCGAGAGCCTGATGCAGGAGCATCTAGCTGACAGGTCAAGACGAAAGGAAAGGTTGTTTGGTCTCTGAAGAGGACAGAAGATGAATTTGCGGAGTGAACTCAAGACGAAAGGAAAGGCTGTTTGGTCTCTGAAGAGGACAAAAGAGGAATTTGCAGAGTGAACAATGTGGTTTTTTTTTTTTTTTTTCGTAGGGAGTTAAAGGATTAATTAGGACAATTGTTGTAAGTAACTAGTTTTATTTTCATAATAATAATGTAGGACAATAACAGTTCCTGGAACTAAAAAATATGTAACCAACAGCAGTTGGAAGAAAACAGTTCCATACAAAACAATTCCTTACAGTCATTTTAAAAGAGGAATAGAACGCAATTGTAAGGTTCGACTTTTTTAGAGAGTAAGCGAAAGAAGCTAATGAAATATATCTCTGAGCACGTAGACATTTCTTTCCAGCATCCTGTGACTATTTAATTATCTGCATGTCATTCTGTTGATTTCCAGTAACAGTAAAAGTCTAGTTGTTTTTTTATTCTACGAGCATATACATGTATTTCGAATTGCATTGATTCAAGCAGGCCTACGAAACCAAAGGAATTGAAGACATAATGCAAGAATGCGTTGATGAAACAAGACCTACAGACCTTGAACCTAACAAGCATAAAAACATCGAGGAGTCCAGACCAAGTCGTATATTTCGAGCAATAAAATACAGATAAGGCACAAGCATTGACGAACAACAAACCAAGTAGAATATCTAGGTATGCATGAAGAGTAGACCCACTGTTTTATTTATAAAATAAGCACGAGAAAATCTATATTCAGTCATACACAGTTTCAAAACCTTGTTCGAATAATTATACAAGTCCATACCATAACATATCACAAATTCGAGGTAACATAACGTACGGGCCTAGAAACCTTAGGGCTGAACCTACAGCAACTAACTAACATAACAACCGTGCAAGCCAACAACCTGTGACTTCATACAGTCGACGGCTTAAGCAATCTTTGAAACAGGAATTACAATAACCCAAGCCTATGGCATTGAATGAAAATGATAAGGAAAACAGAGAACGACTCTACCCGGGTCTAGCCGGAGTCTTGAAGAGCCAAATTCCAAAACCCTCCAGGTCATTATACCTGCAATGACAACCATTTATCAAAGTTCGTGAGTATTGAGTGGCAAAGTAAGACAAGAACAGACGGAAGAACAAAACCTGGGTTCGAAAATTACCTGACAGAGGCAAGCTGCGGTCATGGCAGTTCATTAAGGTTACCCTGCTCGCGAAGGAGCAAAAACATCAGTCAACTGAGGGAAAAGAGGAGACAACTGACAGCATAGAACCAGAGAACTTACCCTTGCAACGCTGAAGGAGCCGAAGCCGAGAACTGCAACCGCATCCTGTTCGAAACCGAGGGAAGATGACCAGAGACTCAACAATTGTCACCTAGAAAGGTTCAAGCCGGAAAGAATCACATTAACCAGCAAACAACTAGCATTGGCGTCGCATACAGAGAAAATGTAGAGTTTACCAGCAAACTAAAATTTCACAACAGCCCACAAGAGCAAGTGCAGATAAAGCAACGTGAACGAAACTAACAGTTGCAACAGAGTTTCATATCGGACGGAGGACGAAACTTTCAGGTCAAGCGCCGAACCAGAGCACATTAACAGCAGAAACCTCACTCAGAAACAACCACGACTTACCAAGAATGCAGAGCTCTCAAACTCAACAAATGTGCATGCAAATGACTTATGCTAGGGTTTGATCTCCCATACCAAGGCAGGGTTGACAATCCCAAGGGTGGACACTTGTCCATCGGTTGAAGCGTAAAGTACAAATCATAACTGTGGACTCCAAAACCAAATCAAAATCATTAAAATCAACCACCAGATGAATCAACATTACATATAATCTAATTGCCATCTTTCAATTTCATTTATTCATGCATTATTAACCTTGGGTAGTGTCACAAGGGTGGGCTGGTCCCATCATTTTCCCAATAAAGTTTTAAATATCAAATGAGTGTAAATGGTTTGGATTTATGGTATTATTCACCAATTTAGGATTTATTTACAAATTTGGGGTTTATCCATAAATTTTGGGAATATTTTAAAATTTTAGTGTCTTCATTGGCATATAAACATTAATAAGGGGTTGTTGTCATACCACAACAAGATGGAAAGGAGGAGAGAGGGAGGTCTCACAAGGGATGATTTAAGAGTAGAAAAGTTTGTTGGGAATATTAGGAAAATCCATTTGCAAGTACAAAAGACATTGAAGAAGTCATAGGAAAAATATAAGGGCAGGCATGATCAACAAAGGACAAAGAGGTCATTTAGAGTGGGAGATAAAATGAGGTTATAATGACCAAGGAGAAGCTATAGGATCCTAGTAAGAAAATTAAGCCTTTTTTATATGGTCTTTTTGAGATATTGTAAAAAGTGGGAGATAATGCACGCAGACTCAATCTACCCCCATATATGGAAAATCTCAAATTTTATGAACCTTCCATGTGGATCCAGAAGGAGAGTAGTTCCTACCTTCTATAGAAAATTTAGCTCCATATGTCTAAGAAAAGTTAACATAGGATATAGTTTTGTAGATTAGGTTTAGAAATATAAGATATAGACAACATGACCTTTGGAAGATTGGATTGAAAGGATAGCTTCCATGGAAAGCAAAATGACACTCTAGGGAGAAGGCAGAGGAAAATTTTCCTCATCTTATACAATAAAGATTTTAGGGACCAAAATCCTCCCATAGTGGGGAGATATGATATAGATTGGATCATTATATAATTTGTCATCTATTTTTATGCTTTCATATGTTTTTTCATATATTTCTTGAGCAGTTTTATTGACAAGACCCAGTTTGGAGAATTGGGTTATGAAACCTTAAGGGACCACTTTGAGGCCTTAAGTGACATTTTTTTTTTTGGGGGGGGGGGGAGAGGGGGTTAATATTTATTACTTAAGGAATGTATCCTATGACGTTGTTCTACACTCAAAGGCGTTTTCAATAGTACAAAAATTGCATCAATTGAAGTTTTATGCAAAAGTTATGCCTTCCACAAGTTGACCTGTTGTGATTGACCATAATGGCTCAAGAGGATGCTACATAAATGCTAGTTACTCATACAAAAGGGGATAGCCACATGAGGACTATGAAGAAGACTTTAAAAGGGTCAAAGTTGTAACTCTTGTTGAGAATTGAAGTAGTAAAACGTGGCCCCTAGTTGGCTATTGAGTTATGTTATAACTAGACCAATAGGAGGAAAAGGAGTTCCACTCATTTTGATTGTATCTTCTTCCATAGTAGAGTAGAAAAACTTGGGAGTGGGAGTGAGAAAGCATAACAAAGGGGGTTTACTGTCTTTAATAACCTATCAAGCTACAAGTCTTAAGTAACTCCATAGGGAGTGTCTTCTCATGCATACTTGCAAATATTTCCATTCTATATAAAAGTGAGTAGAGCAGTGTCACCTTCCAGTTGGGTTTTCTCCCATAAGGGTTTCCTAGAGCATAACTTGGGTGCATTGTCGTTAGTATGTGATTGTGTTTTATTGTTCTCTATTTTCCACATTTTATCTATTAAATGAATAGGCAAAAAAATAATTAATAAATCTAGAATCTAAGGAAATTATCCTTCATAATATAGATTTCAGTTTGTTTTTATTAGATATGTTGTGATAAACAATCTAGTGAAATATCCATGGCAATTTATAAACCAATTAATCATCCCCCTTGGCCTCGTGTGAAGAATAATTGTGATATTGAAACTAGTTCCAAATTATTAAAAAAAAATGTTGGATCTTCATGATTAATAGGTGAGGGTCATTTGGCACTTTTCAAATTTCTAATTTTGGTCTCCATTTGAGAGAGGCATAAGTTCAAGTGTGGGAATCACCTAGTTGATGGGTACATGAAAGCACATCAACAAGGCCTTTGCAATGTTGTGTGAGAAAATGATGTGGATTTTGTAAATATAATTATTTGTTTTTAAAATATTCAATGATATTATTGATCATTGATCAAATATGGTAGCATAGTTCTGCTTCCATACACTATAGTGAAGGAGGGATTAGTCTTTAATTAGGTTTCCATTCTATCCCACCTAATAATAAATGCATTAACTAGGGCCAAGTGTCATACTCCCAACACTCCCCATAACTTAGGTAAGTGATAACTTGACCACACTTCTCTCTAATGAGAGTGTCTAACTTGCTTGCAAATAGAGCCATAGATCTGTGCATTTGTTGTCGTTGTTTGTAGAGGAATAATATGTCTTCAAATTGGCCTCCTTCACATGATTTGGAGAAGAATATGTCCATGCTAATAGAAAGCCTATAAACTCCTCCATCGGGACACAAATTGTCATGGGGATGGGGTAGCCCCGACTTCCATATGTCGTGCATTCAACCTCCCAGTGAGAACTTAGGTCCTTACACAAGCATCTTAAATGTCATAACATATTGAGATCCAAGTGAGTAAGAAAGAAAGAAAATGATATCATTAGGGTGAAATAGAGGGAAAGATTAAACCAAAGATCAATCTTTTACCCATCTCCCCCTATTATATTTAGGAAAAGAGATTCACTAAACATAGTGATGGATAAAATTTATTACTTATTCTTTATAGTAAGTATTACATCAATTCTCAAATTATTAAAAATATTATAATAAAATAAAAAATGGTGCAGTCTAACTAATAAATGAAACAACTCTTTTTGCTAGAATCCAATGTTACAATTTCAAGTAAAATTGTAATTTTTTTATTGTTTATAATGTAGAATGCATAAATAAATTTAATTCCCCAAAAAAACTCCTCAAACTCTACATATTAAACAACTCTACATATTAAACAACTGAACATATAATTTTTAAAAATCTTTAATAAATTTAAAAAAAAAAACAAAAAGAACCTATCAATTATTAAATAAACTATACTTTAAAAATTATTATAAAATTTTACTTTATAGATATTTAATACTAATATTTATAAATTAAGTTTAATAAATTATAAATATTGATAAAGTTTTACCACTGCAACAATATTTCAATTGAATATCACATGGCTCAAAAGCCGACAAAAATCCATTACATGGAAGGAGGACCTACCCGTAGGTTCTATAATACATCAATACATTGTGATACAGACAAAATATTGCGTGGAACATTTGAAGCCATTAGCGGGGCGATGATATCGTGTGGACCATTTCAAGCAAGTGGTGTTGTCGTCCCTATTAATTATCTTATTTATTTTTTTATTTCGTTCATTTTTTGTGATATATTGTTTTATATTAAATTTAAATAATTATTGGGCAAATCAAATCCACATATCAATTATCTAATATGTTGTAATATTTTGGTCAATTTATATAATAATAATTATTTTTGTTTTAGGTTGATTTTGTTAAATAATTATTTAATTTTATTAAATAATAATTTAGTTAATTTATATAATTAAATAAATTTAATAGTTATCAAATGTTAAAAGACATCTATTCATAATAAACATCAAAATATTTATTCTATTACATATTTTAATTGGCTAAAATTTATATATATAAATATATATATTTATAATTTTATTTAAATTTATTATTGTTATTATTATTAATGATAAAAATAATTAATATATATGTTAAACATATTTATACATTTTAAAAACAATTGTAACTAGATTTTTAACTAAGGAGATGCACCCCCATCAAGATAAAGGAAGTTGGAAGACCGTACAGAAAAAAAAGAAAGCTACAACACCAATCTCGCCAAGAAAAACGAGGAGCCAGATAATTAAAAACTAAGAAAATTATAGGTTCGATAGACCAATTTGGTCTCAGTGGACGTTAACCACCACCACCATCATCATCCTCATCATCATCATCATCATTTCAATTGTGTTGAGAGGTGCTCTCTAGCCTAATATGGAAGAGATGTAAGGTCATGTTATGTCATGTGAACATTTTGACTTGGTCAAATTAAATAACAATAAAAATAAACTTAAAATACAATTTAAAATAAATAAATAGAATATAAAAGTAAAATTACTAATTATAATTATTAATTAAAACATTTTGAATATGTAAAATTACACAAAAATAAAAATAAAATAAATATTTATAACTATCAAATATTTATAATTAAACTAGCTTAGATCCATCTTAACTTCGGATCTACCAAGTGTCGAGAGAGATCAAATCAAACTTCTTTTAGAGTGAAAAGAGATTTGATCCCTCTCTGCACTTGGTAGATCCCAAGTTGATGGATCTAGGCTAGTCTGTAAATAGAGTTTGTTGCAATACCATGGGCCAATACCATGACTTATCAATACCACATGCCCAAAAAATCATAACTCATTCCATATGACACTCATATTACACTTCTTTAATTAATGAATTTAATTAAAAGGGCAAACAAGACATAATTACTTTGGAAATAAATTTGAGCATTTGATTTGTGTATACTACTAAGAATATTCTATGGAGGTTAAATCTTTGTCATCCACCTAATAATTATGGATCATTAAATTACAATTATGGAATCGTTATTCCAAAATAGACATGCCTATCTACATAATTATTATTTCTTTTATTTTTTGTGTTGAGAGACCCTCTCTAGCCAGTAGAAATGTTGTAATGTAATGTTTAACATTTTGACTAAGTCAAATTATATAAAAAGTAAAATTAAATTAAAAAAAAAAATTAAAGAAAAAATTAATGTAATGTAATATAAACATTTTAATTCGATCAAAATAAAATAAAAAGAAAAAGAAAAATGACCCATGATATTGAGAATCCAAGGTATTGACTCATGATATTCATGTGGAATATAGCCTATTTAAAGGGGGAAATTAAACCAACCTAGATCCATCTTAACTCTGATCTACTAGAGAGAGGGATCAAATCCCTTGATATGCAAAATATCAACATTGTGCCATAAATAATCAAATTTATTAAACATATTAAAGATTGTGAGCATTTAATGTGATCTTGGGATCTACCAAGTGCAGAGAGGGATCAAATCTCTTTTCACTTGATCCCTCTGATCAAGTGAAATGTGTTAATTCTAATTTTGGAAAGCCCATGAAAAACTACATAGTCCATCAACTTCTAGAGCAAGTTGAAGTAGTTAAAGAAGTGTTGAGTCTAGCTAAAGCATCAATGAATGAAGTTGCTAGTTGGCATGCTTTTTGCTAAATATATATGTATTACAAAATAATCAAGATTCTAGGTTTTTTCATAGAAGCATACTACTAAGTTTTTTTTGAGTAGGTTGTATTTGAAGTTGTTTATGGGATATCCTATAAGCTAGAATACTATTATTTTTAATACTATGAATATTCTCCTTATAAGCAATTTTTGATGTAATTTTATTATGAGCTTGGCTGCAAACTTTACTTAATACACATCCTTCAGTTATCATGGAAAAAAACAACAACGCACAAAGCATATGGGAGAAGCCTCTTAGATTTTGCCACAGTCGAGCCTTAACATGTGGAGGTTGTGAAGCCTGGATTTATCTCTCTTTTAATGACAATGAGCCTTCATAAAATATGGTTTCTCTAAAATAAAAACTATTTTTAAAATGCACATAATCTCTTTACATTTTGATATCATAACGTTTTTGATATTTTCGAGTCATAATAGTTATAATAACAACTTTGATTTTTCTTTTCTTGTTTCTAGTTGCAACAATCTTTTTACAATGATGGTAATTGGTATCTTTGTTTCAATGGTCATATGTTACATAGTTGGTGTGGACATTAGTTATTTTTGGGTTGTAATTATTTCAATAGTGGGTCACTCTAATGTTTTTGATAGAATGAATGTTTTTGGTGAAAGAAGCACCAATATTTGTATCCTTTTGTAAATTATGTGTGAATGTAATATTAGCACAATCACATTACAAATGGTTGGTGTACACCCATATGTGATGCTTATAATGAAAACCTTTGGATGGAAGAGAATGCAAAAAATAAAATTGAAATATATGTTTTATGGATGGATTTGTTGGGATGAGAGAAATCGAGTTGTAGCCTCATTCATTTTTCTTAGTTAGGACATTAATACACTTAATTGAAAATCCTCATATACATTATCAAGGGCATATAAATCACAAAAATCTAGGGTTTTTAGGGCAAAGGCTGTAGTATATTCTTTAAGAAACAACCATAACTCTTCATTGGGTAAAAACTCTACTCACACCTTAGAGAATTTCTACAACTATTCACAACTTATTAATATTGGAATTTAAAATATGCAAGGGTTGTCTATGCATTGACCAATACACACATTTTTTGAAATCCCTTCCCTTGAATCAACTTAGAAATCTCCCCTTGTTATAATCGACCCATTGAGGACCGCATCTTAGTGAGCTCATGGATCAATTCAAAGATGCTAAAAAACCCCAAGGTAATCATGAATTGCGAGAACACTATGTTTTCAATGTGGGGTGTTGATCATATGTTGAATTCTAGTTTGAAATGCATAAAAAATGTGCTTTTATCAAATTTTATCCCACCCTAATATCAATGGTTGCAATCCTAATTTATCCCACCCCAATCTCAATGGTTGCAATCCGAAGGTGCAACTGGAGGACAACTTAACAAAGTGGCATTAATTAAGTTGAGAAGTTGAAGCATGGATAACTTGAAGGAAAGTGCATATGAAGCAAATAGATCAAACACCATTTATATCATTTCATAAAAATTACATTACATCATGAGAAATAGAGAGAGAGAATGAAAATGGAAGAAAAGATCCATGATTTGTTTATCAGAAATAAAATTACATAGTAGTTATAAAATGCATATTTAACATCCAAAAGTGGTTTAGCACTATTAGTGTTGGTTATTGTGTGTCACCAAATGTGCCATGTGTGGTTGTTGGTGTGTAGGAGTAATGATGTTGTTGTTTTTAAGTATTCTTAGCATGCACAAACTACTAAAGTGTGTGCACATAAACTGTAACTTAGTGTGCATCATAGAAAACTCATGTTCCAAATATTGTAAAGGATCTAAAGGCAACTAAAGATTGCTAGTAGTGCAATCCCATGAACTTTGTGGGGTGTTCAAGTATCTTGGATGGGAAACTTCAATGGAACAATGTTTTTGATGAAACAATTGTCAATGCCAATGCCATAATCGTCAACAAGAGAACCTTTGGCAAGTAGCATGTTGACAAGGGTATCATTGACAAGCATGCTAATGAAAAGAAGGTTGGAAAGATTGATGAAGCCACTATGCATAACAACTTTTGATGCACATAACAACACAAGGAATGAAATTGGTGTTGACTAGGAGAGAATCCTTAGATCACTCAAGATTGATATCAACCACATTTTAATGAAGGTCAATAATGATTTACATCAACTAGATGTGCCCACCGATCTCCACAAATCTTCATCACCAACTATATGTTTCAGTCAAGTTCTACAAATTATACTCAAGACTAGCAAGGGATGGAGATAAATCTTCAATACTAACTATAAGTTTTAATTATGATTGTTAAATTATACTAAATACCAATTAAGTGTGGAGATTGAAGTTATTGTTGATGGCCAATAAATATACTCAAAACTAAGCGTGGAAATAGATGTTCAATACCAAATATGTTATAATTGAGGTTGTCAAGTTACACTAAAGATCAATGAAGTGTTGAGTTTGAAGTCATTATTGCTGACTAGGGAATCCCTAAATCACTCAATATTAATATCAACCCTATTTTTAATTGAGATCAACAAATTATACTCAAGACCAACTACTTATGATGATCAATCTTCAAGACAAACTATATGTTTTAATCAAAGGTTGTCAAATTATACTCAACAATGGAGATTAAATCTATTATTCAGATGAATAATTATGCGTGAGCGCAAGGCCAATTACACACATAAAATGATCATTAAAGGTAACTTTATGCTTTAATAAAGTTCTAAAATTATATTCACTAACATAAATTTCAAGAGCAAGTACATGCCTTAAGTCAATCAAATGTGGAGATTGAAGTTTAAGACCTTAATTTTGATATAACTTATTAACCTTAATTTAAAATGAAATTGATATCAATATTATTATCAACCCATTTGAAATTAAAGTTAACAAATTATATTCAAACTAATTATATATTTTAATGAAATTCAAAACATTATACTCCACACCAACTAGATATAATATTTTAATAAAATTCAAAACATTATACTCAACACCAACTAAATATAATATTTTAATGAAATTCAAAACATTATACTCAACATCAACCAAATATAAAGATTAGAATTATTATTAACCACTAATAATATACTTAAGACCAACTATACATAAAAACAAAACTTTAAAACCAAAAACATATAAAAATAAACTTCAAAACCACCAAAAAGTATTTTAGCTTAATTCATCGAATTATATCCCATACCAAATAAATATAAAATATAATTTTTTCCCCTCACAAAAAAAAACCATAAGTTTTATTAAAATATAAAAACTAAAATGATTATCAATAACAAATGATTAAAATAAAAGCCAAACTATATATACAAATAATTTTTCAAAAATTTATTAAATCAATTTTTTTATTATCATAATTCAGTTGTCAAACCAGCAATGAGGACAACCATCTCTAGCTGCGATTTGTGAATGCAGGTAACTCATCACCGTTGTTCAAGGAAAACCACGCCACTTGGAGAACCCGGTGGTGGCGTGTAAAGGGGTTGTCAAACCAGCAGTGAGGACAACCATCTCTAGCTGCGATTTGTGAATACAGGGTAACTCATCACCGTTATTCAAGGAAAACCACGCCACCTGGAGAATCTGGTGGTGCCGTGTAAAGGGGTAGGGTTTCTCCTACCAGATACCTCTAGGTCTTGGATTGTTAACCTGTTTCCTTACGTCCTAAGAATGCGAGCTCTTAGCCAAACAAAAACAATTTTAAAGGATACTCCAAGCCCAATTTTTTTATTAAATCATGTTCAAACCTAACTACAAATTTGATTAAAATATAAAAATAAAATTTATTTTCAACCACAAATAATTATAATAAAAACCAAACTATATATACAAATAATTTTTCAAAAATCTATTAAATCATGTTAAAACCTAACTACACGCTGAGATAAGTCAGAACTAATTATCATTGATCTTAGTGAAGTTCAAATTACATGTGAAGATAAATCCTCAAGACCAACTACATAGGTTAATTAGAGTTGAAAAATATGCTAAGAACATCTAAATCAACCATATGTATTAATTTAAGTAAATAAATATATTTATAATATTATATTTTAATTGAATAATATATTAATAAATTATATTTTAAAATAATAATATATAAACAAATATATTTATAATATTATATTTTAATTTTATAATATATTAATAAATTAATTTTTTTTTGGTAATAATAGGAGGAGATGAAATTTAAATATTAATTATAAGTCAAGTTTTATGTTTTTATTTTTAATTAAATTGGGTAATAAAGTTTTAATAGGATTTTTATTTTTTATTATTATTTAGAATGCATAAATATATTAATTTTAATAAAACTGTTATTTTTTATTATTATTTAAAATAATAAATATATTAATCTTATTGTTGGATAGAAAAATGATTTTTTACCTGTTATTAAATATACAAATATACAAAGCCCTAACTAAAAGGAAAAAGAGGCAGTACATTTGGGAAAGACAGGAGAATTTCTTACACCTCTCTAAGGTAGCTCTTAAGAAATTTTGGAGGTAGATTCTGACTAGGAAGACTAAAGATAATAATAAAATTGCTCTTCACAATTGGAATTCCTATCTTAAGAAGCTTTATGAATCTCCAAATGTCATGGATAATTTGGAAACCCTGCTCACAACAGAGGAATTTTTCTCTTTAGAAGACATTAAGTTTGGGGTTAATTGCCTGGCTAATGGGAAAGCTAAGGACATTGAAGGTTACCAGGCGGAAATCTTAAAAATTGGAGGTCCTGTCCTCATCCCCCACATCCACAAGATTTTCAATCAAGCAGTCAAGCTAGGGTTCCGTAAACCCTGGACTGAGAGCCTCATTATCCCTATTTTTAAAAGTGGGGATACAAATAACCCCTCTAATTATCGGACAATTATGATCAACCCTCTCTTAGCCAAGTTATATGGTAGTATTTTGGAAAAGAAGTTAAGCATATGGCTTGAAAGTGAAGGTGAGCGGGCTAAAGGCCGAGCAAGTTTCAGAAGGCATCACTCAACAACAGACTACCTCGTTACGCTTAGGATCATTGCGGAGGAATGTCATAATGATAAATCCAATTTATTTTGTTGCTTTGTGGACTTTAGAAAGGTTTTTGATAGGTTCCTAGATACAACTTTTGGAATAGATTAGAAGAGCTAAAGGTTCCTCTCGAGTTGAGAGTTGTTGCTATAAGGTTATACGAGAATGTAATTGCCAAGCTAAAGAGCAATGAGGGGTGGTCAAAAGATATTAAGTGTAACATCGGAGTTAAACAAGGTTTCCCCCTCTCCCATACCCTATTTAACATTTACATCGATAAGCTCGAAGGCTATTTAGAGGAAGCAGGATGTGATGGCACGATCTTAGCTAGGATAGTCATCATCCTTCTTCTCTATGCTGACGATATTGTTCTTTTCAAAAGGTGCCCATCTGATCTTGATAAGCAGCTTAGGCTTCTTAAGGATTTCTACTCTACCATTGGTATGACTGTTAACACTGACAAAACAAAAGTTATGATTATCAAATCTAAGAAGGACACTTACGCTAATTTTATGTATGACAATAATAAGTTGGAGGAAGTGTATTCTTACAAGTACCTAGGAATTGATATTGATCACAAGCTCAACTGGAACCATAGCATTGAGAAAAGGATTATTGGGGGGTGGAAAGCTTATTTTGGTCTTGAAAATAATTGTAAAACAACAAACCTCGTAACTTGGGATAAAAAGAAGTTCCTCTTTGAAACTTTAGTCACTCTTGTTATCTTATATGGCTGTGAGGTTTGGGGTTGCGACATCTCTAGAGAATCATGGAGAAAGATTGAACAAATCCAGAAGTGTTTTATAACTTATAACCTGAAAATTAAAAGCAATACACCCTATCCTATTCTCCTTATAGAAGTAGGTCTTTCCCCTATTGAGAGCCTAGCTATGATTAGGTTTCTGCTGTACAAGCACAAACTCAATAACATAGACGATCATAGACTTCCTAAGCTAGCTTTAAATTCCAGCCAAAACCACCTAAGGCTTAATCGTGGGTGGCATAAAGACACAAGGGCCTGGTTAAACTATTGGAAGATCAACGAGAATGATGCACTGCAAAACATTAATAACATTAAAGATATTGTTACTTCTAAGTTCAAAGAAAAAATGTGGTGTGAGAAAGATTTAGCGGCTAAAGGAAAATTAAGCTATTATAAGAAGGTCATCAACCCCACCCTAGAAGATCAAAAGTATCTCTCTATTTTAACTAGCTCAAAGAAGAAAATTGATATAACAAAGATTAGAATGAATTCTCATGAGCCCCATAGTGAAACAGGTCGTTGGGCAGTTCCTAAAACACCATGGATGGAAAGGATGTGCCATATATGTGAGAATAGGAACATCGAGGATGAAAACCACTTCCTCATAGAGTAACCTGCGTACATCCACATTAGATCTCAGTTTCACAATCTTTGTTACAATATTGACCTTCCTAGCCTTTTACAATGTCAAAATTATAGTGAGCTTGGGAGGCTTCTCTCCAAGCTTTTTGAGCATAGGAATAAAATCTTAAATCAAAATAAATAATTGGTTTCTTTAGGTCCGATAGACCAAGTTTGGTCTTAGCGACGTTAACCATCATCATCATCATCATCAAATATTGTTATTATAATTGTGTAAAATTTGAATAAATTATGAAATAATGTTTAACTTTCATTATTATATATTTTTTTCCCAAATTAAATTAAATCTAGACTGAGTCAACTTTAATATTAAATAAAACAACTATTTACCTATATATAAAATATGGAGTTGTCTATAGTGCCACTTTTTGGACTTTTCGGTGCCCGAATCCTATAGAAAAATTTGAGGTGAAATTTTTTTTTTTCTCCGTAAATGCTAATTCTATTAAAGAAAGATAAAAATATGTACAAAGAGGTTAGAACCTCTGAGGAGGCCGCAGCCATTCCTCTGCCAAAAACTCATGGACCTTACAGTTCAGGCTTGATGCCAGATTTACAAAACATACTGCAAAATTTTTGGTTCGGGCACTAACATACTTAAAAAGATTATCCTGACTGCGTTCATCATGCCCTGTAATGACCACAAAAATTAAGACACAGCTAACAAAACCATATCTAAAACAGAAAACAGAGACTGGAGTGACATTGGTCCTTCGCCGTAGCCAGAGTATGGACCAGACAGAGACATCTATCCGCAGAATTAACAACACATACCCAAAAATAGTTAGACCCCCCGGCAGAGAGAAAACAGTTCTAATCTGCATGCTTAGATGAGTCTGGCATTTCCGCTTCCGCTTGACTGGTAGAAGCAACCCAGGTCACAAATCCACTTTCATCATAAACAGGTTCGCCACCATCAGGAGTGGTCACCAAATTTAGGACACCACCAGCCCACTGAGTCGGACCGCAAGGCACAATATCATTTTGAGCCAGATCCACGGGATGTTGTGGCACCTCCGCGACATGGCCACCTTCTTGCTGGTTGTCTGCCTGGAACACCATCCCAGTCAGGTCCCCAAGAAGCACGCTGTCTCCCTGAGACTGAGAGGGGGTAGTATTTGCCGAGCTCCCCTGAATACTATCTTCCTCCGCAAGGACAATAGTGAGGCTCGCAGTCAAGATGGGCTTATTAAGTCGGCTTTGGAAAGTGAATCTGGCGGTCTGGAAAGAGCTGTTCGGAAGGGGCCTGGCTTGTTCCGGAGGCGGGGAAGAAGGAGACGCAGAGGCAAGAGGAATAACATTTTGAGGAGCTGGGCGAGACGATTGGCCTCTATCCCCTGTATGACTACCTCTGCGAGGAATCCCGCGGCGTCGAGGCATTCTCCAGAGCACAAATTGACTAGCAGATAAATTGAAACAGAGAAAATCAATTACCTGAGGAACGCGAGCAGCAGCAAGGAGTTTACCAATCCACGCTAATAACCAGATTCGAAATACAAGACAAAGGGTCTGAGACAACTCTGCCACACAATGAAACACTCCAGCGACTGAACCAGGTGTGAAGAACCGATCCATGGCAATATAACAAATTCTCTGCCGATCATGCATGCCTGCATTAACTCCGGCCTGCTGAACCCACATTCGAGACTGCCCAGCAATGAATTCACATACCTTTAAGCGCTGCTGCCCACCTGCTACGCGTCCTCGACAGACATTCCACCTGCCGTCTGCCTTGCCAACTGCCTTTGGTATGCGGCTTAACATTTAATTGACGTGATACCACCCGCATCCGGGTGAGGTGAAATTTTGATTTGTGTTATTTAAACTTGTTTTTTGACTCTATATGATGATGATGATGGTGGTTAACGTCCACTGAGACCAAATTGGTCTATCGGACCTACAATTTTCTTAATTTTTACTTGTCTGGCTCCTCGTCTTTCTTGGCGAGATTGGTGTTGTAGCTTTCTTTCTTTTCTCTACGGTCTTCCAACTTCCTTTGTCTTGCATCTCCTTCATCTCTTCTGGTTCTTGGGACATTGGTGTCTTAGCTTCGCGATCTATAGTCGGAGAAGTTTGGTTTAGGAGATCTGCTTTGCTGTTAAATGAAGATTTATTTTCTGCGGTATTCAAATCCTCATAACTGTTGATTTGTTGGGGCGGGCTTTCTCCTTGCTTGCTTTGAGAGTTGTTTCCTTCTTCCTTGCTTCAATGCCATGAAAAACCCTAGGGCACTTGGATTGTGTAAGGGTTACCCATCAAACTTGTGATTTCAATAAATTCCTACCAGATTTTACAAAAATTAGACAAAAAAAGCCCACTTAAAAAACTTCCAAAAAATCACACTAAAAACAACTCAATAAAATATTTTCACCAAACTAATACAAAACTCAATAACACCAAAATACTTCATAAAAAAATATTAATAAAACAACCAATTACCCAACTAAAGTATTTTTACCAAAATTATACAAAATTGAATAAAACCAAAATACTCTATAAAACTCCACTCACAAATAAATCCTTCCGAAAACCCCGCCCCCAACCATTAGATTTTATAAAATTCCACTCACAAATAACTAGTTCCCAAAACCACCTTGACCAATAGATTTTCAGAACCAAACGCATATTAATTTAAATAAATAAACAAATTATACTTACATTACATTTAAAGTCCTATATTAATTTAATAAAAAATAAACAAATTGCACTTACAATATTACACTCAAACCTAACAACATGTGGAGATAGACACTCAGCACCAGTAGTCGTAGGTCCTTCACCAAAATGCAAGACCAACGCATTGGAGACGTACGTGGGGAAATGACAAGGTAATTGCTACTGATTGGACGGACCGACATCAGTAGAAAAGAGGAAAGTGGTTGTTGGCATTAGGTGGGCCTCAGAAAATTAGCCTTGCTTTTCGATCCAACGGGCAGTGCTTTCTCCAATGCCTCAGCAAAGCCGGGCAACCATCGGATGAGGAATCTATGTACGCGCTTTTCTCGATGACGACATTGACAAGGGAACTCCTCTGTGATTTATTCTCGCATTTTTATTAATTTATCACGCGGTTCAGCGCCTTCCTGGTGGATGCACTCCAGGAATTGGATTGGAATCGACTGGATTGGAAGGGAACGGATTTGACTGCCTCTGCTTCCTCGCCATTGACCATGTCTGGAGTCTGAAGGGGAGCAGGATCTGAGGGGTAGATAAGCCTTATTTGAGGCGAAAGAGCTTCAAAAGTTCGAAGTTGAATTTCTGTGCTCTGGTTTTGTTGAGTGTTTGAGGAAGATTTGGTGGGTATTTGATTGTTTTGCCTGGTATTTGATTGTTTTGTTGGGATGCCGACGAGATACTGGTGTCATCACTGCCGAAGGTCTGTGAGATTGGAGAGAAGTGGACGCATGGAATGCCCGATCTGTGATGGAGATTTTCTAGAGGAAATGGGTGGGGGTTTTGAAGAACGATTCCGCCATCCAAGATGGATGGCCATGGGGGGTGGGGGCGATGAGAGCGTTGCTGCATTTTACGAGAACTTCGAGATGGATGGGGGAATGGGCATGAGTCGCGGGATGATGATGCCGCCCAGGATGCATAGACGGCGAAGGCCTGAGCATCATCATCATCATCACCACCATCATCACATGCAGATGGTGGAAGCTGTGCATGCCTTGATGAGCCATCTGCACAGGCCGCGTGATGCGGAATCATCCCGCAGGAGGATACAGCAACTCCGCGAGCGGATCCCGCCGCCTATGATGACCTCGTCTGATCATATGCTTTTGTTGCGCGGACCTGTGGATGGTGGCGTTGAGCTCTTCATCCCGCGGAACCGTGCGGCGTATACGCTGGATGAGTTTATGGAGCACCTGAGTCAGCAGTTTCCTGACGGTGGCAGGTGCGGGCCTCCGCCTGCCTCCAGGAGCGCCGTTGACGCGATGCCGACGGTGAAGATTGCGCAGAAGCATCTGTGTATTGAGTCACACTGCGCTGTCTGTACCGATGAGTTCGAAATCGGGGGGGAGGCGAGGGAGATGCCGTGTAAACACATCTACCATGCCGATTGCATTCTTCCGTGGCTGGCTCAGCACAATTCGTGCCCTATTTGTCGACATGAGATGCCTACTGATGACGAGGTAAGGGTTAGGGTTAGGGTTGATCCGTATTCTTTGCTTTTTTTTTTTTTGTCTCTCTCTCTCTTTCTTTGTAAAAATGATTCCCCAGTATAGTAGTGGCAAGCATACACCGCCTATCAAGAGGTTGGGGGTTCTCAGGGCAGATCAATGCCCCGATCGCCTCCTTGTTGCCAGTGCGTTGGCCATTTCTTGTGGAGATGGAACTCTGGTGGGGCCTGGGGGCTAGAACAGGTCCTCACTTGCACCAACCCAGCTTGCCAACAGCATGTAATTGGATCAGTGTCCCCACTAATCCCTTGTGGGTAGTATGTGCCCATTTCTTGTGAGAATTGAACCCTGGTTGGGGCGATTTTCACTGACCCGGCTTGCGTCCTGATTGATTAGGAATTTACTGGATTGATCTTGAAGTGTTGCTTAAATGAGATGTCCTTTTATACATTTGATTATTTAGATGCAGAGTGGGGATTATTAAGAATAAAAAAGTACATGATGCAATTTAGAGATTTTCCGATTTCCCTAAATTTATGTCTTATTCTTGTCCTGGACTTTACTAGATTAATCCTGCACTTTAAAGTATTGATCACATAAGATGCCAGAGACAGCCAAAAGCCAAAGCTGAAGGCACCATTTAATCATTTTCCGATTTCTCCAAGTTCAGGTTTGACTTTAATGGGTTGCACTTGAAGTGTCGATCGCATGAGAGGCTCTTTTACCGGTTTGATTTTTTCAATGCACTGTAGAAATTACCGGTTTGATTTTTTCAATGCACTGTAGAAATTATTAGAACAGAGAAAGCCAAAGTCAAAAGCCCATGACACTGTCTAGTTATTTTCTGATTTTTCCAAATTCATATTTTACTTTAATGGATTGACCTTGAAGTATTGATAGCATGAGAGGCCCTTTTACAGCTTCGATTTTCTAAGTGCACAATAGAGGTTATGAGAACAGAACTAAGGAAATTTAAAAGCAAAAAGTTCAGTATGCAATTTAATTTTTTTTCTCATTTCTCCAAATTCATGTCTTCTTTTTTGTACTCGACTTTTTTGCTGGATTGACCTTGAAGTATTGTTTACATGAGAGACCTTTTACAGCATTTATTTTCGAAATGCATATTAGCTGCCTAGCTGCTAGTGTTTCGGCCACTTGTGACGATTGAATCTTGGTCGGGGCTATAATAGCACCCCTCTTTCACTGACCGGGCTCACCTTCACTGGATTGACTTTGAAGTATCCCTTTTATAGATGCAAAGTAGAGAATGGAATGGAACTGAGGAAAACCAAAAGCAAAAGCTCATGAGATGGTCTAGTTTTTTTTGGTTTCTCGAAATTCATTTTTTTTTCATTTTTGTACTCTACTTTATTGGATTGATCTGGAAGTATTGATCACATGAGAGGCCCTTTCCCTGCTTTGATTTTCCAGATGCATAGTAGAGATTATTCGAACAGAGCTATGAGAATGCAAAAGCAAAATCGTATGACATGGTCTAGTTATTTTCATATTTCTCCAACTCTCCAATGGTCTCTGGGTGGATCAAAGCCCCCATTGTTCCCTTGTGGGTAGTGTGCCAGCCACTTCTTGTAAGGAACCCCGGGGGTAGTGTGTCAGACACTTCTTGTCAGGAACCCCTTGTGGCTAGTGCATCAGCCACTTCTTCATTCTTGTGCTAGAATTTACTGGATTGACCTTGAAGTATTGATCACATGAGAGGCCCTTTCACACCTTTGTTTTTCAAAATGCACAGTTGAGAGTAGAGCACATAAGATAGTAAGATGATAATTTTTTTAGTCTCCAACAAATTACCACAAAAGTATGTCAATGGGACTAAAAGTATTGATCATACAAGAGACCCTTTTACAGATTTTATTTTCTTGATGCATGGTAGAGATTATTAGAACAGAGCTAAAAAAAGGCCAAAGAAAAAGTCCGGGGTTCAATTTAGTTATTTTCTGAATTCTCCAAAGTCATGTCTTTATTCTTGTACCCACATCTTAGATCTTTGCTATTGATGTTAACTTAGTTTTGGGGAGCTACTCTTGCACTCCCAATTTATATTACACAGATTGTACTTGACCACTCAGTCTTGGCCACTCCCCATAGGATATCATCATCTGCCAGTGCATTGTTTCCTTTGGTCACTCCCTGGAAGATATCATCCACCAGTGCATTGGCCCCTGCACAGTTATGAATGACTGATGGGGAGCCTGAATTGCAGTCACCCCACACATCCTTGGTAGCCAACTTGTTTCAGTTCCAATACAAGCTCCAGCACCAGCAAGCCATGACATCCTCTCCTTTGTTTGCATTGAAACTCTTTTTCGCTGGCACCTTGTTTTATTTTATATTATTCCAAGAAAAATCTTGTGGGGAAACGCAAGGGATGCTTTCCCACACTCATGGATGGCATTCCCAGTAAGCTTGTTGCTGTAGACTAGTGTGCCTAACCTTAGGGGGTTTTGATCCAGACACATGCTGACACAAAACATGCCAATATGCTCAACATTAGCGACAACCAGTTGAGCTAACCCCTTGGGCTACTTGCACCTTCTTTTAAATCTTCTCTTGACTAGATATTTAGCTTTTATCTAGACACATAGTTCTTTGTCTTTTCTGCTTTCAGTATTGATCTATAAGAGTTTTCACTTAATTGTATTTAAGTTGGATGTACTCTTTTAGGCCTATTGACCTATTTTTTGTGGTCATTTGTTGGCGATTATTAAAATTATCTAATCTTATCTTTTCTCAATTTTTCTAACAGAGTTATGACCGGCAGAGCACAAGATCCCCAACAGAGCAGGAGTCATCAACATCCCAGTCCCAGGAACCCTCAGCTTCCCAATCCCATGTCGGGTTGACTATATGGGGGCTCCCCGGTGGGGGGTATGCAGTTGGCAGATTCTCGACACCTCCCCCTGTTGGCAGGAGTTCTTCTTCTTCTTCTATGATTTTCAACAGAGGGCTTGGTGGCTCAGATTCAGGTAATAACACAAGTGGAGAAAGCCAAGGTAGACGCAATCCATTCTCCTTTCTCTGGCCATTCCGCTCATCCAATTCGAGCCAAGAAGGCTCTTCAACTTCTACAAATGACCATCATGCCAGAAGATGGTTTGGTTAGAAGATTGCTGTGTTACCAGAAACTTGACGAGGAGATCCATTTCTCATTCCATTCCAATGCTTGTTCTCATTTCCATTCCATCTCAACACTACATGAGTAGATTTATGTGTCGGTTCACTTTTGATTCCTCCAAAACCCTCTAGCCTCATTTGCCATTCAGTTTTTGGTTTCTGGTAGCATACCTTTAATGGAGACCTGCAGGTGCTCAACTGTGCATTGAAATAAAACCCTTGATAATAAGGGCATTTGCAAGTTTACATTTATAATTATCTTCATTTTGCAACCCACAATTATAGTCGGCTGGTTGCAACCAGTCTGTATGTTCATCTGGGCTTCCCACTGCTGGCATGTTTACAGAAGCTGTAATTGTAACCTTTGTGCTTTTTGCAAGAGCTTTTTGGGCTCTTCCAGAATCAGTTTAGTCTGTTCATTTTGTCATTCATATGATGAATGCCATGGATACATCAAGCCCAACTTTGGATTTAGTGTGGTGGTTCTCTGGGATTACTCTGAGGCAGCCATGGACTCTTCCTAGCTTGACTATTTCGGATTACCCTATTGGGCTGCTTTTATATTTACCTATGTAAATAAACCTTTAGATTTTCTTTTTGGGACCATTTAATGGCAGTAATTGTAGTGTTGCCGACCTTTGTACCCTTGTACCATGGTTTTTGACTTCTTCACTGTCAAAGATGGTATACAGGTCTTTTCAAAAGCTGCAATTTTCACAAGGCTTGCATTTTTTGCAAGTACACTCAAATTTTATATGAAATTTAAATATTCTATCCAGATGTCTTATATTGATAGAATTTTCCAAGCATTTTTTGGAGATGACATATAAGAACACGCCTGTTCGTTTGAGCTCTACAAGTGTCAAATGTGACGAGTTCCACCTGAAGAAAATTGCTTGTATTTTTTGAAGTATGTATCCACATTTATGGCCTTCTTTACTCTGGTGGGTTTGGTCATTAAACAATCTAGTTAGATGCTTTTATGTCATATTATATTACAATGTTACCAGGTTATATAATTTGTACATGAATGATAGCATATCGTGGTTTACACAAAATGCAATCCAAATAGTAGTTGACAGTTGCTGGGTTGTTTTTTTAATTTATTAGTTTCTGTTGAGGGATGGAAGTTCTACAAGGTTTGAAGAATACAAGTAAGCTTTTACATAGTGGCTGCATTATACCTGCCTCCTGAATTCTGTGTACATGCATCTGTATCAATGCATTGCATATCTTTGAAGGTGTATCTTATTTGCTGCTCGCTTGTTCTTCTATTTATCTGTTCTCTGTCGAGGGATGGATTTAAATTTTACAAGGTTTTATGAATATAAATAAACTTTTGCATAGTAGTTGCATTAAACCTGCCTCCTGAATTGTGTCTACATGCATCTATATTAATGCATTGCATATCTTTGAAGGTGTATCTTATTTTGGTGCTACAATTTTCTTGTAGGGGAGGTAAGTTATTGCAATATTTCCTGCATTCCCATACATTGTCCCCACTTTTGGGTTGTGAACATTGGTCAATCATCTTGAAGCAGCTTGTGTTAGCATATATTTCAGATAAAGTTCTAAAATTGCCAGTACCTGTGCATTTATCAAGATAAGATAGATTATTCCATCTTGAATTTCTCGGTTATCTAAAGGATAACACATTTTCTGAAAGTAAATGGACATTTCCATTTACTGTTCATGTTTTGTTGTAGTTTTATGTGGTTTTGGTCCCTAATGTTTGTTGTAGTTTTGAGCAAACTTTTGTTGTCTTTACAATTCACATTTCATCTGGATTTTTGGTCATGGAGTAATGAGGATAAAAACATCTTTACAACAAAATTAAGAGGAAAGCATTATGTGATACAAAATTTTCCGACTCAAATAAGATATAAATGATCAGGGCAGGAAAACATGTCTGGCTTTCTGATTCATCTGGTTCAATTTCATTAGAAGTTGAACTGATTTTTTCCTTTAGTCATACACCATTGCAAATTTGCAACACTTGAACCTCTACTTCTAGCTTTTCTTATTCCAGTAATCATTGGAATTAATAGACATTATCCTATATTTGCATTAAATTTTTTTGATCTAGAGAATAATTGCAATCATTTGAACATTGCAACCTTGTCTAGTAATAATCGGAGGCAATAGATAGATTATCCTATCTTTATGTTAAAATTTATTGAGCTAGAGAATACTTGCAGTTATTTGAACATTGCAACAATTTCATGGGGTATCCTCGGCTTAAAGAATTGCATAGCTAGTTCCATGTAGCAGAAAAGTTACATGAAACATCACTCTAGTTAATTAGCAACTGAGAGACTGAAATATCACTCTGATTGTCATGGCCTTACCTCCTTGGTGCTGAATGCATGGCCTAGTCTAGGCTAGGATTTGTATCGAATTATTGGGATAAAAAAATGATATGAATCCTGCCAACAGAAAAAATTGTGTTCCTTATGGTAACCGCAACATCTGATTTTGCATTTTCCCCATTAAAAATTAATGAGCCGTTATGTAATCATTAGTCTTTGCAGCAAAGGTATGGATTTGAGAAAATTTGCATTCTTGTTAATTTTTTCCTATTCTGATGTCCCATATTAATATTATATTATTTGTGTGGAGCTCAAACTGGTTACTATACACGGGAACTGAAGCAATTTTATTGGGGCTATACCTTTTTTTTAAGCTATATTGAATAACCGGCTGTGAATAAATAATAATGTATATATCGAAAATTTGCATATATGCTAAAAATGATTTTCATCCAGTGTATATCCTTTTGCGTTTTAAATTTTAATCACTGAGATTTTAAATTTTAATATGCATGCATATTAATTTTACTCGTCATTCTGCACTGGGATGAAATTTGTTTAAAGATAAGACATGATGAGATGGAAAAAGTATTTCTAAAGTCTAGAACTGATTTGCTCCAATATAACCAACGAGATGTTTAATCCCTGCCGGTTTCGGAAATATCAAGATCGTAGTTGTAAACGGACACTTGAACGAAATTAGAGTACTAGAATATTTGGATTGAGTGGACTATCTTCGTAAGTCTTCACTGTCACGTGTGGATTGCCGTTTATAATATAGATCAATCAAATCTGTCTGGCCAAACCCAAGAGGCTCTTAAAAATCATTCGTGTCCTTCATTTGTTGAGAAGTTGTTGTCGTTGGAGAATCAACTTCAACACACCCAAAACTTGCACAAAACTACATATTTGATATATATGACAGAATGGTGCATTTTCTACTTTTAACAGACTAATTCTTTATTAGCTTGATGGTAAATACACCAAATGGGTTCTCTGTGATTTATTTTCCACAAAGGATTCTTTAGATCATGTACACTACGCTGAGTACACTGGGCTGAGTTGTAGATATATCGATAAGATTAGTTTTTAGTTCTTTGGAGTTAATTCGTTGAATACCTAAGCCAGACATGATGTACAACGTTCTCATGGTAGCCAATCCTGGGTGTATTAAAATCCTCTTGTATTAATTACTTATTACTCTGTAATGGCTAACCATACCTCCCAAAATTTAGGCCAATTAGAGATTTCAACCCATTAGTGTTTATAGGGCTCTAGAACTTAGACATAATTGGGTTTGGGCCTCAAGGAGTATGCTCTTTCCAAATTGTGTGAGGATGCCATTATTTTGTGATGTTATAACATACCCATGTTTTACAAAGTTGTTATTGGTGATTACCCATGTTTCCTTTGCATGTGTGCAAATTCCACTTGCATGCATCCATGTTATGGTGAGGGTTTCATAAACATATGAAATCTTCATCCATATAGGGTATAGCACTATATTGTGATCCCACAACAAATCCATGTTTTAGAAAGTTGTTATTCATGCTTGCTTATCATCCCCGTACATATTTACATGCCACTTGCATGCTTCCATGTTATTGTATGCAGCCAATAAACTTATGTAAGTTCTATGTTGAAATGTCTAATCCACATATCACTTGCATGCTTCCATGTTATAGTGAGGATCCTATGAACATATAAGATCTACCCACATGGAAGGAAAATGTTTTTAAACTTGATGGTGATATATGCCATTCTTTGTGGAAAACATCTCGTGAAATTGAGATAGTGCAATTCCATACTCTTCATACTCTAAGCAAATGATACTTCAAACTTTCTGCTCTTCACAATCCATGCAAATGAGGAATGAGGCTTCATGTTTGATGTGTCCACAGTGAATGAACCTTTGCAATTTAAAGTGCATGGTCATACCTTAACATCACTCACTCAATCTTATACACAATTATTTTATATTTTTCCTATTTCTTTTTATACAACTTTTGAACATTAATTCACATGCCTTGATGTCAAATTTTTACATATTGTCATGGGATAACTGTTTAAAGTGCATGCTCATACCTTAACATCGCTCACTCAATCTTATACACAATTATTTTATATTTTTCCTATTTCTTTTTATACAACTTTTGAACATTAATTCACATGCCTTGATGTCAAATTTTTACATATTGTCATGGGATAACTGGGACTGAAGTGCCCTTGCCTCTTGGTGTATTGTTTTGGTAGAAATCCATTAGGAAATGGAGATCTGACAATCAAATCACTTCAAAATCACAATCTCAGTGATTGAAAATTGTTATCATAGGGTTTTTGGGTTTTTGAGTTGACCTAGGGCCTCATAAATGCAAGTTGAGCAATGGATTTAGTGATTTCAGTGATTGATCATTTGTTTGATTTTGGGAGAGGTCATTGGAAATGGGGTAGTTTGTGTGCCAATTGTCATGCTACTTGAATATCCATCATTGTAATGGATTGATCTAATACATGGCTTTAGGTTAATTACTTGAAGTTTCATCATTGTAGTAGATTGATGTAGTATGTATCTTAGTTAAAGATTCATATCAACCTCAATTTTTGAGTATACATTCTCTCATCATTTTCATTTGATATGTTTTTTTTGGGAACATAAATAAGATTTACCGTTATTTTTTGCTAATATTTTAAAAGCCTATGTCGATCAAAATTTACCTAAATCTCACACCCACTTCTCATATTTTGGCAATAACAATTCATATAACTTTAGTCCTTAGACTTTTTTTAGGGTAAGATGAAGCTAGCATGATGTCCTATCCCATGCCCATATATTTATTGCCATTCACATAAATCATGGTTGATTTTGGCCAATCCTTTAAAATTTATGGTTTCCATTTAGAAGGCATTGGCATGGTTTTGCATGTTCTTAGATTTGAAATTCCGTCTATGTTCTTTTGTCTATCAAAGGATTTGCTATTATTTGTGCAAATTCAAGATACAACTCTTGAGAGTTCACTAGTCCACTCAAGGAAAATAGGTTAGTGACAATGAGTTTCTTTATGATTTCCTTGACCTCATTGTTGTGGATTTATTTGCTATAGAGTTTAATGAACCACCAGACATGCTCATTAGGTACTTATGGTTCTAGCCCTTTATTATCTTATCATGGATGGGTTCCAGAAGGTATCATCCCTAGCTACTTTAGGGAGAGGTTTGTCTTATCCTCAACCCTCTATTATTGTGAGCTTCCCTATCAAGTAATAACCCAACTTGGCTTTTCTTGATATGTTTTATCGAAAAAGTCTTTGTAATGGGAGTGATATCCCCATTTAGTGGACACTCTCCCATAAATGTGGGCATCTCAATGCCACTAACTTCGTAATGATTCAATTGAAACCTTTTTGTAACAAACCCCAACCTTTATTGTGTGGGTTAGTCTTACTATTGATCATCCAAGTGTCATTTTATTGTCTTTTAAACAATTTCTAATGGCTCCCTAATGGCCAACAATTTGGATTAATTTATAAACTTATCAAATGCCAATATAAACTCCCATTTTGCTTAAACTATTAGCAATAAACTCTCACTTTGCTTGGGTTGCTTGTACCCAAGCTTGGGTATGTTTTCTAGGTTTTGGGATTTCAAGGTTTGTACATTTTGATAATTATCTTGAGGCTTAAATTTCCTACATTAATCACTATAATGCAAAAATAAGGCTATGAAGTGATGTAATTACAACATTTGAATTTCGACTTTCTCATTGTTTGTTTTTTCTCGGTAAAAATAACTAATCTATTAAAATATGTACAGAGGTCGAAAATACATCATGGCGAAACCAGTGTGAGACAGGCTCTGGGCATCACACCCACGAGTCGATAATGCACCAGAGACAGAAACAAGCTCTCGCTCATGCAGGGGCACTAGACCAAGACCGAGACTGACCATCGCTGCAGGCCCGTGCAGGGGCAACATACTAAAAACCAAGGCTGATCGTAGATGCAGGCCCGCGCAGGGGCATCAAGTAAAAAGGAGACTGACCACCATAGACTGTTCTTGCCCAATACATTAGCAAAAATTACAAAACAGAGATGACATAACAGAAAACGCCAAAGACTATAACTGAACCAAAGACAAATTGCCGGTAAGACTAGTAGACCAGGTGAAGAGCCAATAGAACCTTGAGCGCGGGCGCCCTCATTCGTCCAATTGCTCTTCCACAATTTGGCACCACCCATAGGTTTCTCGTTCATATTCAGTTGGAAAAGTCGCTGCCTCTTCCCCAGTTTCCGCCTTTTGAACCTTCTGAGTGTGCTTAGCTTTTTCCGGGTCTGTAGCCGGTACCTCTGCTTCCGGCTCCATAACAGCTTCCGGAGCCTGCACTTCTTGCCCTGGGTCGACTTGCATCGGTTGCCCTTGTTCAACCATGGGGTCGTCATCGTCCTGAGCGTTCTCAATAAACAGTATAGAAACATGCGCACTGATCCTTGGGTTATTTGTTGAGCTGGTAAAATTGAAGATGGTGGAGCCAAAGGCTGGCAATGTGGCCGAGCCTGAAGCCCCTGCATCCATGAATTGACTGGAATGTAGGGGGACGGCTCCAGTAGAGCTAGCCAGATTGCAGTGGCAGCAATGGCCAACTCTGTCCCCTTCATGCCTGCGTGAGACCCCTCCTCTGGAAGAGCCTCGACGGCTGAGCATACGCTGTCGAGGTCTCACCATTGAGGGATGAAAATTCCAGCAAGCCGCAAAATGCACCAGACTTTCTGCTACCAGAGTCGACTGCGTGAACCCGTCCGTCTGCGAATGGATCACAACCGAGACAGAGAGGCCAGTCGTCTGCATTACTACCAACATTCCCTGCTCACACCCTGTTTTATTCCCAACCTCCTCACCTACCCTGCTCGGGATCACATCCGCCATTACTGCTGCCATCCGCTGGGTCGAATACGCTCTCGGGCATTAACTATCCCATGCCCTCGCGCCTTAAACCTCCCTCGTCCTTTCCTTCCGTTCGTTGTGGGTGCCATGTGATGGCCGAGGGGCGGCATGTGTCCAGCCTCCCACTCCTGTCCCGTCTCACATATCACCCGCATCCGGGGTTCGACTTTCTCATTGTTAAAGATGAGATCATATAAAATTTGCATGTAATCCTTTTCAAGGTGACATTTATTAAAATGTAATTTATCAAAAGAATTTTGAAACAAACTCTTAGTGATAAAATCTCACTTTGCTTGTACTCAAGTTTGGGCATGTTTTCTAGGTTTTTGTACTTAAGTTTGGGTATGTCTTCTAGCTTTTGAGGTTTCAAGGTTTTGTGCATTATGATAATTATATCGGGGCTTAAAATTCTTATATTAATCACTATAATGCGACATTAAGACTATGAATGATATGAATTATGATATTTGAATTTCATATTAAATTTCTCAGTGCTAAAGATAAATGTCATAAAATTTGCATGTAGTCCTTTTCAAGGTGACATTTATTATAATGTAATTTACAAAAGAAATGTTGCAAAACACGAGTTTGTTATAAAATTTGTGGCAATTTAAGATGGAAATAATGAGATGAATTTTGAACATATCTGTAATTGATAATGCCAAAATTTTATATAATTTGAACTTTGAAATCAATAATATATGTGTAATGATAATTAATATTTAGGTAACGATATGTTCATGACATCTGTACACCTCATACATGACATGGATGGCAATGATATTCCCAATCCAATGTTATAATAACTTGATTTGAGATGATAGTTACACGGATGATGCTTTCGGTGATGCCTTTTCCAATAGAATTTATGAGCTTGTTTAAGATGAAAATTTCCACCATTTTTGCATGGTGTAGAGACATTGAACATACAAAATTACAAAAACATTTGAGACATATGTTAATACCTTAATTACACATTTTTTTTAAGAGCATATAAACAAATGTTGGAATTTTACATTCCACTTTGTATTTCAGAAAAAAAATCCATACGGTGGCTCACAACTTTCATTGCACTTTATTGGATAATCTTTTTTTTTTCCAAGGAAAAAAGCGAACTTTTCATTAAACATAAAAAGTTACAAGTATATGCCAAAGGCATTCCGTTTGCTGTATGATGTTCTCATATAGCTGCTGCAAAAAGACAGTCCTTTCTGCACCTCAAAATCTGGCTAAAGTATCAGCTGAAAGGCGTAAAAATACACAGTTACGCTTTCAGCCTATCACTTTATTGGATAATCTATAAATAGTTACGTAAATCAAATGTTATATATGTAATTATATATACTTTTCCCAATGAAAAATCCATAGCTTTTTGTTTCATAGACTAATGTTAAAGTTACATTTTATAAGTGCTATTTGATAAGGTAAAACATGTTAAACTTACTTTTATACTAAGAGTGGGGGTGGGGATGTGAATCAATATAACATCATTTTTTCATTTTAAATGAGCATTCATCCATCATTCATTAACTTCAATGCATTAAACACATGTAAACTCAAATAACAGTACATGAAGTTTAATATGGAAACCTTTGCAGGAGAAAACCACAAAATACTTATCTTTATAAATGTTTATAGGCACAAACCTACAAGAGACACCAATCTTCTTCGTTGAGCACCAACTCAACAAGATATTTTGTAGGGACCAACTTACTAGAGATACCAACCTCCTTGGCTAAGCACCAACTTAGCAGGTTTTATATGTTGGAAATACTAAGGAGGGGGGTGAATCAATGTTTCTTTTACAATTGTTAATTTTATGCTAGTTAAGATTTCTTAGATAAAATATGTTGGAAATATTAAGAGGGAGGGTGAATTATATGTTGGAAATACTAAGGAGGGGGGTGAATCAATGTTTCTTTTACAATTGTTACTTTTATGCTAGTTAAGATTTCTTAGATAAAATATGTTGGAAATACTAAGAGGGAGGGTGAATCAATGTTTCTTTTACAATTGTTACTTTTATGCTAGTTAAGATCTTGTAGATAAAATACGAAAAGTTGGAAATACTAAGGGGTGGTGAATCAATGTTTCTATTACAATTGTTACTTTTATGCTAATTAAGATCTCTTAGATAAAATATGTTGGAAATACTAAGAGGGAGAGTGAATCAATGTTTATTTTACGATTGTTACTTTTATGCTAGTTAAGATCTCTTAGATAAAATACAAAAAGAACAATAACAAAACAAATACTTTTATTACAAGAATTAATAAGGAATTCAAGACACTTTACAATGAATCAAGTGCAATAATAAATTAGGGCTCCAACCCTAGATGAAGACTCCAATCTTCAAAAAACTAGGCTACAACTTGGACTTATGAGGCTCCAACCTTATCTTCCACAAGGCTCCAACCTTTCTATTGGTACAGTGTCCAACCTATTCTTCTCTTAGGGCTTCAACCCAATCCACTTGAACAGGCTCCAACCTGATCTTCTTGAGGACTCCTATCCTTTAGGGCTCCAACCTTATGCTTCAATTCTATAAGATAAGTTCAATGGTTCTTCAAGGCTTCCTCAATGCCTTCTGCAACAAGCCTTGACAATATCTTCAAGTTCGCTTTCAACTATGCCCTCACTTAGCTCATCAATAACAACTATGGAGTCTTCAAAGCTCTTCATGAAACCCAAAACAAACTCCTTCAATGTCACTCCATGAGAGCCTTCAACATTGCATTAGGTTCTCCACTAATGCCTCCAAGATTAGCTTATGCAAATAGACCTTCAACAATGCAAGATATCTTAAATTAGATGTCCTCAACATAGTTGTATTGCTGTTGCATAGGTTCTTCAAGATGATCCAACAAGAGTGCTCCAAGAACAACACCCAATCTGCTTCGAAGTGACTTCAAGGGTGCTAGACAATATCACCCAGTTGTGTCCAAAGATTCAACAATGTCTATTCTTCTATCAAGAATTACAACATCTTCAATTAGATGCCCTCAACATAGTTGCATTGCTGTTGCACAGGTTCTTCAAGATGATCCAACAAGAGTGCTCCAAGAACAACACCCAATTTGCTTCGAAGTGACTTCAAGGGTGCTGGACAATATCACCAAGTTCTGTCCAAAGATTCAACAATGTCTCCAATTCTTCTATCAAGAATTACAACACTTGGTTTATATCTGTTTCGATATTGTCCCTCAGACAAGGTCTACAAAACGTCTTTGTTTCAAGGTCTCATCACTGTTCCCTAAATCTGAGGACTTCAACAACTGTGCAGACAACTATGCTGCCACTTCATGTCAAAAACGATGCCAGCACAAATGTTAAGAACTGTCATCACAGGTCCAAACTTCTTGTGAGTTTTGCCCACAGATATGACGGTATAAGAATGTTTACTAGAGGTCGAATTTATTATTTTTAATCTAATCTCATGAGCTACAGGTCTGAGGTATCTTTAAAAGCAGGTTTGAGATCACTGTTCAAGTCTACTGCAATGCTTCAAGGAGTGGTTATAGAGCAGGTCCAAGTTTTTTTTTGAGTGCAGGTTCGTAGTTCTGGTCTTCTTGCAAGTCCGATTTATGGTCTTTCTCCACTAGTCCGAATTCTTATCAACAATCCAAGCTCCTTTCTTAATCTGGTCTAAACTTCCTTTTTTTTTTTGTGTCTACAATTAGGACACCGAAAGCACAGAGGTAATAATATATTATAACCCCAAGACAAGAAAATAATCTTCAGAATAAATTGTCCTTTTTTATGCTTCTTTCTCCTTGTTATCTCGGGCCTCTTATCTCCTTGATCTCCTCTTCTTCACTGAGCTCACTTCCAAAATCAGGAAACGAGTTGTTTATTTCTATTAATTTAATCCGTAATGAACAGTGATGACGATGGGCCGACTTGATTTTTGAGGTAGGCCGATTTGCATTTGATTTTTTTTTTTCGATCCGAGCTTCAATAAATCATGTGTGTCTCAGGATTCACCATATCGTATGCCTAGGTTCGACCTCCTGTAGATCTTCTCCAGAAAACAACTCAAGAATGCCTTCAAACGTTTTTCGAAAAAACTCGGAAACCCTTTCTCTTCTCATGCGTTGTGGATCAAAAAATGGCAATGATAATTTTTGTCATTGTAACAGTGGCATCACGAACTGTAGGACTAATTCTATCACCAATTGCTTCAAGTTAATCTTGGTTGGTTCATTGTTTGTACTTTTTGTTATTTCTTCCCTGGTCTTGTTGTAAGCCGCAATGCATGTAGAGATTTCTACATGCTTGACCATTTCGATTTATATTTCTCACGAGGAAATATTTATGCCAGTGTTGACATCATATTTGCAACAGATGCATCGACAGATGCTTGGATTGAAAAAGAGGTAAGCAGTCTAGATACATGTCACATTCTTTGAAGTGATATAACATGTGTTCCATGCTAAAAACTATGTTAAATGGAATTAATAAGGTAACATTCCTAGAATGAAATATTCTCTTTAGATTTGTATTTTTAATTTGTATTTTACAACTTCAAATTTTCTATTACCACGTTCTTAGGGCCAGGGCTTTAATTTGCATATGTATTAGGGCATTCTAGGGTTTCCTTGATTGAATCATGCTAGGTCATATGTTTAGGGTTAATCTTGCTAAGGTTTCATTAATGTGGATGAATGTCATCTTCGTAAGCAAGACATAAGTTAGGGTTTCAAGGTGTTCATGTATTTAGTATTTAGGGATTGCTCATCTAGGGTTTGTACAACATCTAGGTTTAGAGTTTGCTTCTAGGGTAGGTTTTGTCAACAACCAATTCTATATTAGGCTAGGGCTTTCAAATAATCAGGGTTTACCCATCTTCAATAATGCTATATTGACATCAATGACAATTTTAATCAACATTATATAGGCACCAACCTAAGGTTTTTCATACACGAAGTACTTCTGACTTCACTTGCACACTTAATACGTCATGCATTTCATAACATCATCATAGCCTTAAATATCATGTTCCAATGCCTCTCTTTGCTTCATACCCCAGACAACTTCAAACCCCAGTTGGATTTAGCCTTCATGCCCTAGCAAACCTATGGTATCATTCCCTAATATATATTTCGAAACTAGTTCACTTCACATCATCACAACCCCAAAACAACACAATTCACATCATTGTAGACATTAATCCTTCATAGTGTACACTTAACACCGAGAGAACTCCTTAAACTCCTCTTGCACACCTTTAAACCCCAAGAATAGTCTTCATCTCCTCTTGCGCACCTCAAATCTCTTTTGCACACTTTTACTTGATCTTCTTGTTTGGATACATTTCAAATGCACACATCTATAATTTATTTATACTGTTTTTGTTTTCAATTAGGGGGTTGATTTGTAAAAATAACTGAATCGAAATGTACTATCTGACTCGGTTGACTTGACAGAGTCTCATATAGTTAGAGGGAGTGCCATATGTCATTGGGAAGGTTTCAGAATAAGATTTTCAACCATATATCCTATGCTCCCATTTGAGCTATATCTTTAGAGTAAAAAGACCTTCAAAAATATTTGTAACACCCCTTCCCAGCCCCTTGTATCTTCCAAGTTGAGTGAGAGGTGTTACTTAAGCCTGATTTGACTTCCAAGGTCTCATTAAGGAAATGTGGTTGCAATTTTTTCTCGATTTTCAACTTTGTCAAAACTCAGAATAAACTTCGCTGTCATGTTCAACTTGTCAAGATTTTTCAAGTGTTACAAATTTTATCTCAATTCGACCTCTTGATCAAAAGTTATGGTCATTTGAATTTTTTCCCTTTTTACCTTTCGATGTCAACAAGGTGGCCATGTGTCTCTCATTGGTTGGGACACATGTCTTTGACTTGTTAGCATTGAAATATATTGTTGTACGCCACATCCTTTGGACCCTGTAACATCATCTCGCCCTTCTCTCTCAGGTAAATAGTCGTAGCGTAAAAACCCCCGAGGTCCCAAGACCTCGAGAACCAAGACACAATTGTTAGTTGTTGGGAATTTTATTGTCACCCTCGACTGTTAATCTCGGCCCCTTTGTTACCTCGTCACCACAATCCCATTTTGTCAATTGTTAGCTTTGCTTTCTGTCTTGTCCTTCGTTACTCTAGGCCTTCCTCGGGATGCACACGATGTGTGTCCTTCTAATCTTTCTGTGATTATTGACATACATAACATATAAGTATATATTGTGTTAATAGGATGCACACAACAACCTTATACATAGGTCCACCTCTCCGAAACTTTCAATATATATATATATACCTTTGATGCTCGGACACACGACTCTATCCCTCCTAAGATTATATCATTTGAGGCCTAAAATGGGCCTCCTAAGGAATATTATAAAATAATAGTGGAAACCATAATATAAGATTAGATTACATCATCAAATTTGAGAGGGAAAAATGAAAAAACTATTTTTTCAACTCGTATTTTCAACTTATCTCCATACGATTTTATTCAATTTTCAAGGAGCACTCGCTGGATGCAGAATTTAATTCCTCATCCAAGGAGTAACCATGTTGCATACTTTCAATAGAACTTGCTACACGAAAAATGAGAATTACATGAAAAGTGTGATTACAATCATAGTTTGCAATTATTTCTCCTTTTTCGTGTAGCAGGGTCCATCGAAAGTATGAAACATGTGTACTTTTTGGATGATAAATTAAATTCTATATCCAACGAGTGCTCTTGCTTGAAATTTGAGTAAAACCCGAGAGAAGTTGAAAATACGAATTAAAAAAAAAAACATTTTTTAATTATTTATTTATTTTTTAATATTTTTACTCCAAAAATGGTGAATCATCCCCCATGGTTGACATCATCATCTGAATCCTTTTGGTTCTTATAAAGTTGATTTTGGTTGTACATTTTTGTTTTGAGGCCCATTTTAGATTTCAAAATTTCTCATATATATATAGATATATATATATATATATATATATATATGCGTATACAAGATTCTCACAACACTTAATCATATATGGCAATCACTTCTTATATATATATATATATATTCAACAACACCCTTGACAATTAGCATACATATATATCCGTAGTTGTTATGTTTTTGTCGTGATCTCTCTTGAGCTTTTGCTAGAATGAGTATATGGATATACATATATTGAGGGTTCTTTCTCGATGTGTAAAGGGATTTAGAGCTACTCTTTTTGAGCTTAAATGAAACTTATTCAACCATGTTTGATGCAGGAGCATCTAGCTGACAGGTTATCATGACAGAAGGTTGTTTGGTCTCTGAGAGGACTGAGAAGGAAATTACAAAGTGAACATTGTAGTCGTTTTTTTGTGTTATTTTAATTTAGTAAAGAACAGTATTTAGGAAAGTAGAGGATTAATTAGTCAAACTGTTGCAAGTAATTATTTTTATTTTCATGTTAACTTTTACAAGTTGTAACGTAGGACAATAAACAGTTTTTGAAATAAAAAATGTAACCAACAGCAGCTAGGAGAAAACAGTTTCTAGATAATTATTAAAAAGAGACAGAATGCAATTGTAAGAGGTTTGAATTTTTGAGAAGAAGAAATATAATAAAATATCTCTGAGCACACAATCTATTTTCTAATATCCTGTAACTGTCTATCTATCATCCTGTTAAATTGCCTGATACAGGGAAAGCACATTCTCTGGTTTTTATTCCACAAGTATGTACACATATATGGTTCTATTTGTATTGATTAAAGTAGGTCAATAAATCAAAGCAAGCTTGCAAACATAACTATAGAGTACGTTACAGAAACGAGGGCATACAGTTCCAGAATTTGTCAATCAAAAGAGCGCAGAGGAATCCTGGATGTTTTATTCATTTCGAGCATCAAAGACAGAGATAGGTTGCATGCATTTTGAACAATAAAGGCAGACAAGTCACACAGGTATTTCTGAAGAATAAACCCTCTTCGTTTTATTTACAAAGTAATCACAAAAATTCTGTTCTGAATACATATAGTCACAAATCTCTGATTATATATACAAACAATCCATGCGAATAACCTTGTACAAGTTTCAATGAGTTTATCATAGCAGACGGGTTTAGAAACCCTAGCCGTAATCCAAACCTACAGCAACTACCCATAAAAGAAACAGTGCAAGTCTAGCAGACCTCGACTACGTACTGTTGGTCGGTCGTAAGTCATCATAACAAGCTACTGTAACCCTAGCCTACGACGAACATAATACAAGTGATAAGAATAATAAGGAGTGACTCTACCCGGGTCTAGCCAACACGCTGAGAAACCGAGACCAAAACCCTCCAGAACGAAACCACCTGCAACGATAAACACCGACAGAAATTTGTGAAAATTCTGTGGCAGAGAAAGAAGAGACTGAAAGAAAATATCAAGACAAGGGTTTGAACTTACCTTACAGAGATAGGGCGCCTACATTGCAGTGACTAAGGGTCACTTTGCTCATGAAGGAGCAAGTGCGTTAGATAAAATCGTGAAGAGGAGAAAGGACTGATAGCAGGGAACGAAGACTTACCTTGACATTGCAGAAGAAACCGAAGCCGAAGACCCTGAGACCGCAACCTGTCCACGAAACAGAGAAATGTAACTAGAGAACCCAATGAACAATTGCACAGAAGAAGTCAAGACAAGAGCAGTCGCATAGTCTAGCAAAATAACTAGTATTAACCTTGTACACAGAAAAGTTCCAAATCCTAACAAGCAAGCTACTATCCATAACTCAACAGAGAGATTAAGCGCCAGACAGAGAAACAAACAAAGAAAAAACCAGCATCAATAAGAGCCCCTTATTAGACGGAGAAGCCGAATAAATTTCCAGGTCAAGAGCCGAGCCAGAATACCAGAGGCAACATAACATTTTACAGAGAAAACCACACAGAAGAACCATACTGTGAAACCCTCAACCTCAACAACTTGATGAGCAAAATGACTGGGAGATAGGGTTTGAGGACCTATTACCAAAGTGGGAGTGAAGCTTTCGAGGAGTGGACACTTGTCCAACAATCAGTAGCGTGGGTAAAAATCATAAGTGCCGGAACCCAAGCTAATATTAAATCATTGTAATCAACCACCGAATGAATAAAACCTTTCAATTAATCAAACTGCTTATTATTTAAATCACTACATAACCCTTTATTAACATTGATAAGTGTGATGAGGGGCTGGACCGATCAAGTGGTATCAGAGTAGGAAATTGAAAGTGCCAGGATATGGAAGTTGGAAGACGAGGACGTGGGAGAGGTGTGCGTAGAGTAGCAGATGAAGGATTGAGGGAAGAAATAAGGATCCTTACTACTCGTTTGGAGGCAGTGGAAGCAAGAAGGAGAAGGGATCTAGAAATAGGAGATGACAATGAGGAAGAAGCCATAGTTACAATAGACAGATCAGATGAGGAAGGGCCGGAGATGAGGTTGTTGAGGTCGGTCCTGTTGGCTAGCAGCAAGCCCAAACCGGAGATTCCAAATTACAATGGCAGCCTGTCCACAGAAGTTCTGTTGGATTGGGTAAGCGAGTTGGACAAGTATTTTGAAAGTGAAGAGGTTAGCGAGGACCAGAGAGTCAAGTTCGTTGCAACAAAATTGAAGGGAAACGCAGCCCTGTGGTGGGACAGTGTCCAAGCAGAGAGAAGAAGGATGAACAAGTTACCAATAAAGAAGTGGTCAAGGATGGTGGCCAAACTGAAAGGCAGATTTCTGCCTAAGGATTACTAGGTTGCACTTTATCGACAAGTGCAGAATTTAAGACAAAAAGGGATGATAGTAAGGGAGTATACAAAAGAATTCTACCGGGTGAACTTGAGAGCTGGTTATACCGATGACACTCCAGAGAAGACAGCAAGATACGTAAACGGTTTGAGACTGGAAATACTGGATGAAATCAGCATTCTTTCCCCAAGAAATATAGAAGAAGCCTATCAGAGTGCTGTGAAGGCTGAGGAAAAGATTACTAGAAAACAAAATGCTAGGAGAGGACGGGGAACTGACAGAGGACGAGGACAGTCCTATGGCAGAGGACGAACTACCAGTAATAGCGAAGAGGGCAACAGCTCCAAGGCTTCAGGAACAACAGAAAAAGGAGACAACACTAGAGGTGGCAGGCCATATCAGCGAGGAAGAGGGAATGGCCGAGGTAGAGGAGCCAATTATCAGTGCTACAGGTGCCACAAGTGGGGGCACAGATCGTTTGAATGCCCTGAAGTAGAACAAGCTGGCCAGAGAGGAACGTTTTTTGCACAACCTGAGGAAGCTGAGGCACCACCCCAAGAAGCAGAAAATGTACTGGAAATGGGGGAGGCCTTAGTTTTGAACAAAGTGTTGCTGAAACCAGCCAAAGAAACAGCTGAACAGGCCCAACAGGAAGCACTCTTCCGGACATTTTGAAAATCACACAGAAAGTGCTGCAAATTGATCATTGACAGCGGGAGTACAGATAATTTGGTTGCCACCGAGATGGTGGAGAAGTTGGGTTTGAAGCGGCTTAAGCACCCCACCCCTTACAAGGTGTCGTGGCTGTAGAAAGGCCACCAGCTGTTGGTTGATGAATAGTGTGAAGTTGAATTTCACATTGGCAGGTACAAAGACAAAGTTATCTGTGATATTATGCCAATGGACGTGTGTCACATACTGCTAGGAAGACCATGGCAGTATGATCGGAAGGTAGTACACGATGGGAAAACGAACTGCTACAAGTTTGTTAAAGATGGGATCAAGCATACGCTTGTACCCATCAAGGAAGAGGAGACAGCAGAAGCAAGCAGGACAAAAGCATTGCTAATAGGTGGAAAATAGTTTGTGAAATAGATCGAGGAAAGTGAAGTGAACTATGCTGTTGTGAGGAGGGAAAAGACGGTGTTGTTGCACATAGAAATATCTGATTTGCCTGCAGAAATTCAAGAGATGCTGCAGGAATTCAGTGACATTGTAGTTGATGATTTGCCGGACAAGTTGCCTCCCAAAAGAAGCATCAGTCATCATATCGACTTTATACCCGGAGCAAGCCTACCAAATAAGGCAGCATATCGGATGAGCCCCAAAGATAATGAGGAGATCAGGAAACAGGTGCAGGAGTTGCTAGATAAAGGGCTGATAAGGGAAAGCTTGAGCCCTTGTGCAGTACCAATAGTTCTCACTCCCAAGAAAGGAGGAGAATGGCAGATGTGCATGGATTCATGGGCCATCAACAAAATCACCATTAGGTACAAGTTTCCCCTACCACAGATGGACGATATGATGGACTGCCTAAGTGGGGCAGCATACTTCACGAAGATTGATCTAAAGAGTGGCTATCATCAGATCCGGATCAGGGAAGGAGATGAGTGGAAGACAACCTTCAAGACTAATGAAGGGTTGTACGAGTGGCTGGTCATGCCGTTTGGTTTGAGTAACGCCCCTAGTACTTTTATGAGATTGATGAATGAAATGCTGAAAGAGTTCATTAGCAAGTTTGTGATAGTGTACCTTGATGACATATTAATTTTCAACAGGACTAAGGAGGAGCACCTTCAACATGTTCAAAGAGTGCTAGAGAAACTGCAGCAGAATAAACTGCTGATAAATTTGAAAAAATGTACTTTCCTACAAAGAGAACTGGTTTATCTGGGCTTTGTAATTGCAGAAAATGAGTTGAAGATGGACCTAGAAAAGATTGCAGCAATCATTAATTGGCCATCTCCGAAAAGCTTGTTTGAGGTACGTAGTTTTCATGGGTTGGTGAGTTTTTATCGCAAATTTATAAGAAATTTTAGTGAAATCTGCGTGCCTATGTTGGACACTATTAAAAAGGCAAGTCAACCTTTTTGTTGGACCAAGGTAGCAGAGGAAATCTTTCAGCTCCTAAAGAAGAAAATTACAGAAAGGCCAATTTTAAGGTTACCAGATTTTAATAAGCTTTTCCAGGTTCGCTGCGATGCAAGTGGTACAGCTATTGGCACTGTACTCAGCCAAGAAGACAAACCTGTTGCATTTTTCAGCGAGAAGTTGAACGAAAGCAGGTAGAAGTATTCATCCTATGACAAGGAATTTTATGCTGTTGTCCAAGCACTAAAGCATTGGCGACACTACCTATTGGGGAGTGAATTTGTGTTATTTTCTGATAATTCAGCACTGCAATATGTGATGCAACAACATAAATTGAACCACAAGCATGCCAAATGGGTTGAGTATTTGCAGAGTTTCACCTTTGTGTTGAAACACATCAGCGGGCAGGCCAACAAGGTGGCAGATGCATTGAGCAGAAGAGCCTTGCTCTTACAGGAAAGTATGATACAAGTGCTGGGTTTCGAGCATTTGAAAGACTTGTATCAGACCGACATAGATTTCAAAGAGGCCTATGAAGCCTGTCAAAATCCCTTGTTGAGGAACAATAGTCCATGGTTGGACTACAACTTGCAGGAGGAGCTACTGTTTAGAGGGGGACAGTTATGTATTCCTGATTGTTCGATGAGAGAAAATATTATACAAGAGAAGCATAGTGGAGGTCTAGCCGGACATTTCGGCATAGAAAAAACTTTGGATCAGCTCGGACACTTCTATTACTGGCCAAGAATGCGAAGGGATGTGCAACGATATGTGAATAGATGTAAAGTTTGCCAATTGGCGAAAGGACATAGTCAAAACACCGGACTTTACACACCACTCCCTATTCCAAGTAGACCATGGGACTCAGCCAGCATTGACTTCGTCTTAGGACTGCTTAGAACACAGTGAGGTTATGACTCGGTGATGGTGGTGGTAGACAAGTTTTCAAAAATGGCTCATTTCATCCGTTGTCGAAAAAATAGTGATGCCACTCACGTAGCTCACCTGATTTCAATGAGATTGTTAGATTACACAACCTACCCAGATCTATTATTTCTGACAGGGACGTAAAATTCACGGGACACTTTTGGCGCACCCTGTGGAAGAAGTTGGACACACAATTGAACTTTAGCTTTGCATATCATCCGTACACTGACGGGCAAACAGAAGTGGTGAACAGGAGTTTGAAGAACTTGTTATGGAGCTTGACTGGGGAAAATTCACGGTTATGGGATCGTGTGCTCACTCAGGCAGAATTCTCTTATAATGATTCACCGAACCGCAGCACCGACACAGTCCATTTCAGATCCTGCACAACATGCATCCTCACGGAATACATGAGTTGCGAGATCTGGGAAAGTTGGAAAAGAGAAGTGCTGACGGGGAATATTTTTTTGAAGCGATGAATGAACTACACGAACATGTGAAATCAAAGTTGCAGGACAACATTCAAAAATACAAACAACAGGCAGATCTAAAGCGACAGGAAGTACAATTCAATGTAGGTGATGAAGTCCTTGCACACTTACGCAAAGAACGGTTTCCTAAGGGCACATATAACAAGCTGAAATTCAAGAAGATTGGTCCCTGTAAGATTTTGCGTAAATTCTCAGCCAACGCTTATGAGATACAACTGCCACCAGATATAGGCATATCGCCTATTTTCAACGTGGCAGACCTGTTCCCATATACTGCCAACCCGGAAGATGACAGTGTGGTACGGCCAGAATGGGACACCCAAGTTGGAGGCAGTTCTTGGATGAGGCACATGCCTTCGGCTCAACCCCATGAGATCGAGAAGATTCTCGACACACAGGTGGCCAAGAGGACTCGCAGGAAGGAGTATCTGCGATACCTTGTCAAGTGGAAGAATCGTCCAATCGAGGACAGTTCGTGGCTCGACACGGCGCAGATACAGAAGGTGGGTTATTTTGTGGAGGAGCTCATGGAATGGAGCCATGACTTTTTCTTACCCCGGGAGCCTGATGCAGGAGCATCTAGCTGACGGGTCATCATGACAGAAGGTTGTTTGGTCTCTGAGAGGACTGAGAAGGAAATTGCTAAGTGAACACTGTAGTCATTTTTTTGGTGTTATTTTAATTTAGTAAAGAACAGTATTTAGGAAGGTAGAGGATTAATTAGTCAAACTGTTGCAAGTAATTATTTTTATTTTCATGTCAACTTTTACAAGTTGTAACGTAGGACAATAAATAGTTTTTGAACTAAAAAATGTAACCAACAGCAGTTAGGAGAAAACAGTTTCCAGACAATTATTGAAAAGAGACAGAATGCAATTGTAAGAGGTTCGACTTTTTGAGAGGAAGAAATATAATAAAATATCTCTGAGCACACAATCTATTTTCTAATATCCTGTAACTGTTTATCTATCATCCTGTTAAATTGCCTGATACAGGGAAAGCACATTCTCTGGTTTTTATTCCACAAGCATGTACACATATATGGTTCTATTTGTATTGATTAAAGCAGGTCAATAAATCAAAGCAAGCTTGCAAACATAACTACGGAGGACGTTACAGAAACGAGGTCATACATTTCCAGAAATTATCCATCAAAAGAGCGCAGAGGATTCTTGGAGGTTTTATACATTTCGAGCATCAAAGACAGAGATAAATCGCATGCATTTCGAAAAATACGGACAGACGAGTCACACAGGGTATTTCTGAAGAATAAACCCTCTTCGTTTTATTTACAAAGTAATCACAAAACTTCTGTTCTGAATACATACAGTCACAAATCTTTGATTCAATATACAAACAATCCATGCGAATAACCCTGTACAAGTTTCAATGAGTTTATCATAGCAGACGGGTTTAGAAACCCTAGCCGTAATCCAAACCTACAACAACTACCCATAAAAGAAACAGTGCAAGTCTTGCGGACCTCGACTACATACTGTCGGTCGGTCACAAGTCATCACAACAAGCTACTGTAACCCTAGCCTACGACGAACATAAAACAAGTGACAAGAATAATAAGGAGTGACCCTACCCGGGTCTAGCCAGCACGCCGAGAAACCGAGACCAAAACCCTCCAGAATGAAACCACCTGCAACGACAAACACCAACAGAAATTTGTGAGCATTCTGTGGCAGAGAAAGAAGAGACTGAAAGAAAATATCGAGACAAGGGTTCGAACTTACCTTACAGAGACAGGGCACCTACATTGCAGTCACCAAGGGTCACTCTTCTCATGAAGGAGCAAGTGAGTTAGACCAAAGCGTGAAGAGGAGAAAGGAATGATAGTAGGGAACGAAGTCTTACCTTGTTATTGCAGAAGAAACTGAAGCCGAAGACCCTGAGACCGCAACCTGTCCACGAAACAGAGAAATGTAACCAGAGAACTCAACGAACAGTTGCACAGAAGAAGTCAAGACAAGAGCAGTCGCATAGTCCAGCAAAATAACTAGTATTAACCTTGTACACAGAAAAGTTCCAAATCCTAACAAGCAAGCTACTGTCCATAACTCAACAGAGAGATTAAGTGCCAGACAGAGAAACAAACAAAGGAAAAACCAGTGTCAATAAGAGTCCCTTACCAGACGGAGAAGCTGAATAAGTTTCCAGGTCAAAAGCCGAGCCAGAATACCAGAGGCAGCATAACATTTTACAGAGAAAACCGCACAGAAGAACCATACTGTGAAACCCTCAACCTCAATAGCTCGATGAGAAAAATGACCGGGAGATAGGGTTTGAGGACCTCTTACCAAAGCGGGAGTGAAGTTTTCGAGGAGTGGACACTTGTCCAATAACCAGTAGCGCGGGTACAAATCATAAGTGCCGGAACCCAAATCAATATTAAATCATTGTAATCAACCACCGAATGAATAAAACCTTTCAATTAATCAAACTGCTCATTATTTAAATAAGTACATAACCCTTTATTGACATTGATAAGTGTGAAGAGGCGCTGGACCCATCAATGTTGCTATAGGCAGGTACAAAAACACATTCCGTTAAACAATGAAACAACACAAGCCTCTTAACACCAATCATTTCAATACCAAGCATATTAGCCTTTTGAACAGAGACTCAACACATATCTCATCATAGAAACCATACATACACACACACACACAAATATATATATATTGCATTCTGGGCATACAAGAAGATATCATTTGACCATCAGTCACTGGAGTATTACCATCGACCATACATACATAGTCTTACAAGTAGCCTTGCAACCATTAAGACAAAACATGCATCCAAGCCTTCACATTTCACATAAGAAATAAGCATTTACATGGAGTTCATTTACATGATAGCACAAGTAGGTAACTTATCTGACGGTTTGATGATTGGCAACTGAGATTGGGACTTCCACTCTCCACCCAACCATAGGCTGGTTGCACAACAAGTCTTTCTTACAACCAACCACCCTCAAGCCTGATTCAGAGCCTTTGAAGGGAAGTTCTCAATGGATTAACACGCCAGTCATTTACTCATTCACATGGAAATCTAGAGTCCATAAAGCCTCCACTTTTCCATTAGGAATCCAATGTATTGTGTCTCCACCCAAACATGAGCATTAATATGGAATTCAAAACATCTATAACTCCACCCCACAACTAGTTCAAGGAATCCAAAACTTATATTTCCCCACCCTCAATAACATTATAGGAATCTAGAGGTCCAAGCTTCTCCACCCACTTTTCTCATCAATAATCCAAAACCTAGTGCCTCCACTTGTCTCCTGCAGGAATCCAAGGCACATTAATGGTTCCACCTAATGGCCTCCATGGGAATCTAGAGATTTGGCCTCCACCTATAAATCAAAATATAAGGAATCCAAAGCCTCATACTGACTCCATATGAAGCAGATAGGAGTTGAAAGCACTTGCTCCACCTGTACTCTTCAACAACATTTTTTTGCCTTCTTTCAACCTATCATCACACTTTGACCAACACTCCTCTTCCTTAGGTTCTCTATCCATCTCCACAAGACCTCTTTTTTTTTTTTTACTCTTCGATTCCTCCCCTCGTTAAACTTTCCACCCGTCAACGTTCTCTATCCCATGGTGTGTTTGACTAGGCTTGGTCTACCATGGTGATGGTGTTGGTGGTCTTTCCTTCTCAGCGTCATATGCCACCATAATTTTGAGTGTGGCATTGTTCCCTTTTCACAACGGCGACCCATATTGGATTATAATGCATGCCTCATTTGTGACCTCTCATCTCTCCCTTCTCGGCAATGAATCCCATGCACACAATTTAATGCCTGAAAGTGTTTTCCCTGGGGTTTTTAATTAAGAAAAGTACTTAGGATGGTTAGATTGTAGGCTCAGGATTCTTAAGAAATCCTCCCCTTTCTCCTCTACATACTCTGAATCAGTGTCCCTCTCACGCTAGTCATCATTTCTATTTTATTTTTTAAATAAATTTACATCGGTTTCACACAACGATGCTTATAACAATATTTACAAAGGGGTGGCAATGGGGCTGTTACAATAGGGTATCCAACTTGGGCATCGAAAGTAAAAAAAAATATCTCCAACAATATCCATCTTGGAATCCTTATCTTGGACATATGTAGTCTTCCTCTATCTTTGACATCAATGACAATAATATTTCTAACAATCTCCTCCTTTTTCATTGATGGAAATCCTTAGTCAATTCTCCAACAATATTGTAAGGCTCCCTCTATATGCAATTCTCCCTATATCTATAATTCTTCCAATGTCTAGAACTTTTCTCTATTTGACATTGGTGGCGAAGGGATACTTCCCTTTACTAATGATGACAGGGATATCACTCATAGCTTATGTATGAAATATTAAAATGTTTCTCTGGGAAGAGCTTTGGTAAAGATATTTTCAACCTATTCCTTAGTGGCAATGTATCCTAGCTTGACACTTTGTTCGATTACCCGTTTTCTTAGGAAGTGGTACTTAATTGGAATATGTAAAAATTCTGCAAATTCTCTACAAATCTCGCACTAAGATCATTTAGAAAATCTAATTGTAGATTAACTCGATAATGCAATATACCAAAGCAAAATATTATAATCTACTTCTACTATCAATTTGTGGAAGCTTAAAGATCAAGCTGAATCAGAGCTAAACACATATAACCAGAAGAAGAAATCACAATACACATGAAACACAGAAAAATACTCAGGGGAAAGCCTCAGTTAAAAACCCCACTATCTGTATTATCATACAAGGTGGAAATATCTCAGAATTACACAAAGTTTTAGCTCTCACAGCTAGCCAGCTCTCAGTGCAATCCTCCTGGATGCTCATAGGCAAATAAGGCTTTTCACAAACCACCTCCTCTGCCCTCCAAACCTCCTATTTCCTTGTGCAGTTGCCTCTGGGATGATCACCTTCACCTAGTGTAACACTGCTCTTACACACTGCTCTAACACACTGAAAAAACTGCACAATCCTCAAGGAACCTTTTCTTGACTGCATGGATGAGTTTCCTTTATAGGAAAACACATGCAGCTGATAGTAACTTGTCCTCGACATTTAGCTCAACTGGGTCTTTCTTAGAATAGACATGCATGAGTTTCCATTGAGAGAATCTTCAGTTATTTGGAGTACACTTGTTGAGTGCATGCATGCATCAACTGATTGATAACTCACAATTACTGTATTCAAGTTTCTGTGACCCATAATGAATTAAACAAAGTCTTTTAGTACAAATCACATGAGAGAATTTTTTGGCCGACGCGTTTCGAACTAACAAGTGTGGTTCATCATCAGAATCATATGAAGAGGCAGACCATGGCAAAGGCTTAAATAGAGAGCAATGTAGAGACATAATTTCAAGTAACGGCTATATTTGAACAATTTTGTCTAAATTATAATATTAATTATTAATATATTAAAAACAAATATTATTAAGTAACGACTATATTAAATGGTTAGTTTTTGAAAAAATATGTAAATAATGATATTATTTCATTAATTTATTAAAAATATTAATAGGTAACAACTATATTAAATGGCTAGTTTTTGAAAAATAATATTTAAATTAATTTATTAAAACCAAATATTACTAGTTCTTGAAAAATAATACTTAAATAATGATATTAGTTTATTAATTTATTAAAATATTAATATGTAACGGCTAGTTTTTGAAAAAATATTTAAATAATGATATTATTTCATTAATTTATTAAAAATATTAATAGGTAACGGCTAGTTTTTGAAAAATAATATTTAAATTAATTATTAAAACCAAATATTATTAGTTCTTAAAAAATAATATTTAAATAATGATATTAGTTTATTAATTTATTAAAATATTAATATGCAACGACTATATTAAATAACTAGTTTTTGAAAAATAATATTTAAATTAATTTATTAAAAACAAATATTATTAGTTTTTGAAAAATAATATTTAAACTGTGATATTAGTTTATTAATTTATTAAAAAATATTAATAAGTAACTGCTATATTAAACAACTAGTTTTTAAAATAAATAAATAAATAAATAATCAAAGTCAAACTTTATAGAAGGGGAGTCAAAAATTAAAAAAATGAGTAAAGGCCCTAATCGAGACAAAGATCATTTGATAAATAAAATAACTAATGGAAATAAAATAAAATAAATTAAAAATAATTAATGGAAAAATAAATAAAATAAAACAAAAATATACACAAGACAATATATATATATATATATATATATATATATATATATATATATATATATATAAAATAAATAGAAATAAATAAAAATAAATAAATAAAAACAGAAACATATATATATATATATATATATATATATATATATATATATATCTCCAAAAAGAAAATCAATAAATAAAATGGGGGCAACAATAAAATATGGGGCTCAGGCCCATTAAACAAATAACAAAAATACTAAAAGGAGTTAAGAACGAATAGGGTGATAAAATACATAAAAACACAAAGGATCAAGAAAATAAACTCTAATGAAGAATAAATCAACAAAAAATACTATAAAAAGGATGCCAATACTTACATAGATTGAAAAGAAAGAAAGAAAAAAAAAAACTAGGAGGACAAGGCAAGGACCCAACTTCTACTAATATTCCAACCATCATCTGTATTCAAATTATTGGGTCTTTTTTCAATTTCTAGGGCCTCCTTCAATTTTCGATGATGAAAATGACTAACCTTAGCAACGACTTGGGCCTCCTCAATGCAGAGGTGATGCTTAGATGTGTTAGTTCCTCAAACAGTTTGGAACTAATTTCACTGGATTTAACTCAGTAAACTAAGTTAACTAATTACAACTCAAATATAACTCAATCTTATCTCCTTAATTAATGGGTAATCTCCTTAATTTGAGGGATAACTGTTGCATGACTTCATAAAGACTTCTAACTTGAATTTCTCCAACTAATTAACTCAAGATGAATTAATTAATTGTTTTTCAAGCAACTGGTGAGACTAAATTTGAATTTGAATTCTCAATTTTAATTCAAGGACAAATTAAAATTGGAATATTCTGGATTCTGTTTTTATCATTTCTTGTTGCTATTTTTAACACTCCCTCTCAACAATTCGATCTGGATCCTGAACCTTTGGAATGTTCTGCATGCAACACTTCTCTCTAGTGTTGTTGCTCCAGCAACTCCAGAAACAAAAAAACATCCAACCTGAATTATTATGATGCATATGTCATCAAAGTCTCTGACTGTTATTGCCTTTGTCGACTGAAAACTCTGCGCTTCTGTTGACTTAGCCTGTCTGCACTATTGTCAATCTTTCTCTACGCTCTTCAGTATCTGATTGCTTTAGCCTCTGTCACTTTGATCTCTGATTGCATCAATCCCACTGATTCCTCCCGCTACTATGTACTTTGGGCTCCCGTAGCAAAGTACGATCCATGAGATAAAACCTCTTAATGGACCCTGCCCAATTTCAACCTTCTCGAGACTATCACTTCACATCACCTCGCCTCACACCTAGAGGTATGGCTGCATGTGATCTCTCTACCCACTTGGCTCGAAATTCCCCCTACTGGAGGTCTCTGCATGAGTGGATGCCTCCACTCGGTCTCCTCTCAGCATCTCCAATTATGGCTCCTCCATAATTGTCTGAGACTTCTTCTGGGGCTGTATGTTGAGAGGTAATTTACTCTCCCTCTCAACCACCAAGTCTCTAACATTTGCCTTTCTCCTCAAGGCTTTGCATGCATCTTGAACCTTAAGAGCATACAGGTTCTTAACTCGTGAACTGATCTGCTTCACCTGTCCCGTGGTGATGTGTTTAAGGAAAACCTTTCCCTTACTAAAAACAACATCGTAGCCTTTGTCCTCCAACATCGCGATCGATACCAAATTCGTCTTCAGTCCAGGCAAATACTTCACATCTGTCAAGGTGATAAGAAATCCATGCTCCCTCTTAAAAGCAACCATGCCCACTCCTAAAACACTATACCTTTCATTGTCACCCATCTCTATGCGCATCTTGAGGTCTTTCTCCTCCAAGGTACTAAATAAATTTTTATCATTGGTCATGTGGAATGAGGCTCCACTGTCAAGATACCAACCACAACCCATCATCGATGACACCATGCATGCGATGAGAGTAAAGTCCATTTCAAACTGAGAGGCTAATGACTCATCTTCCGATCCTTCCAAGGATCCCTTCTTGGACTTCTTCGATGGGAAATTTGTCACATAATGACCCATCTCATGACAATTAAAGCATATAACTTTAGACTTGTCAACCTTCTTCCCTCCATGAGAAGAATTCAATTTGGAATGAGAATCCTTCTCCTTCCCTTTCCTTTCCTTACTTGCTAAGGCCATATTTTCTTCATCATCCTTGGATGAAGAACCATCTCGTGTGCTCCTCCTGATCTCCTCCTACATGAGATCCGACCACAGTTGTTCTCAATCCGACAGTTTCTCCCTTCCATTCACAGAGCCCTGGTAGCTATGGCAGCTCTTTGGAAGGCCAAGGAGAGCGAGGCTCACCATATCATCATCGGCAATAGTTATTCCCACACTTCCAATCTCATCTCTGCAAGTGGTGAGATTGTTCAGATATGTGGAAATAGTATCGCTGTTCTCCATTTTGATTCTTCGAAGCTTATCCTTGAGCGCCAATTTCCTCTGGCCGCTACTATTCTGGTAGAGGTCCTTCAATGTATTCCACATTGAATATGGAGTATCCTTCCCATGGAGACTCGAGACAATATGGTCTCGAACTCCCTCAAGGATGATCTGTCTCGCCCTCGCCACACATTTCTTCCACTCAGCCAACTCTTGCGCATTAGTGAAAGTTGGCTTTGGGGTTTCTCGATCAATGAAATCCTTCAAGCCATTGTCTTCTAATACAACCTCCATGCAATCTTTCCATGCTATGTAATTTAAGCTGCTATCCAAGGCATACTCGAGTCTCAAGCCATAGAACACCATTGACCAACCTGAAGTATGAGATGAATTCGATTTTTGCCTGCAACCCCAAACTTCAAACTTCGAATTCTCTTCTTAGTATATTGTTCACAGCTTTAATAAACTTTTCTCTGATACCATGTAGAGATTATGCAAATTCTCTACAAATATTGCACTAAGATCATGTAGAAAATATGACTGTAGATTAACTCGATAATGTAATACACCAAAGCAAAATACTATAATCTACTTCTACTATCAATTTGTGGAAGCTTAAAGATCAAGCTGAATCAGAGCTGAACACATATAACCAGAATAAGAAATCACAATACACATGAAACACAAAAGAATACTCAGGGGAAAGCCTCAGCTAAAAACCCCACTATCTGTATTATCATACAAGGTGGAAATATCTCAGAATTACACAAAGCTTTAGCTCTCACAGCTAGCCAGCTCTCAGTACAAGCCTCCTGGATGCTCATAGGCAAACAAGGCTTCTAAAAAGCCTTCTCCTCTGCCCTCCAAGCCTCCTATTTCCTTGCGTAGTTACCTCTGGGATGATCGCCTTCACCCAGTGTAACACTGCTCTCACACACTACTCTAACGCACTGTCAGAACTGCGTAATCCTCAAGGAACCTTTTCTTGACTGCATGGATGAGTTTCCTTTATAGGAAAACACATGCAACTGATAGTAACTTGTCCTTGACATTTAGTTCAACTGGGTCTTTCTCAGAATAGACATGCATGAGTTTCCATTGAGAGAATCTTCAGTTATCTGGAGTACACTTGTTGAGTGCATGCATGCATTAACTGACTGATAACTCACAATTAGTTTCTCAAACAGTGTGGAACTAATTTAACTAGACTTAACTCAGTGAACTAATTAAAAATCAAATATAACTCAATCTTATCTCCTTAATTAAGGGATAATTGTTGCATGACTTCAGAAAGACTTCTAACTTGAATTTCTCCAACTAATTAACTCAAAATGAATTAAATAATTATTTTTCAAGCAACTAGTGAGACTAAATTCGAATTTCAATTCTAAATTTTAATTGAAGGACAAATTAAAATTGGAATATTCTGAATTCTATTTTTATCATTTCTTGTTGCTATTTTTAACAGAATATGCTTAATATTTTAGTGGTTAACACGATTCTTTGAAATACTGATTTCATTTGTGTTGTTGCAAAATATTGATATTTCTTGATCATATTCTCTCTTGATATCCTTTAGTGTTTGCTTCATCCAAAGAACTTGTGTGCAACATGCTGCACACATGGTGTGGATAGAGAGATTGAAATTTGCTTCTTACTCAACCATGATACTAGACAATTTCCTAGAAAGAATGTTGCCCCACTTTGACTTCTGTTGTCATGAATACTTTCCTAATCTGCATTTGTATACGTTGTTAGAGTGAATTACTTGAATACCACAAGCCAAAGTCTAATGTGCCCTTTATATCTACGAATATTCTTTTTGTCACTTGCACATGTGTCTCATTTGATGTATATTGAAATCTTGCAACCAATCCTACTACTTGCATGATGTCTAGGCTTGATGCTGTCACAAGTAGTAGGCTTTAAATTGCCTACACACTCATCTCTACATTGTTTGATTTTCTTCTAGGGATTCATCGTCTTTCCCCAATCTACATCACATGATAATGGGTGCACTTATAGGTGCACAATATTCCATTTCGAATTGCTTCAACATCTCAATGTATTTGGTTTAAATAATGAATATGCCTTTGTTGGATTGAAAAATCTGCAAAGTTAGGAACGAATGGCAATTCTCCACAAATGGATATCTCAAAATGTTTTTTAATTTCTTCTATAAACCTTTGGCTCATTATGTTAACATTACTTCCAATAATAATATCATCCACATAAACTATAATGATTAATATATTTTCATTTTCTATTTTGATGTAAATATTATTTTATGCAACTCTTCCTTTGGAAACTTGTTGTTGTAGGTATTTGTCAAGTCTTGAATATGAATCACTAGGAGCTCGATTTAGTCCATAGTGTTCTTTCTTTAGTTTGCATACATGATCTTCATTTTTTGATAATTGAAATCATTCTGGTTGTTCAATATATACTTCTTCTAGATTTCCATTTAGAAAGGTTGACTTGACATCCATTTGATAACCTTTGAAGTTCTTGAAACATGAAAATGCCATAAATTTTTGTTTGCTTCTAATCTTGTCACTGGAGCATAGGTGTTTTTTAGAGTCAATTCCCTCAACTTGAGCATATAAATAGATCTCGCTTTATTTTTTACTACTTGTCCATCTTCATTCAACTTGTTTTTGAAGACCCATTTGGTGCCAATCACATTCTTGTCTTTTGGTTTGGGCACAAGTTCCTATGTCTTATCAATTTGATTTAATTCTTTTTCCATAACATTAACCTAATGTTTATCTTCACTAGCTTATGTAAAGTTCTTGGGCTATATTTTAGAGAGAAAATAAAAATTTCCTTACTTTGATGTACTTACCAATCCTCTTCTAGATTGGCTCCTTCGGATCTTTATTTTGTTTGTGATTTCTTTTTTGTATTGCTTCATCCACTCTTACATCAATACTTTCTACAACCTTGCACAACATTTTGTTGTAGCATTTGTAGGCCTTGCTTCTAGAAAGATAACCATTAAAGATGCTTTCATATATTTTGGAATCAAACTTGCCTAAATTATCTTCATTTATCTTTATATGGTACTTTCTCGCAAATACTTTGAAGTATTTGATTGTAGTTGATCTACCTTTCCATAATTCATAAGGTGCCTTGTTTCTTCACTCTTATTTGTGCTCTATTCAAATTGTAGTATGCTTAGCCAACCCTCTCCAAAAGGTGTTTGGTAGTTTGGCTTCATTCATCATTGTTTTAGACATTTCTTGTATAGTTATATTCTTCCTTTCTACAATTCCATTTTCATATGGAGTTATTGTTATCAAAATTCCATGATTCTCACAAAATTCATCAAACTTATTAGATGTAAAATCACCTCCTTTGTCTTAAACATTTGATTTGTAAACCAGTCTCATTGTCAACTAGGGATTTGAAAGCTTTAAACTCTCAAATGTTTCATATTTTTCTTTAGGAAATCTAACCCATGTTAGTCTTGTGTAATCATCAATAAGCAACATAAAATAACTTCACCTTCTAAAATTTGTGTTTTCACTGACCGACAAAGGTTTATGAATACAAGTTTTAATGGATTTGACGTTGAGTATTCATTAGTTTTGAAGCTGACTTTCATTTGCTTCCCGTGCTGACATGGTTTGCAAATAGTGTCCGTAGGTTTTTTTGAGATCCTTGTCATATCTCTTACTTCTTGTGTCTTGTTGAGTTTTACTAGATTGTTGAAGTTTATATGACCCATCCTTCTATGCCATACAGTTGAATCCCAAAAATGATATCTAATATAATGCACTGCGTAAATCCCCCATACTTAATTTTCATCTACTTGTTTTTCACATTTTTCTTTTTCTTTTGACTTGATTAGAGAGATATACATTACTCAGGGTTCTATTTTCATTTTCCACTAATCTTCTTGAACCTAATTTCCTTATATCACATAATTTAAAATTGATGCCAGCCTAAGCTGACAATACCCACATTATGAAAATAAAATTGCATGTCATTGGTCCTAGGAATTAATCACTTGTTCCATGGTGAAAACCCCCCTATAACCAAGGTTTAATTCTTTAAGCGAAAATATTTCATTTAGCTATCCACGATTACAACTTTGGGTTATTCTTCAACTCCGTGCTTATCAACCATACCCTTTGGTTAAAACCCAAACTTAACCCATAATATTTTCATCCGCTTTATTTCTATTATAACTCATATAATAAAAATACACATAAACCACATTTAACTTTACCTATCCGCCAATCCACGACCTTGGCACATTTACCGATGCTCACCTTTATCGATTCAATCCTCCACCGTTGATTTCACTCCACCAGATCAACGACTATTGCATGATCTCCATTCATCCTCCAAAACCCAATAAATTTAAATCGCGTCCTTAAACTTCTCGGGTCCACTCAGGCCGTTAACTAGCACGCACTTCTCCGCGTGACCACCGTCTGATCATGAACCAATGAACGATCATGATCGCTGGAATTCAATGAGGGTTTAAGTCCGTTGAATAGATCTTCATCGTTTCCGCTTTTTCCACAAACATTATCGGCTTCAATCTCTGCTGTTGATCTTACCTTTCAATCCGACAGTTGTTGGATTACCTGATCAACAAAACTAATTGTCGATCCTCCACCGTTGATCAAAACCCATTTGATCCAACGGTTAACAACGATATTGGAAAAGCCACTTGCACGAGGATTACCCATCCGATAAAGTGGTTTTCTATTTCCTGCGGCGTGCTATGTGTCGACTGCTAAATGGAACCGGATGACCACCCCGAATTACCACTTACCCCTTTTACTTCACCCGATAAACAGCTTCGCTGATAAAACCACCTTTCTTCCTTGACTATTGCACGAGCTGATTGGCGCGCGATGACTGTTATATATAAGAGGCCATCAAATCTACGGTTTGTGGGGCTTCAACTAGCACACGGATTAAAAATATCTTAATTCCTGCAATCGACTGTGACCTAAGAGTTTGAATATGAGATCGACAGCTAGGAGTGAGTGTGGGGCTTCAAACATGATCAAGAAATCTGTACACTCCTACCCCCGCAATTGCTGATCACCGTTGATCTAACAGATCTATCGATTTGACGATCTAGATCTATTCCTCTGCCATTCTTCTTCTGCCATTAATATCCATTGATCTCAACAATCCGATGGATCCCTCTACGCTTGTTCGCTTATGATGGAATTTTCATTATAACACAGCTCCGCTCTGCCATACTCTGTCTACACACTCACGACACTCATACAACAATTAACTTGTTTTATCATTGGATCACCATCAATTCTTACAGTGATCGATGGTCGATCAACAAACCTATAAATGAGATTTAACTCTTTCAACGCATAAAAAATATACAGACACACGAATTCCACATAACACACATATTTATATTATACAGAACTAGATTACAGTCTAAGGCATTTCAGCCTTAGTCACAATTTCTCTATCGATTACATTGTATTCTCACTCTCTGTCTATGCTCTATCTATCAGAACACGCAGGTTCATACTATATAGAAATAACTGTAGAATCATGGATCATTCTAAATCCATGATCTTCTCCTAAGATCGTTCAAACAATCCCTAAATCTTTCGTTATGTATACATGGGAAATTAATCACAATTACTTAAGTCTTCTAGAACCTTCCAGAGACTTATCAATTCCATCAAATTAGCTCATTTTCAAAGAAATTTGCTCTCGGTTTACGTGGTTGTCCACGTCTCCTCCTCCATAGCTCAAAATTTAAATTTTGTTTAAAGGTGGTCAGATGATCTTGCATAAAAAATGAAATGTGAGATTGTAACCTTGATACACGTTTGAATGACACTTACATGATTGTGTTTTAACCTTTCAACATAGAAGGCATTATGTGTTTTATTTTTTCCATCATTAAGACTAATTATACCTTTTCCAGCTATCCTTGCAGAGGCATTATCCCCAAAGGTAAGACTGCCTCTTTTTACTTCCTTTAGGGTGAGGAATATGTTTTGATCCCTTGTTATTTTCTTTGAACATCCACTATCAATTACCATTGACTTCCTTTGTTTTGAGCATACAATGCAAGTCCACATTCTTCCTTCTTCTATCCCTGCTTCATTTTCCACACCTTGGTGTATTCTTCTTTATCTCTGGTAAGAAAATATTATTTCTTGTTTTGTTTAAGGAAACTCTATTATGCCACTTCAATAGTCATGTGCTATGTGCTCATAGGATTTGCGCTTATAACATTCAATATTGTAATAAAGTAGGAGAGAAAATGAATTGTAGTTTCTATCAACAAATGCAAGAGAAATTTTGATTTTATTACTTACATAATCATTTTTTGAGGTATTATAAGACTCTCTTATTCTATCTCTTGCATGATCACTTCTTGTATAAGGTCTACAATTTATTGCTTTATGACCAAAATTATTGCAAAAACAAATAGCCAAGGAAGAGAACTTGTTATCGGTTTGTGAAAGACCTTTTAGGTGGAACAAGCCTTTTGAATTCATTCTTGTAGTTCTTGTGAGAATAATCAAGTTTTTTTTCTCCTCATTTCCTTTCCTGTTGTTACTTTCATTGTTGATGACTTGAAAATTGGAGGAAAACTCGATTGTCCCCTGCACTTTTGCAAGTTATAACAAAATGGGTATTTAAAGGTAAAATTAGTTTCACAACCTCTTCAAAGACGATGAGTTAAGTTTTCACATGAACTTAAAAGTGAAATAATTCATATGAAACTCAATATGATAAATATAAATAGAAGAAACCAACAATTGATAACTGAGTTCACCCCTCCTGGGCTACGTCTCTGGGCCCTGCTCCAATGGCTAGACAAATATATTGATTTCAACAACAAATGAGCACATTACGACTTGTTGACTCTAGAGTGGCTTCTTTCTTCTACAAAGAAACATTCTCTTACAAATAATTCTCACTAAAAAATATGACTCCCTACAACAAGTCATGATTGTCAATCGAAAAAGGACTTTCTCACAATAGGTCTTTTTACTCCACCTGAAATTAAAATACATAAACATACAACTACTTCACATTGAATTGCTAAAAAGGGTTTTCTCTCATAAACACATTGATAAAAGACTGAAAACAATTACTCCATTAAAGTAACAACAACTGCAGATGAAACTGGAAGGCTGGAAAACCTTTGACTAGGCTCTTTCCATGCTCAAATATGCTTCCATCTTGCTGCAAAAGTCTCTTTGTCTTTAGTACTAAAGGACTTGAATCTATAAAAGTCCATCATATAACTCAAATTAGAAGTATGAGGCTTCCATTGACTTTAGGACACTCAAAAACCCCTATCTAGGCTCTTCTTGAGCTCAAAAAGGTTAAAAAATGAGCAAGATATGCCTCTTGGAACCATGTTCTGCTATTTATCTTGCAAAATTGGCAAAACTTGCTAACTGTGTGATGAATTCACCCTTTACACAGTGCACTGAGCAACAATTTTGTCGAGGGCCAATGAGATTCCTGCCACAAAAGGGGCAAATTGTTGCCTCATTAAAATGCACCATAACCCCTTAAGAACCAAAATAGGGTCACATTGAACACCATGTGGCCCGGTTCAACTCCCGCTCTGGTAGGTTGTTCATCGCGTGGCGTAATGTGGCTAAGGGTCGGGGCTAACTTCCCACCCCTACCACTTCGAAGGTTCTGGTCACATGGGTATTAATGAGACCAGGGGCTGAGCCTACCCGCCTTCCCCCTCCACTTAAATCCGACCGGTGACTATGGTCGTATGGTGCGGAAAAACTAGTGGCTAGGGCTTAACGACCTGCACCTCCTACGCCAACTCCTCTACATGGTTCTTAGGGTGTCGATAAGTCTTGGGGCTAGGGCCAAAATCCCTATTCCTCCACTATAGTGCCTCCACTATACGATGTGGGTTCCATGATGGAATATAACCTAGGGCCAGAGTTAACCGCCCGACCCCTTCCCCCAAACCACCAACCCATGTCACTTTAAATAAAAACGACTACCCATATATGTTAAGAAATAATAGTGTGGCTTGGTGGTAGTGCGTTGCCTTGTGTTGTGGAAGGTCTAGGAGTCGAACATCGCCAAGGCCCTTGGGCTGACTTACATTTTTTTTTACCAATGAATGAGGGCCACATGGTGCTCTTTCATTGGTCCATGTGGCGCCCTATCATTGGGCCACGTGGCACCCTCTTATTGGGCCACGTGGCGCCCTCTCATTGGGCCACCTCAACCACTGACCACCAATAAAAAACTGCCATTCCAACTTGTATGGTGATGCCACATGTCAACACAAGATTAGCCTGTTTGACACCATACCCTACAAAGTCAGTGAATGATGTCAACTATACGTACTGCCCAGTCAGCAACCCAGTCAACCCTGTTGCTTGAATTTTTAACTATTGGTCAAAAAAATCATAACGTCATAACTTCTTCATACGATGTCGGATTAAGGTGATTAAAGCGTCATTGGAACCAGGATGACGAACATTATGATTTGATGTCAGTTTTGGGAGATTATGAGCTCTTTCATTTTTGAGCCCATTTTTGATCTTCGGATCATACCTCCTCACTAGGAACTTTTGGACCTTCAAAAGTATATCTCCAGTTAGAAAATAAGTGAGGAAAAATATCATTTACTTTCCTGATATCAATCCTTCTAGTTTTGTTTGAATTGGTGTCTATTAGCCCTATTCAAGGTACTCCACATTGGCTTTGCGTGAAGTCCTTAGCTTCTTGTCAAGAATTGTGGTTTGATGCAATTCTTCTAAACATGCAGGAATAAAATTTTCATTGGATGGAATATGAACATTCTCTCCAAGACCACCTTTCTTTGGTTCAAACAAACTCCACCTTGAAGTATTTCTTTGTTGAAAACAAACTAGATCTTCCACCTAGAAATCATAAACAACTCAATGCTTGCCATGCATTTCTTTACACTTTTCTTTGTTGTCCTCAAGCTACACTTGTACTCTTTGATGTATTGGTTGCATTTGTTCAATAGCATGCTTGATTTTTTCCACATTACTATGGTCATATGTTGCACAATCTTTACCAATGATCAAATCTACAAACAAGATTTACATAGAAATACTTGTATTGGTGAGTGCTTGACACAATTGTAGACATGTTGGAAGAAATTCCAATGATCATCCCAAAAGTCCCATACAAATTGACTTAACAAAAGGCTAAAATAACATAACATGTCCAAGAACATATACTTGTTGCAGATAAGTGATTTGTACATGAATTCACTTTACAAAGTACCCAAATGTGAATATATAACAAGTAATTACAATTTTACAAAGCAAGCTAACTGTACAAAATAGTCTACCCATTCTTTTCCTAATCAGGATTATGAGTTCTCTTTTTGCGCTCACTCTGTTTCAAATGCTTCTTCTAGAACTACACGAGTTTCCACTTTGCCACCTATCGCTTCCCTTGCAGGGGATCACATGACCTCTTTGTCCTCCTTGGGATGAAGTTCCGGATGGAGTTTCCAACACTTTTCAATCCGATGCCCATTCATGCTACAATGGGTACAAAAATGCTTACGCTTGTCCATCGAAAAGGAATTATTCATATCTGGGAGAGGTTCCTCATATCGTTTCCCAAGGATTTGATCCATTTATTTGACCATCACCTTACGTTTCTCACAATCAGCCACATAATGGTTAAATGCATCACAAAATGTACAAGGAAACATTTCCCATAAATGATGAGAATCACCAACATTTATGGAATCCCCATGACACTTATACCTGTCTTTTGGGTATTGACTTTGATGAGGAGAACTTGACTTGGAATTTCCTTTGGAACATTCATCTCTCTGCGGAAACAAAATTTTACTATCACTACCATCATGGTGAGACATATCATCGCTTGATGATTTCTTTCCCTCAGCAATTTTGGAGCACCCTCCAATTTCTTCATGGTCATAACCCAACCCTTCATTCTGTGTTTGTTCCTTCACTTTGATAGGATTAATGATTTCTTAGTCATTAACTCTGAGGCCTCTTCCATCATAACCCATCCAGGTTAAAAATCTCATACCAATCCCCTTGGTATGATTTTCAAAAAATGCAAAAGATGTGTTATCAACATCAGATGAAGGAGTAGAACTAGAAACATTAATTACATCCTTTGGCCAACCACTTATATTTTTCAATTCAGATATTGATGAAGAAGTGGATGATGTCTCTAACTAACCAGTTTTACCAATTGGCACATAGGGAGAATCTTTCAAATGCTGGAAAAAAATGCAAGCATCATTCTCATTGTAGGATCCATATCTTATGTATGGACCATGCCCACAAATTGGTTTCATCTTGGAGGGATTATTTTATACTTCCGGGATGAAACACTCACCAGTCTGTTCCTCCACTATATGTTGTAACTGCAAACACATTTTCCTCTTCTCCTCCTCTCTAGCTTCAAGCAATCTCCTTAGATCGACATTCTCCATTCGAAGAGATATATTAATCTCCTCCAACTCTTGGAGTCTTTCGCGCTTCAGTTTCTTGCCCATACTTACAATCTGGTCAGAACCCACTCTCATATCACGTGATCTGAAAATGGGAGGAATACTCGATCCTCCTCTGACACTTTGTAAGTTATAACAAAACGAGTCTTTAAAGGTAAAATTAGTTTCACAACCTTTTCAAAGATGATGAGTTAAGTTTTCACATGAACTTAAAAGTGAAACAAGTCATATGCAACTTAATATGATAAACATGAAAAGAAGAAACCAACAATTGATAATGGATTTCACCCCTCCTAGGCTACGTCTCCGGGTCGTGCTCTAATCGCTAGACCAATATATTGATTTCAACAACAAATGAACACATTACAACTTGTTGACTCTAGAGTGGCTTGTCTCTCCTACAAAGAAACATTATTATACAAATAATTCTCTCTCAAAAATATGACTCCCTACAGCAAGTCATGATTGTCAACCGAAAAATGACTCTCTCACAATAGGTCCTTGTACTCAACCTAAAATCAAAACACATAAACATACAACTGCTAAAAAGAGATTCTCTCATAAACACATTGAGAAAAGACTACAAACAGTAGATGAAATTGGAAGGCTAGGAAACCTCTGACTAGGCTCTTTCCATGCTCAAATTTGCTTCAAAACTCTCTTTGTATTTAGAACTAAAGGACTTGACTTTGCAAAAATTCCATCATACAGTGCTCAAATAAGAAATATGAGGCTGCCATTGAGTTCAGGACACTCAAAAACTCCTATCTAGGCTCTTCATGAGCTCCAAAATGTTAAAAACTTATCAAGGTTTTCCTCTTGGAACCAAGCTCTGCTATTTTTCCTGCGAATTGGCAAAACCTGCTAATTATGTGACGAATTTTCCCTTTACATAGTCTGATGAGTGACAATTTTTCCCGCGATCGGTAGGATTCCTGCCATAAAAGGGGTAAATCGTTGCCTCATTAAAATGCGCCCTAACCCCTTAAGTGCCAAACTAGGGTCACATTTAATGACATGTGGCTAGGGGTTAGGGATAACCATCCGACCCCGCCGGTACATATCCCGCTTCAGTAGGTTATTGGTCGCGTGGTGCAATGTGGCTGGGGGTTGGGGCTAACGGCACACCCCCACTACTTCGCTCTCTGCTCCAAAGGTTCTAGTCATGTGGGTATTAATGAAACTAGAGGCTAAGCCTATCTGCTTTCCCCCTCCACTTAACTCCTGCAGACGATTGTGGTTGTATGGTGTCGATAAACTAGGGGCTAGGGCTTAACGACCCATGTCCCCTTCGCTAACTCCTTTGCATGGTCCTATGGGTGACGATAAGTTCGAGGGCTAGGGCCAAGTGCCTCACCCCTATGACGTTGTGCCTCCACTATTCGCCGTGGGTTCTATAATGGCATATAATCTGGGGCCAGGGCTAACCACCCGACCCCTTCCCTTAAACTACTGACCCATGTCAGTTTAAATAAAATCGACCACCCATATATGTTAAGAAATAATGGTGTGTCTTGGTAGTAGTGCATTGTGTTGTGTTGTGGCAGGTCTATGGGTCAAACCCCGCTAAATCCCTTGGGCTGACTTAAATTTTTTTGGACTAATGACTGAGGGCCATGTGGCGCCCTCTTATTGGGCTACCTCAACCACTAAACACTAATCAAAAACTGCCATTCCAACCTATACGGTGATGCCACATATCAACAAGAGACTGACCTGTATGACACTGTACCTTGCACAATTAGTTGACGACGTCAAATGTACAGACTGCCTAGTCAACCATGCTGCTTGACTTTTTAGCTGTTGGTCAAAAACTTCAAAATGTCATAACTTCTTCATACGACGTCGGATTGAGTTGATTCAAGCATTGTTGGAATTAGGAAGACAAACACTACGATTTGATGCTAGTTTTAAGAGATTCCGAGTACTTTAATTTTTGAGCCTATTTTTGATCTCCGGATCAATTGATGGAGCCTCTAAGAATATTGGCATAAATTTTATTATTTTCTTCATTTTCTTTTTCTGATTACTTTGGGACCTGAGTGCTTACATATCCCTTGGGGATCTTTTGGTTTTTGTTGTAGCCAAGGCCTACCTTGATGAGTGTTGAGTCTTGGCATTTGAGAATATTATCTAAGATTTCAACAATCTTTCCAAACTTCAGGCCTCTATTCAACTGATAAGTTGTTTTCTTTAGTTCCTTTCTTAGGGACACGATTTCAGTTTTTAGCTTCTCATAATTTTCTTCCTTTTCTCTAAACTTGCTTCTCACAACTTTTTCTATCCTTTTTGCCTATTTTGGTTGAGTCTTTAGGATGATAACTACTTTTTTTCTATTTTATCAAGATCATGATCCTTCTCATATTCTGCAATTATTTTTTCTACTTTTTATTCTATTCTCCAATCCCATCTATTTCTTCTAAGGAACTAACGAACTTTGCTTCAAGATTCGCTTCACCATCAATTATTCTTGTGAATTTGATTTTTTTTTTTCGATTGTCTTCATTTTATATATCATTATAGTTTGTATCCATTTCTATGAAGAGGAATTGTTCTTTGTCAATTCTAGAAACATATCCAACACTTTCTTCATATGAGCTAGTATCCTCTCTAGAGTAAAAATTCTTCTTAGTATATTTTCCCCTTTTGTGTCTGTTGCCACAAAATCTAGTAGGGGTACCTAATGGAAAACTACTATAACAAATGACAACAATGAGATAAATACCCACTGTCACCTCAGTCAATGTCCTCTTCTCTTTACATACTTTCACCAATGGGAGGAGTCCTAGTATGAGGGAAATCACCATTTAATGATAGAATCAATTACTAGGTATAATGTGATTTCCAAGGCACATTCAAATGAGAGGATCAATACTTCAAGAGAAGCAAAAAGGCTCTCCAAGAAAGACCTATGACGATACCTAGAACTAGGGCTTATGATATTCAATGATGACAAGGAGACCTAAGGTCAAGGCTCTAAAGATGATAGGTACCTTTAAAGAAGATTTATAAGATGGTTATATCCCTTTATATAAGCTTTCTTTATTCTTGAGAAGGTCCTATGATGGGACCACATGATACCTAGGGTTTATATATAATCGTGTGGGAAGACTCTCCAAAGTGCTCTCTAGGTCAATATGGGATCAAATAAATGGTTTGAATGATTTATTCCACCGACTACTATGTGATGAAATCCTCAAGAAATCCAACACACCTAAACGTTCAAGATGATGTTTCAAGGTTAGATCTAGGGCTTATGATTGTTGGAAATATTGAGAGGAGGGGTGAATCAATATTTCCTTATTCAATTGTTACTTTTATTTCAATTAAGATCACTTAATAAAATTATAACACAAAATGTACAATAAAATAATTTTATTCACAAGAATTGATAAGGAATCCAATCCTCTTTACAACAAATCAAGTACAATAATAGATCGGGGCTCTAACCCTAAATCAAGACCCCAATCTTCAAATCAATTGGGCTCCAACCTATATTTCGCAAAGCACCAACTTGGTTTTCTTGAGGACGCCAATCCTCTAGGGCTCCAACCCTCTAAATTGGTTTAGGCTCCAACTTGGTCTTCTTGAGGGCTCCAATCCTCTAGGGCACCCACCCCCTCCTTCAATTCTTCAATATAGGAACAAATGGTTATTCAAGGTTTTCAATATATTCTACAACAAGCATTGATGATCTTCAAAACTTCCCTCAATCAACCTCCAATAACCCTTCGTTCATCAATGACAACTTTAGCATCCATAGAAGGTGTCTCTAAGACTGTTCATGATACCCAAACAACTTCCTTCAAGGTTACTCCATGAGGGCTTCAGTCATGCATCAATGTCACCAAAATATCTCCAAGTTCAACCTCTACAAGTGTCTTCAATAATCCAGGATGTCTTCAATAAGATGCTCCTAAAAGACTTCAAGGGGTCCCTTTTCAATGTCACACCATGAGGGATTCAGTTGTGCATCATGTTACCTCACATTAGAGGAATTTGGAGGTCTAAAATGGGCCTCCTAAGAAAAATGTACAACCAAAATAAACTTTATAAGAACCAATAGGATTCAAGATGATGATGTCAACCATGGGGGATGATTAATCATTTTTGGAGTAAAAAGTAAAAAGATTAAAAAATAATAAAATAATAAAATTACATTTTCAACTCATATTTTAAACTTATCTCCCTATTTTTTTACTCAAATTTCAAGAGGGAGTACTCATTGGATGAAAAATTTAATTCCTCATCCAAAGAGTACCCATGTTTCATACTTTTTATGGACTCTGCTACACGAAAAATGAGAAATACATGAAAAAAACGTGATTGCAATCACATTTTCATGTATTTCTCATTTTTTGTGTCGCACAGTCCATCAAAAGTATGCAACATGGGTACTCCTTAAACGAGGAATCAAATTATACATCCAATGAGTGTTCTCACTTGAAATTTGAGTAAACCCATATGGAGATAAGTTGAAAATACAAGTTGAAAATGTAGGTTTTTATTTTTTCCCTCTAAAATTTGATGATGTAATATAATATTATTTTATAATTTCCTTAAGAAGCCCATTTTAGACCTCAAATTTACTCTAATGCATACTTCTCTAATGTTCCAACAATCAAGCATGCTCTAAAACTAACAACCACTGTCGTCAATAGATCTCCAACAAAGTTCTTCAACTTTCAATGTATTCAAAGGGTATCGCTGTAACTCCACCATAAACCCTGCTTCAAATGATCCAAAATATACTAGAGGTACCTTTAAAGAAGATTTATAAGATGGTTATATCCCTTTATATAAGCTTTCTCTATTCTTCGGAAGGTCCTATGATGGGACCACATGATATGTAGGGTTTATATATAATCGTGTGGGAAGACTCTCCAAAGTGCTCTCTAGGTCAAGATGGGATGAAATAAATGGTTTGAATGATTTATTCCACCGAATACTATGTGATGAAATCCTCAAGAAATAAAACACACCTAAACGTTCAAGATGATGTTTCAAGGTTAGATCTAGGGCTTCTGATTGTTGGAAATATTGAGAGGAGGGGTGAATCAATGTTTCCTTATTCAATTGTTACTTTTATTTCAGTTAAGATCACTTAATAAAATTATAACACAAAATGTACAATACAAATTTTATTCACAAGAATTGACGAGGAATCCAATTCTCTTTACAACAAATCAAGTACAATAATAGATCAGGGCTCTAACCCTAAATCAAGACCCCAATCTTCAAATCAATTGGGCTCCAACCTATATTTCGCAAAGCACCAACTTGGTTTTCTTGAGGATGCCAATCCTCTAGGGCTCCAACCCTCTCAATTGGTTTAGGCTCCAACCTGGTCTTCTTGAGGGATCCAATCCTCTAGGGCACCAACCCCCTCCTTCAATTCTTCAATATAGGAACAGATGGTTATTCAAGGTTTTCAATATATTCTACAACAAGCATTGATGATCTTCAAAACTTCCCTCAATCAACCTCCAATAACCCTTCGTTCATCAATGACAACTTTCGCATCCACAGAAGGTGTCTCCAAGACTCTTCATGATACCCAAACAACTTCCTTCAAGGTTACTCCATGAGGGCTTCAGTCATGCATCAATGTCACCAAGAATGTCTCCAAGTTCAACCTCTACAAGTGTCTTCAATAATGCAGGATGTCTTCAATAAGCTGCTCCTAAAGGACTTCGAGGGGTCCCTTTTCAATGTCACACCATGAGGGATTCAGTTGTGCATCATGTTACCTCACATTAGAGGAATTTGGAGGTCTAAAATGGGCCTCCTAAGAAAAATGTACAACCAAAATAAACTTTATAAGAACCAATAGGATTCAAGATGATGATGTCAACCATGGGGGATGATTAATCATTTTTGGAGTAAAAAAGTAAAAAGATTAAAAAATAATAAAATAATAAAATTACATTTTCAAATCATATTTTCAACTTATCTCCCTAATTTTTTACTCAAATTTCAAGAGGGAGTACTCATTGGATGAAAAATTTAATTTCTCATCCAAAGAGTACCCATGTTTCATACTTTTGATGGACTCTGCTACACGAAAAATGAGAAATACATGAAAAAAACGTGATTGCAATCACATTTTCATGTATTTCTCATTTTTCGTGTAGCACAGTCCATCAAAAGTATGCAACATGGGTACTCCTTAAACGAGGAATCAAATTCTACGTCCAATGAGTGTTCTCACTTGAAATTTGAGTAAACCCATAAGGAGATAAGTTGAAAATGTAGGTTTTTATTTTTTCCCTCTAAAATTTGATGATGTAATCTAATCTTATTTTATAATTTCCTTAAGAAGCCCATTTTAGACCTCAAATTTACTCTAATGCATACTTCTCTAATGTTCCAGCTATCAAGAATGCTCTAAAACTAACAACCACTGTCGTCAATAGATCTCCAACAAAGTTCTTCAACTTTCAATGTATTCAAAGGGTATCGTTGTAACTCCACCATAAACCCTGCTTCAAATGATCCAAAATATACTAGAGGTTCTTTCAATCTCATTCCAACCAATATCCAAAAATATGTTAAAGATGAGCCACAAATCCACAGATTCATGCTCCTTTGCTACAGAGAAGGATTGATAATATACTCCAAAGATATTCTCCAAGGTGTTAAAATTCTCTTTAATAGGTATGCACACCAAACTTTAAGGGATCTTGAATAATGCTTCACAATTATGTCTTAAGGGATTTGAAAGGATGCTTTAGCAAAGACTCCAATATGCTTCAAATAATTTTTCAAGGTCGTCTCCAATAAGACTTCACAAGGGTTGTACTATAGGTTCTTAAGTCAACACAATGAGGTTGCTCCAACAAGTACTTCAAGCATTACTTCCAAAGAGGGTTCTCCATAGGTTGCCCATAATTACTTCAGGTTTGGTTAGTGTTTTTAACCTTGTCACACAAGCCAAAAATATAAATTGTCCTTTGGCCACATGTCTTCAATGATGTCTTCAAAATACTGCTACTCTAGAAATTTGTTTTGTTGCCCCTTAATCCAAGGCTAGAGCTCTCAAAAACATATCAAGACAAACTTTAGCAAGTCAAGTTTCCACAGATGCGAGTTGTAGTGACAAGCTACAAATCTATTCTAAAGAAAGGGCCGAAATTGCATTCTTGAGGTGGCTGGCTCAGAAGTTACTTTTCTGTATACAAGTCTGTAGTTTTTGGCTCTTATACAAGATACATACATGCCACAAGTTCGTGAATATTTCTGCTATAGATATGAAGTGTTTGGTCAGCCACAAGTCTGAATTAGGCTTAGATCTAAAGTGTTATCTCAGATCCACAATTTTCAGAAGTTCTCTACACATCTGAAATATCTAGCTCAAAATATCCCCAAAAAATTGTCCCAGATTTACTCCAAAAGTATTCTATAGGAGCAAACCAAAATTCTCTTTTTCTCTCACTTCTTCACTTAATCTTTTCTGAAATTCCTGAGTTTTTTTTGCATGCCTAACCAAACTGCACATTTACTTGTATATATAGTTGTTTGTATATTTTTAAGGGACACAAATATTGAAGAGACACGTCAACACATGTGAGCCTACTTAAGTCGGCTTTGCAATTTTTTGTTATTTGACATATGCATATTTCAAAATTCAAGAACTCTTCAATGGTAAAGATTTATAGGGCATATAAATACTCATTAGAAATCTCTTGACCTCCTCTACAAGTTGGTGAAAGAACCATTTCAAGGTAATGTGTCTAATGTCAACAAATAATTTTTCTTTTATAACAGTCCCTAGAATTTGTGACAACCCATTGGAATTTTATGATATGATTGATTAGGGGATTAGGATTAGGGATTTATTCAGGCACAGGATTAGGGTGTTTTTGTCGTTGTGACAAACACCCTCCAAAATTTTACCTACAATTGAATTTTGAAGCATGTTGGCACTCACTGCATTATGGGATTCAGTTGGTCAAGGTTGCCCAAGAGAAGTGAAGTTTTAAGCCACCTTCCTAGGCCACAGAAGCTCTTAGAGCCAAGTCAATCCTACTCCATTGCATAGTGCCCAGAATGAGCTTTCCAACGGTATATAAAAGTCCCAAAATGAACTTCTAGATCTGAAGATATGGCCTATTGAAGATCAAGAGTTTGGTTGCCTTGAAATGAAGGAAAAGAGCTTATCAGAGGACCCTGAGCATAACAAGTCAAGCATATTGGGCACCCCATAGTCCCACACCCCACAGTCTCGCAATCCTGAATCACACATCATTGCAGTACCGAACATTGGCTTATCTGGACTATCGACAAGCCTTGGGAGTTCATAGGCTTATCGACGATCGACAACGAGAAAATCCCGTATCCCGTAGTCCCGCATGGCCCCCACAATACTTAATGGGTCACCATCCTTAAGTAATTGTGGGGGGGGGGGGGATCGTCGATATAATGTGCAATCACCGGGGAAGGTCAAAATAGTTTAACAAAGGAAATGCATGCAAAGATAGGGACATGCGAGACCTTTCTCTCTCCTCCACATGGCGTATAGTTTGTCGGAGGTTGGGCGTCATGGGTGTTATCCCCCACAATGTCCCAGGTTGAGAGGAATTGATGGAGCTAATCACATACCAAGCTTTTAGTTTGGTAGCTAGGCCTACCAAACCAAAGAGGGCTCTCTCTATGGAATCACAATGAGCTGATGACAGAGATGTAAAGGATTTTAGGCTAGATAGCTAGGATTAGGTAGGTTTTGGAAAATTTAGGGTTTTTGAAGGCTGGATAAGGGAGGAAAACCAAGTAGCTAGGTCAGAGGGTCAAAGGATTACAACAAGAAAGATATGAAGGAGCAAGGTAGCAACACATTTGTGATGGATTTTAGGTTTTGTCGGTGTAGTATGACATTGAGAAGAAGCATAAAGGTCTTAATGAGCATGAAACATGAATTCATTCGGCAAGAGTGAAAGTAACATAATAATTTTCCATCAAAACAAAGCTTAGTGAAAAGAAATATGTTTATAAACTGTAAGGAAAACTATTGAAGAGATGATGAGTGGAAAGAGAAGATGAATATCATTCATATAAAGTAATAACAGAGGAAAAATAACACCACAAACTTACTGCACATGAATTCCTAGATAATAGCTGCAAACTATGTCCTTTGAATTCCAGAAATGTCAATTACAAACTACAATAGTTCTCTCCTTAGATGTCCAACCTCTGGAAAATGATTCTTCCCCATCTCATATAGGAAAAAATACAACATATGACATCTAATAAGGTTGAAAATTCTATTTAGGGTTCATCATAAATGGATTTGATGAGTCCTCACCTAAAAACAAGGATAGTTGAGACAATTTCAACAATTTAGGCTAAAGTTTAGGAGAGCATATCTCCTCATTAATTACAAATTTCCTCATAAAGTGAGGCAAAAACCAACTAAGAAACCTAAAGTAACATTAATAGATCAAAATATCTCAAATTTTCCACCATTTAGTGCTAAAAAAGTTACTAGACCAGATGGGTCATGCCAGGACCAGAAGGGTCGCACCAGCTAGCAAAAAGGTCACACCAGCATGCACCAAAACAAGAATTTTTTGCAGAAGGGTTGTGCCTGTTGAGAGCTGATTTTGGAAGACTTTTAGGAGTCCATTCTGCATTCTGAAAGCTGGGAAAAGTAGCCCCATGTGTCTACTTTCCAGTGAGCCATCAAGCTCGAAACAATACCTAAGGGAAGGCCTCCAAAACTTGATTTTTCCAACCTTACTCAAAAGCACCACACCAGTCCAGATTTAGTGGTAGAGGCATGAAAAAGGTGAGGTTTTTTGAGTTTCTGATCAAAATAGGAAGATTTCATGCAAAACTAAGCTGAGATTTGGCATGTAGTCATCATTATGTACTCATATATGTAGGAAAGATTTCATTTGGATGTTTAGGGAAAAAGGGTCGCGCCTTTGTGTGGCGCTTCTGTGTGCCATTTCCTGTAAAATTTTAGAAAAAGTTCAAATTGCTCAAAAATTTTCAAAATTTTCTCCTTGCCTGCTATGGAGTATAGACCCCTTTTTCTTGAATGCCTTTGCTTGTCTTGGATCTCTTTTAGTATTGTTTTAAATTTATTGATTTTGATTTGTGCAATCTGATTCCTTATTTAATAGTGGTGGGCCATGTGCCCCAACATTTGATTGTCCCTGTTAGCCTTGTCAAGAAGCTTCTCTAGATGGCCATTGACTTTGCGTAGCCAATATTCCCTGTCTTCATTGATTTCCATAGCAATTCTATCTTCAATACTCAAATCCTCATTTAGTAGGTTTTGGTCTCTTTCCTTTTGCAATGTCCTTTTGAGACCCATTGTCCTAGGCCTCTTCCTTCCAGCCTACTTCTCTTTTCATCATTCTCATCATGCTCTAGCACTTATTTACCTTTGACCTCTTGCATACTAGCTTTAAACAAGTCCTTCTCTAAAAGCTGCTACTTTGCCTTCAGTTGCTTGTTTTCTTGCTCAAGGAAGGAAAGGACGAATCTAGCCCTTGCCAAATTGTCTAGGAGCTCCATGATCTGAGAATCCTTCTCTTTGATAACTAGTTGCAAGATTTGATGATCATCTTAAGATTCCAAATCCACTATGTGTATGTCATGATGGATGATCTCCTCATCCTGCAAATGTGATCCTTGTTGTGTTGATGTAGAAGGCTTGGACCCCTCCATAATCTTTGGAGAAAACACAAGCCTGTTCCCTCTTTGATATGTCTTAGTTACCTTAGGTCTAGGTGCATCTAAAACCTCTTCCCGTTTTCTTGTTGAACCATGCTCCATTGTCTGTGTGGACCTTGACCCTGATGGTGTTGTTTTGCTAGGAGAAATAGTGGGACTAATATCAATAGCAGTTTTTAGTTTATCCAAAAATGTTTCCCAAGTGATTTGCTTGACTGAAAGCTGATGCATAACCACAATCTTGATCAGGCTATGGTGAAACAAATTGGTGATATGAGGCTGTCCCTTGGTGTGAATTTTTTTAGTCATCTTCACCACACTTCTAAACAAAAAGTTGCACAAATTAAGTGTTCTTGTAGAGGTGAAGTGCATAAGTAACCTAACATGATACCTGTATAATCTGGAGAATTTGCCTTCACATGTAAAATATTTCATAATAAGCTTCATTAAAGGGGCATACTTGTTAAGCAGATGTCTAAAAGGAAAAACATGTTCAGAAGTCTCTCTGACATTAGGTTTTAGGAACATCTTATAATCATCAAGGTGTAATTCCATGCCTTTGAACCAAGTGTCACCATGATTTGGAATACCTGTGGCTGAAGAAATAATATATGCTGAAACACTGAACTCTATACCTGCTATGACAACCTTGTCTATGTTGAAATTTTGGGCAAAAAGGCTTGTCAAAGGGACATGAGAACCAACCTATGCAACCTTCTCACAAAACCTCATACAACTAACATTTATGATTTTTTTTTTTTGGACAAATGGAGAAGCATTAATTTCTCTTAGGTTGGATGGCTCAAACCTTGAATGATGTCCTCCCTTTTGCACTTTCTTTTCACTCTCTTGTTCACTCTCCATTAAATTTGTTGAAGGATAATACCCTAGCCAAATGATGGTGATAAAAATTATGTGGGAGTTTTCTCATAAGTGAAAATGTAGTGGAAGGCTAGGGTTTGATGAAATTGATGGCGAATGAGTAGTGAAATCATAGGAAATCTTAAGTTAGGGTTTCATGGATGATAAATGATAGTGGTAAATCAATAGAAGCTAGGTTTCATTCACCGAAATTTTTGTTGAAGAAAACCAATTTATCTTGATGAAATTCTTCGAAATGATGGTGTAGATGGTCACTTACTATTTTTAGGGGCTTAGGAGTCCTTGAACGATCTTTGGAAGCTGGAAGAAATCGAAGATTATCTTCAAACCAAGAAGAAATAAAAACACTATGAATTTCCTAGAAGAGTCTCACTGTGGGTCACACTGCCAAAAAGGTCGCGCAAAGAGTAGTAGTGCTCAGAAAGGTCACACCTCCTCAGAAAGGTCGCAGGAAAGGTCACACCTCCTGACAAGGGTTGCACTTCTCCAAAAATGCAACAAAACCCTCGGTTTTCACAATTTATCTCCTTTTTAAGTTTGCACGATGATGAATGAGAGATCTTGAGATTTTTAAGAGTGAAAATGAGTTAAAAACTCATCTTACCCTTTTAAATTCGAATTTAGAACCTTGACACTTTATAACCTTTGAAATTTGAACCTCTGTAACTTTATTGGCTTTCTTGAAACATTGGATATTTTTGGAACTCTGAACTACAACCTTTGGAACTTTGAAGTACTTATTACATATAAAAACATAAAATTACATTTGAAATCAAAATTTATTGAAGAGACTTGCTTATTACCACTCCTCCTTTGCCAGATTTTATGCATGAAATGAAAGTTTTAGTGACCTTGAAACCCTAATGACCTAATGGAGACACTCAACTGAATGAAATCATGATGGTGATGACTGAAATGATGATAATAGCCTCTTAATGATGATACACTTAGCTAAGTGATGAAAGTGACCGACATGTGAAATTCTCATGAGAGTAGAAATAACCCTAGACACATTGACCAGTGACCAAATTTTATTCTGAAAACCTAGTGACATGATAAAATTTGACTTTGAGACCCATAACAAAACTTGGTAAAAGCATGTTTGACATTGGTGACAGGCAGAACTAGCTGACACTAACATTGGCTCTAGCTGGGTATGGAAACTCCTTGGAGGTGTCAAGAACACTGTAGACCTAGTAGCCTTATTAATTGGGCATGGAGTCAAAATGTAAAGACTAACTTGAATATGAAAATTGACTGACTGACTGAACTTTACAAATAATAAACAAAGAAAATAGAAACTTTAAACCAGTAGCCGATCAAGAATCCTTATGGCCTTCTCCTCGGGCTTCAAACTCATAAAATAGCCACTGCAAACTCTAACATGCAATGCAAAATGGTATATACAATGATCATGAAAATTTCCAGAAATTGCTTCAGATATAGTAGTGATTGAGAATCCTATCATTGATTGCTCCTCCCAAATAACTTTGGCCATTCATTTCTTCCAACACATAAGCATTCTTCCCCCTGAAGGCTGAGATTTTGTACGGTCCCTTCCATAGGTTTTCAAACTTGCCGTGTTTTCCCTTCTCTTTGTTCTGTGCATCCTAATGAAGAATCAAATCACCCATGTTGAAGTTGTCTTCTTTGGTCTTGGCTCATAAATATTATTAATATTTTCCTGAAGCTTGGAAGTATTTTGAAATACTTCTTCCCTAGTTTGTTGTAAATGGATCATTTGACTTATCCTCCGCTACACATCATTCAGTTCGCTGCTCACTTCCTGCAGAAGTTTCATGACTGGAATAATAAGGGATGAAGGAAAAATAGTATCAACCCTTACACCAACTAAAAAGGAGACACGCATATGAATTTTTTAATGCTAATTCTATCCACCCATAAAGAATTAATGAGATTTTTGTGCCAATTCTCTTTATTGACCTCCAGAACATTTGTTAGGAAACCAACTGACAAAAACATAGAAAAGATAGATCAATGCCTTAGAATTCAGCCTCTTCGAGGGGGCAACCTCCTTTACATTACACAAATGAACAATTATTGGATGATACAAATGAATTAACCTCCCTTTTATATATAGGAGTCTAAGGGGTCATAATATAATCAAGCCGACATAACAGTAATAACATAAGGGCACAAAAATAACAATAGTGGGTTTCTATGGGGCATACTAATAACAATATGGGGACAATAGGGGCACAATAATAACAATAAGGGATACAATGACAATAGTAATGAGGGAATTTCTAGTATTATAGGGGCCTAACATGCCCCTCTCCTTCCAAAAAGCGTTGTCTACAATGCTTAAGTAGTTTTGGATGCTTCTGTATAAATTATCATCCTCCCATGTGGAATCTTCAACAGATAAGTTCTTCCACTTGATGAGATACTCCGAAATTGATCGATTTCGTAGCTGTCAAGTTATTGTTTCCGTGACTGCTTCCGGTTCCAATATGATTTTTCCTTCCTCGTCAAGTTATGGCAATATTGTTTGAACTGGGAGCTTGTCACCTATAACCTTCTTTAAACATGAAACATGGAAAACTAGGTGCACTCGGGAAGTTGCAGGAAGCTCCAATTTGTATCCATAGTACCAGTATTTTGCAACACCTTGTACGGACCATAATACTTTGGTGATAATTTATTATCCTTATTAGCTTGCTTGAGGGAAATTTTTTTATATGCTTGTAGTTGTAGGAATACCTAGTCACCTACATCAAAACTTCTTTCGCTACGATGTTGATCTGCCTATTGTTTCATTCTATTCCTTTCCAACGTGAGGTTATCCTTTAAGAGTTTGAGAACTTGTTGTTGATGCTCAATGTGATGTTCCACTGCTTGAACCTTAGAATTTTCTCTTAAATATGATGTGATGTGTTATCACTCAGGTTGTTCCCTTTGACTCCTAAGGGAATACGGCCGAGGTAACCACAAACCAATCTTTGGATTGCAGGTCCTAGCCTACCTGCAATCAGAGAGGGCTCTCTCTTTCTGATTTAGCTCTGTTTTGGGAATTTTAGGCTAGCTATGAAACACTGGATTTTGTTTGAAGTTTGGTTGAATGATATCTTCTAAAGAGGGGCATGCAATATTCAAAGAGTTTTATTCCATTGGGCAATGGGAGTCCATGATTGTGTGTTGCTTAGAGTATGTGATAAAGATAGTGTCACTGCAGAGCCAAACAGGTATTCATGAAACAAACTTTTGATTTAAAGGAAAAATAGTAAGGACCCACACAATGAAAGGCAATAAAGATTTCTTTCACTGTGAAAATGAGAATAAAAGGTTGAATGCTATTCAAGAGAAATTAAGAATTCCTGAATAGATTTCACCATTGAACAATTAGAGTAAATGGGAGCATTTAAGAATTCCTCATTTATAACTAGTTCTGAAGAAAACATAATTAGCAACAAAGATTGAGTTTAGGGTGCCTCAATGGACAAATCCTGAACTATTCTTTTTCTTTACTGCTAAGAGTATTAAACATATAACATAGATAGTTTCTGTAAACAAAGAAAAGACAAAACACGGTTCAGAAGAAACTTATTGCATCACGAGATAACACGGGAATCCTGCAGTAGCCAGCAATCTCATCACAACATGTCCAAGCAAAGCCAAATTTTAAAAACCAACAACTTCTTGTATTCAACTCCGAGTAGATACAGCGGAGCTCTCCAGAATAAAATCAACAACCCCAAATAAGTTATGCGTGGGGATATATATACAAAAGTGTTTCACAAAATATCTGAAAGATGAGTCATTAACTCATAACTTTCTTACCAACTCTCTAAAAATAGTAGATACAACAGTTATTGCTATTAAAATAGATAAACAACAGCTGTTCATTTCTGTCAGAGTTCTTTGACTTTGCAACCAACTGGGCCGGCCAAGTGCTTTGCATCCATTTCGAGGAATTTTGCCTTTTGCTGCCTTGTCACGACGCGGTTGCTTTAGCCCCGTCATCTGCACTCGTTCATTTGTGCCAAGTCATTATCCTTGTTATCCAGCTGCTCTTTCTATTGCCGCCAAGGTAGATTGAACATGTGAGTCATTTGAAAATGCTGACTCGAGATTGATCAAAAAGACTTTAACCAAAATTTGATTTATCAAAGTAATGTTTCTATCATCCCTCTCCACCAATCTTCAGTAGGCAATTTGTGTCTCTGTATTTTAATCAGAGTCTCATCAGCTTCAGTATATTTGTAGTAATTTGGAGGCACTTAAAAAAGGTGCTTGATCTCATGCTCAATAAAAAACAAATTTTCTAACTTCTCATAGAGAGTCTGCCCAGATGGGGGCCATGTTTCCTCTGAAATGCTTGCAGATGCTATTATTTGATTTGTTGCATAATTGTTGACCATCTTGGCATAATGTTCATGTGACAATAACCTTCCTGCACTAGTTACCAAGCTGGGAAGACCTCTGTTATGCAATGCTGTGATTTTTGCAATAAATTCATTTACCTCTGTTTGCATTCTTGACACCTTCTGTCCAATTTCTGCACATAATTCCTCAAGGTGAGCACCCTCTTTATTAGTAAAATGGTATCAGTCCTGTCTCTGATACCCATTCCCGCTAGCTGAAGGCCAGTGCGATTGTTAAGGACTTGAATCATTCTGTTGGCTATTTCAGGCATATTCCCTAAGGATGCCCGGGCTCTTTGATTTTCTACTTTTGCCCTGCTTAGGAGATCCATTTGCTCATGAATAGTTTCAATGGACTGCCATTGGTCTGTAATGGATTGACTAATGTTGGCCCACAGAATCTTCTTGACTTCACTTATAGTTTTATCCAGAGTAAGTTCTTTTTCTAACTCCTTTAACCTTTTTTCAAGAGCTCTTATCTCTCTTACCCTTTCAGCCAAATTCTGCTTGGATTTGCCATATTTTTCTTCAAGCTTTGCTAACTTTTCTTTAGCCTCTTTCAGTTTAGCCATCTGTACTTCTAGAGCTTCAAGCTCCTTCATCATATTCTGCATGCTAAGGCTGGGTACCTGTTCTGATGCTGCTACCTGTGTTGTCACTTTCGATGCTGGTGCTGAGCCTGAAGGGTCTGCCTCTGATGTTTGCCCAGTGGGAGGAGCTGGTGGAGTTATTATTTGAGGAGTATCCTCAATATGAATGGTTGCTGGTGGTGGCTGAGGTGCTTTCTCTTCTTGCCTTTTCTTTAGGGTCGCCTCCAAAGCACCCTCTGTCTCTATCAGCCTCTTATGTAGGGCTAAGAGCAAAGCAACTACATCTTCATCTTTCTTTTGCTGGGCAACACCTTCAGTCTGAGGGTGAAGGGTAGGTGATAGCTTAATTTGCTTTCTCAAAGCTGCTATGTCTTCATATTTTTTCTTCATTAATGCCTGCACACCCTTAGGGTCATTTGGATCATGTCCCATCTCTATAATAATTTCTTCCAAGGACTTGATTCTGTTGTCCTTGGCTTGAGATGAAGCCTTCTCTAATTCTAACTGGGCAGTAGTGTTATGTAGAGAATTTTGCAATCTGTGTGCTAATAGAGTTTTATCAGCCAATGTAGAATAGACCATCTCCCCTGTTTGCTTGTGTAGCTCGATCTGGTCCATGGGGTGGATGTCTTTGGCAAACACTTCCAAGTTAGTTCTGATGTAGTCTGCAGCTGACTGAGGTTGCTGTATGGTAGGTCTAAAATGACTGAGAATCATCTTTCCTTCTTGAATATCATAGGCTGACATGAGCCTTTCTTGATTGGTTGGTGCCATTCTGAGCAGCTGGTATCTAACCGGCTCATTTCTTGCTTTTATGTCAGTGAACTGCTTTTTGATGCCTGATTCTGGTCTTAATTGTTGCCCTGAGGAGCTGACCTCCCCTCCTTGCTGTCTCTCTTGCTCCCGCTGAAAGGAGCTGGCTGATGCTTCTGTGCTAGGAGGACCCATGCCCATAGTCGGTCTGTCAGGCATTTCCTCCTCAGAGAAAGGATTAAGTCTCTGCCTTTTCTCACCTCGCTGATCTGTTGAAGTGTTAGGAGGAGTCTCCTCTTGTCTATCCCTTTTCTTCATTCTCTCCTCATTTGCTGGTGTTTGTAAAACTGTAGCTTCAACTGTTGCTTCCTACATTGGAAGTATTTTTTCTTGAGTTTGCTGGTGTGTGGAGGCAGGTTGCCTAGCCATTTCCTCAGGTTGCTCCAAATCGGGGAGTGGCTATTCTTGCTGTATTTCCTTTTCTTTTGCTGTGGCTTCTGCTTGGCCAGCTGCTTGAGCAAACTCCCGGGGAACAGTGGAAGATGAGGCACTTCCTCCAAGATGCCGAGTGGCTGGAGACCAAACCTGTCCAGAATGTTCCAAGTCAACTGCTTTTTCTAAATTCTTAATTGCTCTGTCTGCTAATTCTTCTTCAGAATAATTCTCCACTAATGTGCCTTCTCTCCACTCTAGTTGGTTAGCATATTTTTCAATTTGTGGAATGCTAAGGTGATCATAGGTAGCAAGCCTATACTTGATTCTTCTGAGGCTTATGAAATGATTAGGGTCATATGGTGCCCAATAGAAACTTGTTTTGAGCTGGAGGCTTTTTAGGATCTTGTCTGCCTCTCCCCAAGCTTCTTCCCTCTTATTAAAAATGAATGGACCCAGTTGGTGCTTAATTTTCAGCTGTGCTTTCTTATTTTTGCTATGGAAGTGTACCATGTCTGAATTTCCAAATTGCCGAAAGTACTCCAGGGGAAAAAGTCTCATGGGAACGTACTTTGGCAGTCTGTATGGGGCTAGCTCACAACCATATACTCTGATCACTGTGTGGTCTTGGTAAAAGTACCAATCTCTAATGCTATAGTTCTTTGAAAGCTGGAGGATCTTCTGCATTTCATCGGTGAGTCTAGGAGGAGGAGAACTCTGCAGCAGGGACAAGGCTGGATGGATGAACAGATCAATGAACTCACAGTAGTTGTATGGAGAGTAAAAGATATGGTGACAGACTGGTGTCCAGAATATCACTGACCTCCTGTTTCCTTTTGCATCTAGCCTTTTTAAGAAAATAGGGAAACTGTCAGGCTGATTGTATAATATCAAATGATATATGTATGAGGTATATTTGAATACTCTCTCTCTCTCCAGATTCATGAATTTCTCATGAATTCTGTCAGCAATGAATGTGGCATAATCATACTGGACAGCAGGGGGCTGTCCTGGAGTGAACATGGATAGCATTACCAAGATTGTTTCATCCACATACTCACTGGTATTGTAACCCAGGATGTAGGATATCATATCTACTAGCAGTCTCCCTGTTTCATTGAACCAGACATGTAGATAAGGAGGAGGTTGCCGGGGCTGGTAATCTGGCTGCATGAACAATTGGCCAATCCTTGTGACCTCTGAGCTGGGCAGCTTGGTACCTTGTTTGAGCAGAAAATTCATAGAAAGGGGCACTAGAGGTTTAGTTGGCTCAAAGCTTAGCATCTCATTTATGGATTGAGGAGTGATGTGAAATAAAACAGTCCCAGATGGAGCCAAAACTGCTCTTTGAGTGGGTTCATAGTGTTCACAACACTGATGGATGAAGTCTGGGAACACATTCACTTGTGGAAGATAATAGATGGGCAAGTTGGACTCCCAGATACCCATGTCATCAGCACCGCTTATGTGTTTCCTCTTTAGCTCACAAACGGTTTCTATGTGATATTTGTTGCTTATTTCAACCGTTTCTTTCATTTGATAATCCTTGTCAGCAAGGGCCAACCATTCTAGGTTCTTATGTGGGGCATTCAGGGGTGCAATGTTCAATGCCACAAGGGTCTCCATTGCTTAGTTGTCATTTGGAGTTGTATTGTTCTTTGGTTTAGCAAATCTGGCACTGAACAGTAAATTATGGTCGATGAAATAACTTGCAGAGATGAGAATGAAGGTGAATTGGGTTAACAGAGTGAAAATGACGGTGAAATAGGTGGAAGGGGTGAATTGTAATCCAGTGGGCTGCCTTGTGAAGTGGAATGCGTTTGCTAACGGACTTGAGTTGGAAATGGAGCAAGAATTGTTAGGATGGAGCAGAATGGGACCCGGGACCCCCTTTAAGACTTGCTCTGGTTTAATTTGGCAATTACAGGGTCTGAGAACACAGGGAATTTGACCGTTTGTTTAGAATTTCTTAATGCAGGGAAAATGGAAAACCAGGTTGCGTAGAGGAAACAGTAAATAGCTGATAATTATGAGGCTTGGGGTGTCGACAGTGGTGAATTCGCAGTGGCAGCAGCTTAGGAGTTAAATTCTGGAGTTGGCGGACAACAACGTGAAAACAACATGCAGGTGGCAAAGCGCTCGTCAAATGAAAAAGTGAGAAAAATCGCAATTTTGGGCAAAATATGGAAAAATGGGATTTTTGGCGCCTTTTTAATAAATGACGTCAGCATGATGTCACTGGTCAGGTCCGGGTACGGCAGGTGACGTGGCGATGCATGACTGGGCTGACGTGGAGGGATGACGCGGCGGCCATGTCGCATAAACAACGAAATGGGAGTTGACACGACTGCTGACGTAATTATGATGCCACAGTGACATGGGCAGAAAGAAAATAGTGGTAAGCGGTTTTATCGGACCACTTGTGGTACGGATCTGGTATCTGTCAGAGGCCGCCTGATTCAATGAGAAATGGACGCGCGTCCCTGGCAATACGTCAGCAGTCTGACAATTTCGGGCACTAACGGACAGACGGAGGATGGGTTTTGAAATGCGCGATGATCGTCAGATGGGAGGGCCCAGATCCAACGGCAGACGGGAGACGAAGCAGCCAGCGTGATTACGGCGGGACCCGGCTAATATTTAATTATTATTATTATTATTTTTTTTTTCGGTAAAACGCGCCGGGACATAAAAACTTTGGATAAACGACAATTGTGGGTTTTACGAAAATCTTCATAATATGTGGGGAAAACATGACATTTACAGCTTATAAGGTGGGTAAGGGCTATTAAATCAACCAGGTGTTAACTTAATTCCCGATTATAGTATGAACAGATATTTACATGGGACTCCGACTTTATCACACTTCCAAACTTTGGAATATATGGCTAAACTGCCCAAGGGGAGGATATGTACATATTTTTTGGATTTTTACATAAGATGCTATAATAATAAGGGAAGGGGAAAACTTTAGGGAGCTATATAGTAAGTTTAGAAGTCAATATGAATTTGGGATGTGAAAGAGGAACTGGAAGCTAAGTTTAAGGAGTAAACTTAGGTTTGGTAGCAGATGAGAGTGGGAAATGATTTCACACAGGAAATGTGGCTTTCTTGTGTGATGGAAACCAACTCTTTGACTTGATGTTTCTCAAAAGAGAAAGTGAGTAGGACTTTGTTGGGAAGAACCCAATGGTCCATGGAGGGATGTTAGAAAGAGATTTTATGGGGAAAAAAGGGAAATTAGACATGCTTCCATATTTTTTTTTATCAAAATGCTGAATAGACAGCTCTGTTCTTGCCAATATAAACTGTCCTTGTCAAGCTAACACATGAAGAAAATCAGGCTTCGGCAACCCCTGTCTACCTACCCATCTTAGTACCTAGCATTTTTTGTTTACTTCAGGGGGGTGCACTTAGACTTGCAAACCCTCAATTGATCTTTTCTTTTTCTTTTCAAATGATTTGCTATCTAGAACTACCCTTATCACTTCCAAGGGCCCAGATTAAGCAGTTGGGCGCCTTTGTTCTCTACCTAACTATTGATCTGCCAAGCTTGAACTGTTTGGACAGATTCTTTTTCTCTATTCTACAACATCAATTTAAACATGGAATGATCCAGATTACACTGTTGGATCACCCATCAACAAGTAGGAAATCAACAAAAGTGTTTACAGATGTGTTTTTACACACAAATATGGGACCTTTGCATCATCAAAGCAGAACATATTTGGAATTTCCCCTGCCAATCATGATATATGAAACCTATTGGTATAGGAGGCTAACAGTGGCTCCTCTTGGGGATGGTTTTTTCATATAAAAGACCAAGAACAGCAGGTCAGAATGCCTTGGTCCTTGACCTTTGCCAAAATCTGGAACTTTTGCTTTTTAGATGACCAAAACTGGAGCTTTGCAAGGCAAAACAAAAAATCTTGAAGTAGTACCTTTTCCCTTGATCATTCCCAAAATTTGCGAAACTGGAACTCTATTTGCCTATTGAAATCAAACTACTAAAAACAACTATTAATTTACAAGGCAGCCTTGGGTTATATACATGGAAAGTAGTCAAAATAGTGCTTTAACATTCGACCATTTACAGGGCCCTCTTCAGCCTCAGTGCCATCCAGATTTTTAAAAAAATATGTGTTGTTTCCTTGCACTACTTGAATAACAAAGGGCCCTCTCCATAGGGAATCAAATTTTCCATGTTTTCCCTTGTCCTCTCTTATTGAATCCCATTTAAGCACTTTATTCCCAATGAAAAAATCTTCTGCTTTGGTTCTTTTGTCAAAGATGTTCTTGAGTTTCTCTTGTAAAACCTGAACTCTGTTGTACACTTGGTCTTTGGTTTGCTGCAAACAGATAGTTTGGTTAATTCTTCTTTGTTTATCATTGGGCTCAGCTAGAATTTCTTGAAGTAACTTGATGACAGGAACCCCTAGTGGTGAGAGAAACTTGGCCTCCATACCATAAACCAACTCATATGGGCTGGTCCCAATAGATCTCTTGGTCGTCAATCTGTCTGCCCATAAGGCATTTACAAGCTTTTTGTGCCAATTTTTCTTGTCTTCCTCCAATATCTTCTTGATGATGTTAATAAGGCTCTTATTAGATGATTCAGCTAAACCATTGCCTTGAGGATAGTATGCTGTGGAGTGGCCCAAAGTGATATGAAACTTATGGCAAAAGTTGACCATTTTATTGGATCTGAAGGCAAGAACATTGTCTGTAATGATCTTTTCAAGGCAACCAAATCTGGACAAAATATTAGTTTCAAGGAACTGAATGATAGTGGAGTCATTTGCTTGTCTGCATGGAACAACCTCAATCCACTTGGTAAAATAATCTGTGGCTGTTAGGATCCATTTGTGCTGACCTGAAGATGAAGGATGAATTTCCCCAATAAAATCTAAGCCCCATTGTTGAAAAGGCTTCTCTGTTGAAATGGGCTTAAGGGGTAATGGCAGTAATTTTCTTTTGCCTTCAAATATCTGACACTTATGACATGAAGTAACAAATTTCTTGACATCTGCAAATATAACAGGCCAATAGTAGCCAGCCCTTAATATCTTATCCACAGTGGATTTCCAATACAGATGTCCTCCACAATCCCCTGCATGAAAATCTCTCATAACATTGTCAGTTTGATTCACAGTTAAACAATTAAGCAATATACCTTCATGATTTTTCCACAATAAGGCACCATCTGCAACACAAAATTTAGAAGCTTTCATTCTTAGAAATCTGCTTTTAGTTCTGGACAACCCTGGGGGAGCACATAGGTTTTGCAATATATAACAAATATCAACATACCAGGGGGATTGTTCAAAGGCTATATTGATCTGTGGAGTCGCCAGCTCCGGTTCATTGTCCAGTTCATTGATGTCTAAGGCTTGAAAGTTTGTTTCAGACGTTAATTTGGCTAAACCCTATCCTTTTATCAGCTTAGTGAGTTTTATCTCAATATCATACTCAAGAATGCTAGCAATCCACTTGCCTCTTTTGCCTTCTAACCCTTCTTGAGTCAATATGTCTTTCACAATAGCATTTGGCACATAAGCAGTGACATGAGAGTATAGAATATAAATCCTAAAATCTTTGATGGCCTTAACCAGGGCATAGGCCTGCTTTTCCATGATCTGATACTTCAAGGGTGCATCTCTAAGGGCTCGGCTGAAAAAGGCAATGGGATTCTCATTCCCTTGATCATCCTTCTGCAGTAAAACAACAACAATAGTATGTTGGGAGGAAAAGGAGAAAATAATGAAGTCCCTATCAAATTTGGGGCTTGTAAGGACTGGAGTTTGAGTCAAGGCGGTCTTGATGCCCTCAAAGGCCTGTTTGGCCTCCAACGTCCATTTCACTTTGGAATCTTTTTTCAACATATGGTTTAGTAGCCTTATCAATTCTGCTAGGTTTGGGATGAATCTTCTTAAAAAGTTGATTTTTCCCAAAAAGGCTTGCAATTCTTTTATATTTCTCGGTTGTGGGACTTGTAGAATGGCTTGAATTCTGTCCGGATCAATTCTAATTCCCCCTTTTGAAATAATGTGGCCTAGCAATTTACCCTCCTCCAAACCAAACAGAGATTTCTTGGGATTTAAAGAAATGCCATATTTCCTACATGTCATGAATATTTGCCTTAGGTGTCTAAGGTGTTCTTGGTCTAATTTTGAAAAAGGGGTGAGGTCATCAAGGTAAACAACTAGGAAATCATGTATTTCTTTGGCAAAGGCAATATCCATTTCCCGTTGAAAGGTAGCTCCTGCATTTTTCAGTCCGAAAGGCATTTTGACATATTTAAATGTTCCCCATGGGGTTGTGAATGCCGTTTTATCCTGATCATCCGGGTGGACCAGGATTTGATTAAATCCTGAAAACCCATCAAGTAATGAAATTCTAGAAGCCCCCACCACTCTTTGGAGGATGTGATCCATTTTAGGTAAGGGGTAATTGTCTTTGAGGGATACTTGATTCAAATTTCTGAGGTCAACACAAAGCCTAATCTCACCTGTTTTTTTCCTTGTAGGGACAAGATTAGAAACCCACTCTGAAAATCTAATGGGTGCTATAATACCTGCTTCAAACATTTTCTGTACCTCTTTCTCAATCAAAGGGAGAAGAATTGGGTTAATTCTCCTTAGTTTCTGTTTGAAAGGCTTTTGATTTGGTTTGAGAGGAATAGTATGTTGAATGACTGAAGTATCATAGGATTTTAAGTCCTCATAACTCCATGCAAACACATCTTGGAACTCTTTAAAGAGGTCAACATACTTCGGCTTCTGATCAGGGGGCAAAGACTTTGATAGTTTTATTATCTTGGGTTTTTCAACTGTTCCAATGTTGCATTCTTCAATGGCAGCATTTAGGGGCTGCATCTTTGGTTTCCTAGGAATATCATTGGAGTCAAAAATGTCTTCCAAAGGAGTCAGGCCTGTGGGTAAAAAATTGTCTTTTAATTCAATAACTTCAGACTCTGCCTCAGTTATTTCATCAAGATTGATTTTTTTAAGCTCTTGCACATTCTTGTTATCAAAGGTCGTAGGGTGCAGCATTTTACTTGCTGTTTGAGCTGATATGGTTTGTTGGTTTTGGTTCATCTGCTGTTGTAGGTCATCCATAGCATCAGCATCAATATTTAAACCTGAAAATTCATGCTGTAAAGTTAGGAAGTTATTTATTTGTGCATCATTGTCAAAGACTTTCCAGTCTTTGACATTGTTTGGAACAGTAGGTCTGTGCTTTACCTCAGCTAAGAAGCAGTGATTAGGCTCAAAGGGAAATTTACAAGTGCTAGCAAAAGTGGCCAGACTGTGGGCATGGAGGTTATGAGTTCTTGATATCATAGTAAGTTGGGATTCAGTGAAAGTGTTAAGTATTTCAGTTGCAGCAGATCTGTATGCTCTCAGTCTATTGTCATTAGTGACAAAACTGCCTTTCATTTGTTGAATAATCAGGTCAGAATCTCCTAGAATTGACACTCTTGTTGCTTGTAAGGATTTGATTAATTTGAGCCCTAGTAGGAGGCCTTCATACTCCGCCATGTTGTTAGTGCATCTGAAATTTAGCCTATAGGCACGACCCTCTGCATGATTGTTTTGCCTATTGTGGATCCACACTCCTGCTCCTGCTCCTAATCTGTTAACTGAGCCATCAAACTCAAGGTACCAGAGGATGCCTTGATTTTGAACAGTATTAAGAAGCTCAGTTGAATTTGGAATGGACAATTGAGAATCTTTTTTTTTATGCGATTTATCTTCTAAAACAGTTTCAAGGTTTTGGACAACTGACTGCTTAATTGTGAGTGTTTCTTGTTCCAGGGCCAAAGGTTTATCATCAGCTATAGGGAAAGCGTCATCATTAGACAGGATAAAAGAATCCATGTCAGAATGAGTTGCATAAGTTGGAAAATTTTGGGGTTTATCCTCACTGCTCACTACATATTTCATCAATGTCTCCCTATACAGTCTCTTTGGTTGCCCAAAGACTGAAATAGTGGCATAGGACATGTCTAATTGGAGGGATCCCTGGAGTTTGGCTCCCCAGGATCTTGATAATAGCATCCCATATTTAGGTGGGATATCAGCTACAACCACGTCCATCAGGATGGTTTTGTTTGGGTATTGGACTAGAGAAACACACAAATCTTTGATCAGGCCCAAACATTTGACCTGGCTAGAGTCAAATGAAAATAAATCCTTGTATGGTCTTGTAATATCTAAGTTTAGTTTCTCCATTACAGATTTAGGCATAAGGTTATGTGAGGTTCCTGAGTCAAACATTGCATTGTGTAAAATCTTGTCATGGATGTGTAGGCTGACATAAAAGGGTAAGACACCTGTATTTATTGTTTTTCCATCAACTTCTGGTCCAAAAAGTAACTCAGGTGTGTCATCCAGTACATTAACATCATCTCTATTCTTAGACATTTTAAGGGACTTTTTAATTTGCTGTTTATACACATCATGTTTGGCGAGTTCTGAGAGAGGAATGGTTATCTTCAATTTGGCAATCTCTGCCTCAAGATCAAAGGGTTTTTTAGATTGAATTTTGGTGTTATGAGTTGCAGACTTTTCTTTTTCAACTATTTTTTTAGTGACTTTGTCTTGATTAACAGTTTCCTGTTGGAGTATATCTGTCTTGGAAACTTTCTGAGGGGTATTATCAGGGTTGTCCTGTGAAGAAGATGTTACCCATGGCTGCTTTTTTGCGGTAAATATCTCAGTCACATCTTCTACTGTTACTTCTTTTGGGTCTGGATTTATTTTTTCAACTGATTCTACGAGGATAGCCTTTTCCTTTATCATCTTGGGCTGTTTGGTATCCTTTGTTTTGGCAGGTTCAGGGACATCTATGATCCTGCTTCTTAACTTATATTGCTTGTGAACTTCATAGACAACTGTGTCATAGCCTTCTTTGAAGTCAAATGACTCCCCTGACTTGGTTTGAAACTGTTTGATATCATTATCCTCCTGGTCTTCTTGTGTTAGGAAAACCTGCTGCTCATCATTCAAGCCCATCAAGTTGATGTGAGTGTCATCTATTGGCTCATTTGATGTTGATGCTTCAGTAAAGTTTTCTTGGAAAGGAGGTCTTATGTCTTGCTCCAGGCCAGCCCTACCAGCATTTGTGTTCTGGGTTTTCCTAAAATTTGGGTTCCTTGTAGTATTGGACTGTTGTCCTTCCCATGAAGCTCTTCTCTCTACACTTTCTACTCTGTCTCCTAATCTTTTCATGCCACTGATAATAGCATCAAGCTTTTGCTCTAGGGCTGAGGGTTCTTCGTTAAAGGTGGTTCTTCTTTCCATTCTGGCCCTATTTCTTTTGGCAATTAGGTTGGCTTCTACACTAACAGCAACATTTTGCATGTCTGCAAGAGTTTGAGGGGCTCTTTCCTTTAACTGGTAGGCCATATCTGGGTCAAATCCATCAGGGAATTTATACAAGGCAAGGTCGAGTGGAGGCCTTAAATTCTGTGGTATTGCATTGTAGACATTATTGAATCTTGCACAATACTCCAGGGCAGTCTCCTGTGGGCCTCTTCTAATTGTGTCATACTCAGCTAGTATGTGCAAGGAGTCTTTCTTTTTCTCCCATATGTTGGTAAAGGATTGATAAAGCTCATCAGGAGTAGTTATGGAATTTGCAGCAAGTGATCTGAACCAAGTTCTTACATCACTTGTTAAACTTTGAACAAAAATTCTCATCCTCACACTATCATCATCTATTTCATAATTTTCGAAATAGTCTTGCATTTTCTTGGTATGCTGAAGGGCTGTGGAAGAACCAGTGCTATCAAAATATGTGATTTTGGACTGGTAATCTTGAGGCAAAGCCCCAGGATTAGCAGGTAGTTGCAGGGGCGCATATCTATTAGCCATATTCACAGGGACAAAAGGAACAACAGGAACAAAGGGGACAACTGGAACAATGGGGATAATAGGAGTAACTGGAAAAGCAGTAACTGCTGCAGTGGTAGTGGTAGTATGTGCAGGAAATGGAGGTGTAGAAGGAGTGCTTTGAGATGTGGATGATGAACAAGGGGAAGCAGGGGATGAACGAAATAAAACCTTGACAGGGGTTGGAACACAGCTTGGGTTAACTGTTTCAGGAGTATTGTCAGCAAAATCTTCTACTTGCTCTTGCTTCCTCAGGATCTTTGGGATTAGGTTCAGATTTTCAAAAGCAGCAGGAGGATTTGGATCTGGGTTGGACCTTGTATAACGAGAATTCTTTTTGGGAGCCAGCTTCCGAATACGTTTTGGTATTTTCTAGGAATGCTTTTAGGAGTAGCAAGGAAATGATCGAATTTTGAAACAACTGTATAAAACTTAAGACTGAATAAAGATTGACTGACGCAACTTTTATATACTCCTGCAAATGCAAAGCAAAAACAGTTTCCAAGGCTTTCTGGCTGTCATTCAGAATTTATATACAGGAATAAGGAGTAGGCAACAGTTAAAAAAATTGTTTTTTGTTCCCCAGTGGAGTCGCCAATAATGTTATCACTCAGGTTGTTCCCTTTGACTCCTAAGGGAATACGGCCGAGGTAACCACAAACCAATCTTTGGATTGCAGGTCCTAGCCTACCTGCAATCAGAGAGGGCTCTCTCTTTCTGATTTAGCTCCTTTTTGGGAATTTTAGGCTAGCTATGAAACACTGGATTTTGTTTGAAGTTTGGTTGAATGATATCTTCTAAAGAGGGGCATGCAATATTCAGAGAGTTTTATTCCATTGGGCAATGGGAGTCCATGATTGTGTGTTGCTTAGAGTATGTGATAAAGATAGTGTCACTGCAGAGCCAGACAGGTATTCATGAAACAAACTTTTGATTTAAAGGAAAAACAGTAAGGACCCACACAATGAAAGGCAATAAATATTTCTTTCACTGTGAAAATGAGAATAAAAGGTTGAATGCTATTCAAGAGCAATTAAGAATTCCTGAATAGATTTCACCATGGAACAGTTAGAGTAAATGGGAGCATTTAAGAATTCCTCATTTATAACTAGTTCTGAAGAAAACATAATTAGCAACAAAGATTGAGTTTAGGGTGCCTCAATGGAAAAATCCTGAACTATTCTTTTTCTTTACTGCTAAGAGTATTAAACATATAACATAGATAGTTTCTGTAAACAAAGAAAAGACAAAACACAGTTCAGAAGAAACTTATTGCATCACGAGATAACACGGGAATTCTGCAGTAGCCAGCAATCTCATCACAACATGTCCAAGCAAAGCCAAATTTTAAAAACCAACAGCTTCTTGTATTCAACTCTGAGTAGATACAGCGGAGCTCTCCAGAATAAAATCAACAACCCCAAATAAGCTATGCGTGGGGATATATATACAAAAGTGTTTCACAAAATATCTGAAAGATAAGTCATTAACTCATAACTTTCTTACGAACTCTCTAAACATAGTAGATACAACAGTTATTTCCATTAAAATAGATAAACAATAGCTGTTCATTTCTGTCAGAGTTCTTTGACTTTGCAACCAATTGGGCCGGCCGAGTGCTTTGCATCCATTTCGAGGAATTTTGCCTTTTGCTGCCTTGTCACGGCGCGGTTGCTTTAGCCCCGTCATCTGCACTCGTTCATTTGTGCCAAGTCATTATCCTTGTTATCCAGCTACTCTTTCTATTGCCACCCAGGTAGATTGAACATGTGAGTCATTTGAAAATGCTGACTCGAGATTGATCAAAAAGACTTTAACCAAAATTTGATTTATCAAAGTAATGTTTCTATCATCCCTCTCCACCAATCTTCAGTAGGCAATTGGTGTCTCTGTATTTTAATCAGAGTCTCATCAGCTTCAGTATATTTGTAGTAATTTGGAGGCACTTCAAAAAGGTGCTTGATCTCATGCTCAATAAAAAACAAATTTTCTAACTTCTCATAGAGAGTATGCCCAGATAGGGGCCCTGTTTCCTCTGAAATTCTTGCAGATGCTGTTGTTTGATTTGTTGCATAATTGTTGACCCTCTTGGCATAATTTTCATGTGAAAATAACCTTCCTGCACTAGTTACCAAGCTGGGAAGACCTCTGTTATGCAATGCTGTGATTTTTGCAATAAATTCATTTACCTCTGTTTGCATTTATTGACACCTTCTGTCCAATGTCTGCATATAATTCCTCAAGGTGAGCACCCTCTTTATTAGTAAAATGGTATCAGTCCTATCTCTGATACCCATTCCTGCTAGCTTAATGCCAGTGCGATTGTTAAGGACTTGAATCATTCTGTTGGCTATTTCAAGCATATTCCCTAAGGATGCCCGGGCTCTTTGATTTTCTGCTTTTGCCCTGCTTAGGAGATCCATTTGCTCATGGATAGTTTCAATGGACTGCCATTGGTCTGTAATGGATTGACCAATGTTGGCCCACAGAATCTTCTTGATTTCACTTATAGTTTTATCCAGAGTAAGTTCTTTTTCTAACTCCTTTATCCTTTTTTCAAGAGCTCTTATCTCTCTTACCCTTTCAGCCAAATTCTGCTTGGATTTGTCATATTTTTCTTCAAGCTTGGCTAACTTTTCTTTAGCCTCTTTCAGTTCAGCCATCTGTACTTCTAGAGCTTCAAGCTCATTCATCATATTCTGCATGCTGAGGCTGGGTACCTGTTCTGATGCTGTTACCTGTGTTGTCACTTTCGATGCTGGTGCTGAGCTTGAAGGGCCTGCCTCTGATGTTTGCCCAGTGGGAGGAGCTGGTGGAGTTATTATTTGAGGAGTATGCTCAATATGAATGATTGCTGGTGGTGGCTGAGGTGCTTGCTCTTCTTGCCTTTGCTTTAGGGTCGCCTCCAAATCACCCTCTGTCTCTATCAGCCTCTTATGTAGGGCTAAGAGCAAAGCAACTACATCTTCATCTTTCTTTTTCTGGGAAACACCTTCAGTTTGAGGGTGAAGGGTAGGTGATAGCTTAATTTTCTTTCTCAAAGCTGCTATGTCTTCATCTTTTTTCTTCATTAATGCCTGCACACCCTTAGGGTCATTTGGATCATGTCCCAGCTCTATGATAATTTCTTCCAAGGACTTGATTCTGTTGTCCTTGGCTTGAGATGAAGCCTTCTCTAATTCTAGCTGGGCAGTAGTGTTATGTAGAGAATTTTGCAATCTGCGAGCTAATAGAGTTTTATCAGCCAATGTAGAATAGACCATCTCCCCTATTTGCTTGTGTAGCTCGATCTGGTCCATGGGGTGGATGTCTTTGGCAAACACTTCCAAGTTAGTTCTGATGTAGTCTGCAGCTGACTGAGGTTGCTGTATGGTAGGTCTAAAATGACTGAGAATCATCTTTCCTTCTTGAATATCATAGGCTGACATGAGCCTTTCTTGATTGGTTGGTGCCATTCTGAGCAGCTGGTTATAGAGCTGGTATCTAACCGGCTCATTTCTTGCTTTTATGTCTGTGAACTGCTTTTTGATGCCTGATTCTGGTCTTAATTGTTGCCCTGAGGAGCTGACCTCCCCTCCTTGCTGTCTCTCTTGCTCCTGCTGAAAGGAGCTGGCTGATGCTTCTGTGCTAGGAGGACCCATGCCCATAGTTGGTCTGTCAGGCATTTCCTCCTCAGAGAAAGGATTAAGTCTCTGCCTTTTCTCACCTTGCTGATCTGTTGAAGTGTTAGGAGGAGTCTCCTCTTATCTATCCCTTTTCTTCATTCTCTCCTCATTTGCTGGTGTTTGTAAAACTGTAGCTTCAACTGTTGCTTCCTGCATTGGAAGTATTTTTTCTTGAGTTTGCTGGTCTGTGGAGGCAGGTTGCCCAGCCATTTCCTCAGGTTGCTCCAAATCGGGGAGTGGCTGTTCTTGCTGTATTTCCTTTTCTTTTGCTGTGGCTTCTGCTTGGCCAGCTGCTTGAGCAAACTACTGGGGAACAGTGGAAGATGAGGCACTTCCTCCAAGATGCCGAGTGGCTGGAGACCAAACCTGTCCAAAATGTTCCAAGTCAACTGATTTTTCTAAATTCTTAATTTCTCTTTCTGCTAATTCTTCTTCAGAATAATTCTCCACTAATGTGCCTTCTCTCCACTCTAGTTGGTTAGCATATTTTTCAATTTGTGGAATGCTAAGGTGATCATAGGTAGCAAACCTATACTTGATTCTTCTGAGGCTTATGAAATGATTAGGGTCATATGGTGCCCAATAGAAACTTGTTTTGAGCTGGAGGCTTTTTAGGATCTTGCCTGCCTCTCCCCAAGCTTCTTCCCTCTTATTAAAAATGAATGGACCCAGTTGGTGCTTAATTTTCAGCTGTGCTTTCTTATTTTTGCTATGGAAGTGTACCATGTCTGAATTGCCAAATTGCCGAAAGTACTCCAGGGCAAAAAGTCTCATGGGAACGTACTTTGACAGTCTGTATGGGGCTAGCTCACAGCCATATACTCTGATCACTGTGTGGTCTTGGTAAAAGTACCAATCTCCAATGCTATAGTTCTTTGAACGCTGGAGGATCTTCTGCATTTCATCGGTGAGTCTAGGAGGAGGAGAGCTCTGCAGCAGGGACAAGGCTGGATGGATGAACAGATCAATGAACTCACAGTAGTTGTATCGAGAGTAAAAGATATGGTGACAGACTGATGTCCAGAATATCACTGACCTCCTGTTTCCTTTTGCATCTAGCCTTTTTAAGAAAATAGGGAAACTGTCAGGCTGATTGTATAATATCAAATGATATATGTATGAGGTATATTTGAATACTCTCTCTCTCTCTCCAGATTCATGAATTGCTCATGAATTCTGTCAGCAATGAATGTGGCATAATCATACTGGACAGCAGGGGGCTATCCTGGAGTGAACATGGATAGCATTACCAAGATTGTTTCATCCACATACTCACTGGTATTGTAACCCAGGATGTAGGATATCATATCTACTAGCAGTCTCCCTGTTTCATTGAACCAAACATGTAGATAAGGAGGAGGTTGCCGGGGCTTGTAATCTGGCTGCATGAACAATTGGCCAATCCTTGTGACCTCTGAGCTGGGCAGCTTGGTACGTTGTTTGAGCAGAAAATTCATAGAAAGGGGCACCAGAGGTTTAGTTGGCTCAAAGCTTAGCATCTCATTTATGGATTGAGGAGTGATGTGAAATAAAACAGTCCTAGATGGAGCCAAAACTGCTCTTTGAGTGGGTTCATAGTGTTCACAACACTGATGGATGAAGTCTGGGAACACATTCACTTGTGGAAGATAATAGATGGGCAAGTTGGACTCCCAGATACCCATGTCATCAACACTGCTTATGTGTTTCCTCTTTAGCTCACAAACGGTTTCTATGTGATATTTGTTGCTTATTTCAACCGTTTCTTTCATTTGATAATCCCTGTCAGCAAGGGCCAACCATTCTAGGTTCTTATGTGGGGCATTCAGGGGTGCAATGTTCAATGCCACAGGGGTCTCCATTGCTTAGTTGTCACTTGGAGTTGTATTGTTCTTTGGTTTAGCAAAGCTGGCACTGAACAGTAAATTATGGTCGATGAAATAACTTGCAGAGATGAGAATGAAGGTGAATTGGCTTAACAGAGTGAAAATGTCGGTGAAATAGGTGGAAGGGGTGAATTGTAATCCAGTGGGTTGCCTTGTGAAGTGGAATGAATTTACTAATGGACTTGAGTTGGAAATGGAGCAAGAATTGTTAGGATGGAGTAGAATAGGACCCGAAACCCCCTTTCAGACTTGCTCTGGTTTAATTTGGCAATTACAGGGTCTGAGAACACAGGGAATTTGACCGTTTGTTTAGAATTTCTTAATGCAGGGAAACTGGAAAACCAGGTTGTGCAGAGGAAACGGTAAATAGCTGATAATTATGAGGCTTGGGGTGTCAACAGTGGTGAATCCGCAGTGGCAGCAACTTAGGAGTTCAATTCTGGAGTTGGCAGACAACAACTTGAAAACAACATGCAGGTGGCAAAGCGCTCGTCAAATGAAAAAGTGAGAAAAATCGCAATTTTGGGCAAAATATGGAAAAATGGGATTTTTGGCGCCTTTTTAATAAATGACGTCAGCATGACGTCACTGGTTAGGTCCGGGTACGATAGGTGACATGGCGATGCGTGACTGGGCTGACGTGGAGGGATGACGCGGCGGCCATGTCGGATAAACAACGAAATGGGAGTTGACACGACTGCTGACGTAATTATGACGCAACGGTGACATGGGCGGAAAGGAAATAGTGGTAAGCGGTTTTATCGGACCGCTTGTGGTACGGATCCGGTATCTGTCAGAGGCCACCCGATTCAATGAGAAATGGACGCGCGTCCCTGGCAATACGTCAGTAGTCTGACAATTTCGAGCGCTAACGGACGGACGGAGGATGGGTTCCGAAATGCCCTATGATCGTCGGATGGGAGGGCCCAGATCCAATGACAGACGGGAGACGAAGTAGCCAGCGTGATTACGGCGGGACCCGGCTAATATTTAATTATTATTATTATTATTTTTTTTTTGGGTAAAACGCGCCGGGACATAAAAACTTTGGATAAACGACAATTGTGGGTTTTACGAAAATTTTCATAATATGCGGGGAAAACATGACATTTACAGCTTATAAGGTGGGTAAGGGCTATTAAATCAACCAGGTGTTAACTTAAATCCCGATTATAGTATGAACAGATATTTACATGGGACTCCGACTTTATCACACTTCCAAACTTTGGAATATATGGCTAAACTGCCCAAGGGGAGGATATGTACATATTTTTGGGATTTTTACATAAGATGCTATAATAATAAGGGAAGGGGAAAACTTTAGGGAGCTATATAGTAAGTTTAGAAGTTAATATGAATTTGGGATGTGAAAGAGGAACTGGAAGCTAAGTTTAAGGAGTAAACTTAGGTTTGGAAGCAGATGAGAGTGGGAAATGATTTTACACAGGAAATGTGGCTTTCTTGTGTGATGGAAACCAACTCTTTGACTTGATGTTTCTCAAAAGAGAAAGTGAGTAGGACTTTGTTGGGAAGAACCCAATGGTCCATGGAGGGATGTTAGAAAGAGATTTTATGGGGAAAAAAGGGAAATTAGACATGCTTCCATATTTTGTTATCAAAATGCTGAATAGACAGCTCTGTTCTTGCCAATATAAACTGTCTTTGTCAAGCTAACACATGAAGAAAATCAGGCTTCGGCAACCCCTGTCTACCTACCCATCTTAGTACCTAGCATTTTTTGTTACTTCAGGGAGGGTGCACTTAGACTTGCAAACCCTCAATTGATCTTTTCTTTTTCTTTTCAAATGATTTGCTATCTAAAACTACCCTTATCACTTCCAAGGGCCCAGATTAAGCAGTTGGGCGCCTTTGTTCTCTACCTAACTATTGATCTGCCAAGCTTGAACTGTTTGGACAGATTCTTTTTCTCTATTATACAACATCAATTTAAACATGGCATGATCCAGATTACACTGTTGGATCACCCATCAACAAGTAGGACATCAACAAAAGTGTTTACAGATGTGTTTTTACACACAAATATGGGACCTTTGCATCATCAAAGCATAACATATTTGGAATTTCCCCTGCCAATCATGATATATGAAACCTATTGGTATAGGAGGCTAACATGATGGATGGTGGATGATATCCATAAAGTTCCATAAATGGGGTCATTTTTGCTGCACTATGGAAGGAAGTGTTATACCACCATTTAGCTAGAGGCAACCATTTGACCCATTGTGTCTGTTTATCAGATACAAAGCAACGAAGATATCCTTCCAAACATTTGTTTACAATCTCAGTTTACCCATCATATTGAGGATGATAAGATGAGCTATGAGCTAACTGAGTACCGAGACAAGAAAATAATTCTATCCAAAAATTTCTAGTGAAAATGGGATCTTTGTCGCTTACAATAATCTTTGGGTTTCCATGTAGCTTTTGAATTGTTTCCACAAATGCAGTAGAAACTGTACTGGCTTTAAATGGATGTGATAATGCACAAAAGTATGCATACTTGGTAAGTCTGTCAACTACCACCATGATGACACTCTTTCCCTCGGACTTGGGTAAACCTGTGATAAAATCCATTGAAACCTCCTCCCTACCTTGGCTTGGAATGGAAGGCTGCTGTCTTCCTGATCTAATTAGCAATGCCAATGGTGAGATTACTATAAGAAGTAGAGGAAGAGCCAAATGCCTTGGACAGAAGGATAAATCAGCTGGTGGAGCTTCACGAAAGTATAGAACAGGTGGGGACCAAGATGTCTAATTACCAAGAAAAATGAAATCTCTGTTTGAAAATAGGGTAAAGGACCGACCTCTTCAGCCAAGAGATTTAGTTCTCAGGTGGGATGTCTGACAGGAAGACAAAGGAAAAAATGGGAAATTTGATCCACTATGGTTCAACCCTTTCAAGATTATAGAAGAGAAGGGAAAGAACACTTACTTGCTTGAAAACTTGGATGGTGAATTGCTGGAACTGCCATTAGATGGTCAGTTCCTTAAATTTTGTTCTCAAAGCTAGAGGTATCTCTTTTGCACTCATTATAAATGCTAGTGTGTGTGTATTGTAATTGTAATTTGAATTTTTTAGTTTATGATGGAAAAAGTCCATTTTCACAGACTTATATTTAGTTTAAGAATGAATTCATGCCCAATGGAAGGAAAGCTACTAGTCTGCAGGTTATCAACACCTTGCCAACAAGGCATTGTCCTCGGTTGGAGCCAATGTTTTCACTCACTGCATTGTGGGTTTTAGTTGTTCAAGGTTGCCCAAGAGCAGTGAAGTTTGAATCCACCTTCCTAGGCCATAGAATCTCTTAGAGCCAAGTCAGTCCCACTCCATTACATAGTTCCCGAAACGAGATTTCCAACGGTATATAGAAGTACCAAAATGGACTTCTGGATCAAAAGATATGGCCTGTTGAAGATCAAGAGTTCTATTGCCCAAAAATGAAGGAAAATAGCTTATCAGAGGACCCTGGGCATAGAGAGTCAAGCATATCAGGCACCCCACAGTCCCACAATCTTGCATCCCACATCATCGTAGTCCCGCACATTAGGTTATCGAGCATATCGGCAGGCCCCGAGAGTTCATAGGCTTATCGGCGATCGGCAGTGGGAAAATCCCACATCTCGCAGTCACACACATTAGGTTATCGGGCATATCGGTGGGCCCCGGGAGTTCATAGGCTTATTGGCGATCAACGACGGAAAATCCTGCATCTCGCATGGCGCTTGCAATACGTGATGGGCCATCCCTAAGGAATTGCGCGGGCGGGGGGGGGGGGGGAATCGTGGATATAGTGTGAAATCATTGGGGAGGGCTGAAATAGTTTGACAAAGGAAATGCATGAAAACATAGGGACAGGCGTGCCCTTTCTCTCTTCTCCACATTGCAGTACGGTTTATTGGAGGTTGGGGGTCCTGGATACATCGAATCCCACATTCCGCATCTTGCATCTCGCATCTCACGTATCACATCTCACATCTCGTATCCCGCACCTCATATCTCGCATCTCGCATATCGTCCATCTCGCATCCTACCTATCGACCATCCCACAGTCCTACAGTGCCGCGACCCATAGTCCCACAGTGCCGCAATGTCGCAATCCCGCACATCGAAGTGTCGAAAATTGGTGGAACAAAGGGGATACCACTGTAAAAGCCTTGCAAACTTCTGATTTTGCGATCTAGTGCAAAAGCATTGGGGGAGGCCAAAAAATATTAACAAAGGAAATGCATGAAAAAAACCAAGGTCGGGTGGACTCTTTCTCTCTCCCCCACGTGGCAGTATGGAAGGTGACACGGAAAGTATGGAGGACACGTGTCACTCAGATTCAACATTTTCAGGGGTCTTATGGGGGCAATTCCGGGTGACACATGTCACCACTCATAGGGTGACATGTGGCAGTAATGACATCACCCCCCGCAGATCGAAGATCAGACAGGCTAAGGCACTCCTGCACCTCAATCTCTCCCAGCCCGCGATTGCGATAAGCAGGGATCCTCCCAGACGTGATATATTATGTGACCAGGCCTACAAAGATCTTGCATTCGGATAGTCAGCCAACGCTGAGAAGGAAGGTAAAAGGTCCCCTCTCTGGTGCTGCAATTGCGATAATTCTGGTGGGCCCAATTCCGTAGATCAACGATCGTAGGGTTCATGGGGAAATAATAGTGGCAACCTTCTGAAAGCACCGAGGTGTGGGATTTCATATAACAAAGGAAAAAGGCCCCAAATGGGAGCTTGAAGGCCTTAGCACCTGAGGACTCAACACTTGGGCATATGAAGGAAATAGTGGAAAGGGGCTAAACCAAAGGGGAGCTAAGGTACATCTACGCTCGCTATTCCATAATGTTTTTAAAAAGAAAATTACTGCTACCATAAAGTTTTAGAGCCTGACACAAAGCTTTAAAGGTGGATGGGTCGGCAGCTGAAGCAGTGAATGAAGTATGGTGTGGCAGTAGATTAGTATGGTGGGGCTCAGGAAGAGTTAATGGCTCGTCATGTATCCTTACTCCTCTACACATTGAAGGACCGCTGAGATAGACACTTGTAGTGAACCACTCCATACTCCAAAGAAAAAGGCATTCGAGCAGTTAAGGCAAAAGCGACAGGGTTAGTTAAGCAGCACAGGAGGCCATACCATGAGAAAATTACAGCTTGAGGTGGAGGCGATCACAGGATGTGCGCAAAGAATTTTCATTTACTTTTCTATCTGGTTGTTTACTTATTTTTGTCCTATAACATGCATTCCTTAAATCTGGTCATTAATTCCGTAATATTTTTGGGCCACAAAGCCATCCTGATAGAGACAACTAGTCAACTTGACAGCTGAGACTCAACCAAAGATATTTTTTTTGTAATGAATGTCCATGCACCCCTCTCTAGAATAAATAGGAGGAAGCAAGACTTCATTCACGTTCAAAAATCTACAAGAAAAAGACATATTGTTTCAGATTGTATTATTTTAAGATACAAATCATTCAGAATATGAAGAAATGGTGGTAGTTCCCCCTTTGAGTATTACAATATGTTTTTCTCTCTATTAAAAACCCATTATGTTAATGTTTCTTCTGAATTCATGTAATTATAAATGCTAGAAATGTTAGAAATGTTTCTTACTTCCTTATAGATTCACATGTATTAATTGGTTGATGCATGTGCCTGTGAGGATTGCTGAAACCACCTCTTTAAACTGCGCTACATGAATCATAGCACCCATTTTCCCTTCAGTCCATTATATCTTCTTGTAACTCAAATAAGTATAGGATTTCTTACTTGCTTCAAGCTCTATGTGTCAAATATAGAATTCTTGATGCCGTGAGCTCTATATGATGAGTTATCCTTTCTCCTTATCCTCTTTCATTTGCTCTATAAATCTTATTGAACTGTAAGTCCTCAAACTACTCGGCCTCCACTCTTTTATGTTATATTTCTGTGAGCTGTGTATGAGAAGAAATACCTGAAATACATAACTCATATCTTTGGATGAATGAATTAGCCAATTCTTATATATATATATATATATATATAACATAAGTGATGTCTCTAGTTTCTCGCAAATCATTTGAGACACAAAAATCTAGGTGTGCCTAGGCACTGGTCTTGTAAGCAATCCAAGGCTGTCTCTGGGAGCTACAACAAAACCTATTGTGGATCTTTCAATTGGTCGTTCTGTGGCCACTTCTTGATCGGTTGAAGTCACTTTCTCACACATGCTATTTTTGCAAGAAGTTCATGTGCACATTCTTTTACACAAGCTTGAACAAGCATAACACAATCCATCAAGATAGTTCTTGTGCAATCTTCAACCATTTCGATAGCCAGTGCATATTATGATTGACAGTCCCTCACTTTTGGCTGCGTTTGTACTTCTATTTCAGTGAGTTTTTCAAACCATCGCTTTTTCACACCTTTGCTTCGCTTTCGCGAGTGCCTTTTTCATGATTTCGATTGTCAATGTCTATTGCTTTAACCTTAATGTAATTTTCATGTTATCTTCACTCATGCATATGTCAGTTTCATTATCATTCTTGTATCGCAAGTGTCTTTCACACTTTTATCTTCATATAGTAAATGCCATCTTTTAGCATGTGAAGTGTCACACAATGAACAAAAGCTACTTTTGGTGGTTTCAAGGGGAAACCTTTGAATAAATTAGTTGGTCATACCATGTAAACATGTATCACACAAATTTGCAAAGTTTCAACCACTGTCACACAAGTCTCGTCACAGTCATTGCAAAGTGTATATTTGGTGTCACACTTGGTGTAGGTCATTGCAAGGTTGTTCCAATAAGAAAATGATGTTGTTAATGTGTTCAGAGTGTTCCATGTTATGGCATCAAGTGATCTAAGTGTGTGGTCATGTTCAGAGTCATATTTTTTCTTATATTCCTCTCACTGATCCGACACTTATTCAAATTGGGAAAAATCTCTGACCGAACCACCCAAGATCCTTTAGCCAGCCTGAACTGCACATTGTGTAGTCTCAACCCTTAAGAAACAACCTTCAAGTCTCTTGGCACTGCACCATGCATAGTTTCTGCTTCCCAAAAATACACAATCTTTCCCTCTAGCCAAGCCTGAACTATGCATTACACAGTCTGAGTCCTCAATCCTCAACCTTGGGCTCTTGAACTACATAATTTCACAATCACCTAGCCTCCCTGTCCTTCCAACACTGCCCATTGGGAAAACTCAGTGCTCGAGCCCTTAATTTAGCTCCTTGAATCCATCAACTATGAAGTCACTCAGTCCAGGCCTTCAGAATTGCACACTATGCAGTCTCAAGCCTCAAGTCTCCAGCTTGAGATCTTGAGTGCCTCAACTAAACAATCCCTTTGCCTAGGCCTCCAAAACTGTGCATTGTGTAGTCTCAAGGCTCAAGTCTCCAGCCTGACTCCTTGAATCCATCAATTGAGCAATCCGTTGACTCTAACCATCCTGAACTACAAATTACATAGTCTCAAGCCTCAGTCCTGGACTTTGGCCTTTGGAACTACACAATCCTTAAGTCATTCACTCAACCAGTCACCAATTCCAGCCCTAACAAGCTATTTCATGAAGTTTCTTATGCTAGGGATTTATTAGACTTGTCACACGGAATAAGTCGATCTTGCGGACAAGATAGACCTTCCTAGAATCTAAAGAAGACCTAATGACAAGCAAACCAACCAGACACTATCTTTCTCTAAGTATGCTTTTATAAACAATGGCAAACAAGTGTTTTTAGGGCCTACCTTAGGTCCAATGCAAGTTTGTGGATGCCCTCGTTCCTTCGATCCAAATGATCTCCTTTGTCGCGAATCTGCAAACACAAACAAGGCAAACAAATTAAATAGCACCTGAAAGGCCAAAATCATAAAACATATTTAACATGAAAGTCAAGGAGTCCATGAAACAAATAACATGAGATACTTGTTGAGAAAAATGAGTTTGATTGTATTAATTCAAAAGAAGAATAACTTTACAACCTTTGCCTTGACGCTGTACAAGCTCCTCCCAGGGTCCAGCAAGAAGTCTCCTCTACTTTGACAAGTTTCACTCACTCCCCAATGAAGCCAAAAAGGTATGTGATCTCTCCTCTCAAGCTCAACTAGGAAGTATTGATTTCACCAGCATTTACCCTCAAAAATGTTCAGCTTCTAACCTCCCGAGCAACCAGCCCAATGCCTGTATTTATAGTGCAATGAAGGGAGGTTACTAGGTCCTCCTTCAAAGGAATAAAGCCCTCCTTCAAAGGGATAGCTCCTCTCATTAAGGGATTAGCTCCTTCTCTTTTGGGATGCATGAACCACCTCAGAGCGAACAATCCACGTCAAAATTCCTTCCAGAAACCTCTAGAATTAACCCAAAGTGAGTTTTTTAAGATAAAACTTACGCCTTTTGACTTTCACAGGGGTCCGAACCCACACCGTTAGGGACAGAGTGGGCAAGTCTGCAGTTTTTGTAAACAGAAGGTGCGGGACCGCAGGTGATAGTGAGAGAAAGTGCGGAACCGGAGCTGAGGTTGATGGATTAGAATGAGAAGATTCTGCTTCTTTACCATCAACAGGACTTTTACTACCATAATCTTGCGATCGAGTTGCAATCCTAACATGGGACATCATCAGTATGGGTTCTTCATTGGCACTCGAGGACGAACCTATCATCTTACTGTCTTGAACTGGAAAAGGATCCTTCAAAACAACAGGATTTTGGGAACCTTTGACAATCTTCGCAACCTCTGCACGATGAGCGCAGTCTCTTGTAAAATGTTCATCGTCACAAATGAGACAAGGATAACGAGGTTTGCGCTTTTCATCATTGGATTCCGCCTATTCAGGTTTCTCCTTTGAACTTTTGTCCGTTTTATTCTTCTTCTTTCCTTTCTTCTTCCCACCGGATTTTGATTTGGCTGTAGATGACTCTACAACGTGAATATCGGTGGAAATCTCTGCAGAAGAATCTCCTGTTGGGGAATCAGGCAAGGTTATGATAGGGGAAGAATTCTTGGAAGACTTCTTCTTAATTTTAGTGTTAACCGTGCCAATCATACCATCGGCGGCATGAGATCCCAAAGGAGCTGCAACGATTTGATTTTGCCTTGACGCTGTACAAGCTCCTCCCAGGGTCTAGCAAGAAGTCTCCTCTACTTTGACAAGTTTCACTCACTCCCCAATGAAGCCAAAAAGGTATGTGATCTCTCCTCTTAAGCTCAACTAGGAAGTCTTGATTTCACCAACATTTACCCTAAAAAAGGTTCAGCTTCTAACCTCCCCAGCAACCAGCCCAATGCCTGTATTTATAGTGCAATGGAGGGAGGTTACTAGGTCCTCCTTCAAAGGGATAAAGCCCTCCTTCAAAGGGATAGCTCCTCTCATCAAGGGATTAACTCCTTCTCTTTTGGGATGCATGAACCACCTTAGAGCAAACAATCTACGTCAAAATTCCTTCTAGAAACCTCTAGAATTAACCCAAAGTGAGTTTTTTAAGATAAAACTTGTGCCTTTTGACTTTCACAGGGGTCCACACCCACACCGTTAGGGATAGAGCAGGCAGGTCCGCAGTTTTTGTAAACAGAAGGTGCGGGACCGCAGGTGATAGTGAGAGAAAGTGCAGAACCAGAGTTACATTGATTTTTAATATCTTTCTCTCATTTCCAAAGCTTGACTTGAAGAGCTGAGGTCTAAGACTTGCTTAGGAGGACAGTACAAGTGATGATAGACCCATACTGACTGCAAATAATCATGGTGACGATATTTTTGTGTAACAGATTGCCCCCTAAAGTGCGAAGTCTATAGTAGATGAGGATTTCATTGATCATTTAGGAAGAGTGAAGTACTTTATTATTTCGAGGATCATCTTGTGGAGAGCCCGGTTGGAACCTGTTAAAACATTCAATGCAAGATATATATATAAGATCATATCATTGCTGAGGTAGGCATTCCCATACTTAGATCAAAACTTGACTAGAAAAACTAACTACTGCTCTGATATAGGAATGATCTTGTAAAACATCACAAGTATAGACTCAGGTGGACACAGTATGGACGCAACCATTTGTTTATGAATAGTCCATTATATAATGAATACAAAATTCCTCGCAGCCTGGATTGTGGAAACTAGATCCAGGGTCTTCATTTCTACTTCTCGAAATAGTACGATTCTATCCATGCGAATGAATGTGTTGAGGTCGAACATGGTAGAAACCACTTGATTACCAGTCAATGATGTAAACTGTTAACAAGTGTGAGAGAAACCACCAGTGATGTCAATGTCTCTCAAAGTACCCAGTACAATCCATGAGATGCGAATAAATGTGTTGATGTCGAACATGTCACAGAATCCTTTGATCGAAAGTCAATGATGCAAACTGTCGTCAAAGGCGAGAAACCTGCCATTGAGGCATGCAGATCTCAAGGTACTGACGATTTCTAGATCATCTTTCTAGATAATGAGCTGATGTCGATAGAAAGCGATCCGTCGTAGGCAAGCCCACAACACGAAATCATAGATCAAGTTGAAGAAATTTAGTTGCAAGGACTGACTCAGGGATGGTCAAGATGGATGACAGATATTTTGCAGATGAATGGCTTATTGGCAGTGACCTCTTGAACACATGACGACACGATAGATGCTTTGGTGACAATTGACCCAAAGTTAATACCCAGAAACCGGCTGAAGACTTTCAATGTGGTTTGATCAACTGTTAGGTAAAGGATTTCCCAACCCAGGTGAATAAAAGTGTCGTGTTCAAGAGTGGTTACGAAGTATGACAAACAGGCTCATTTTTCTCTCTTTTCCCCCACCATTTCTGGCAAGTACCTCTTTATTTTTGACAAGCTTGAGGAGGATAACATTTGCTTGATTATAAGCTCATCCTTCGGATGAGTCCAACTTAGTTTAAATTCGAACCCTAAGAAGGAGTGGCTCGTCCTTGTTTGTAATTGAACAGGTCCTTTACTGTGAAATTTTAATGAGTCCAGTATAGGAGAAACTCGGCGTTTTTCAATTTTAGAGAGTCTGAAAAAACTTAAGAAGACTCCAGGGTTGACCTTTTTCATAAATTTGTGTCTCCCAAGCCCGAAAAAGTATAAAATAATACTTGAGAGAACCGCTTGATCTTTTACGACCAAGGAGTACTTTTCGTCATTAGTGCCTTTGATCCGAAAAAGTAAAAAAGCGATCAACGACACGTCGTTTTATAACCAATATCGAATTTGAAACGACAAAAATCCGACAATCTTTTCATGTTTTTACGGTCGGAAAAGAGCTGTAAGTGGGCCGTCTTTTAATTCCATTTTAACTAGTTAAAAATAAGAACTCGACAATCTTTTCATGTTTCAGGAGTCAGAAAAGAGCTTAAAGGTGACTCTAAATGTTTTTTCGTCGAAAATGATAGATTTCGCCTGAATAATCCGTTATCCTGCACAAAAGCACAAACATTACTCATACCTATTTGAAATGGATAAAAATGTCGCAAAAATACCTTTTCAAAGTGAAACATAAACAAATTTGCAATTTATTTACTCAAAAAACTTATAAAAAGGGCCTTCGTCAATTCATTTTTACCATTTGAGTTTTGGGTGAGAAAATAGTGCTTTTGCTCAGAAAACTTCCTGTGAAGATTGCGGAAAATCCAACTGTCGGAATCGAACGCCACCTTCTCCAGGTAATCCACATCATCATACTCTTCATTTTTAACCGTTTCAATTTTTGTTTTAGTCATTTATTTCATTTTTTGGGAGGGTTTTTAGGCATAAAACCCGCGTGCGGGGGCCCGCAGGTTTACCACTGCTGGCCTGCGGACCCCGACTTTTTCTCCATTGGGAAAAAGCTCGGGGTCCGCACCTTCCATGTAGACAAAGTGCGGTCCCACGCACTGTGTCTAACCCGGAGGGTGCGGTCCCCGTCGTAAGGGTTTTTAACCCAAAAATTCTCAAAAATGGACCAATCAAAATAATTTCTAGCAATTTAATTTATCCTTATGCTTGATGTAGAGAGTACATCATGCTAGATTTGCATAAACGAGAGCATGAGGACGTGGATGCCGCCGCATGGAATAATCAGCCTTCACTTGATGCTTTGAGGGCGTGCGACTTGTACAAATTCTGGGCCATTCCTGGCATGAGGGCTCAGGTGGATTTCTTACAGTGGTTAGTTGACAGATGGAGCATATAGGACCAGTGCTTCTTCATTGGCGGCCACCAGCTCGAAATCGAGCTAGCGAACATATATATTTCTTGACTGGTTTGCCTAAGAGAGGCGAAGACTTGACCCTGTTTGGGGCTAGGGCAGGTGGCCAGTCTGTTGATAGCCTCAGGCTAGAGTACTGCAACAGCCAGGCTAGAGATAAAGGGATAGACATAAAGACCATATCCCGTCCTGAACTCATGGTGATTGCGTTCACTGTCACCAGAATTTGCAGGGCTTCCGCATTACATATTGCCACCGGATCCCAGGTGTGTATGGCAGTTGATTGCTTCCGAGGCACCATCTTCAACTGGTGCGATGCTATGTTGGCCAATGTGAAAGGCCAACTGACCAGGGCCAAGAACGGACAACTAAAGACCTTTGGTTATGGGGCTTTGGTTGTGAGTTTTGGCCTGGAGAGGGTTCCTATGCTGATCCCTCAACACCTTACTGTTGGAGTTGGGCTTCCTCGAGAGCCCAGACTGATGCGATGGGTCGCAGTTATGGCCCGTCACCCGGACGAGAGGACAGAGGTTGCTCGATTCAAACCTGAGTATTTCCAATGGCTAGAAAACCAGGTCTTTTCTATTCAGGACTTCCCTTACGCTGGGATAGATTTTCGTAGTGACCCAGACATGGTTCTTCCACCAGGAGAGTAGTGGGATGAGTCAGGTAAAATCCTTTTCAACATTTTTCCTATTTTAATTTTTTTGTTATTTTCCATCATCTCAAACTGATAGCAAAAGTTTCAAATGCAGATGTGGGTCCACAGCGACCAGCCGCTCTCCGACCTTACGAGAGGAAACAACCAGTTGCACCTGTGCCAGCCCCACAGGACAAATCAGCAGAGGTTTTGGCCGAGTTGGAGGGTCATCTCGAGCGCTTGACAGGAGATATTCCAGAGACCACTATAGATGACATTCCTCGTCGACTTCAGCGCTATGTGATTGGGGTCGCGAGACCTTTTAGGAGGTTCCTTTGCAAGGTGGCCCGTGCAGTGGTTTCTTATAGAGATGATCACTAGTGATAGGATGATCGCCTATTTTGGGCACATGTGATATTTTTGTTTTTTGTACTTATCATTTTTGCCGATCATAAGGTGTTTTTCAACCTATGATCGAGGACGATGTATTTTTTGACACACTCCTATATATATATCATTATTACCGGCTTATCTTGTAAATCATGTTATGGAATGGTTTTAAATTTACATGTATGATTATTGCAAATGTCTATTTAACATTCAAGAAGCAATTGCATCTGCTAATGTATTTAAAGATCTTGGAATATGCTGATATTCAATATAATCAAATTCACGTTCCAAGAGACGCACTCTCAAAAATAATCTTAATAACACTGGATTTCTAATGGCATACACTCTATTAAGCTGTAATACAACGAGTTCAGAATCTAACCTCACTATCAAACTCCGAATCCCAAACGAAATAGATTCAGATAATAACTCAATCACTGCACTATACTCGGCAATGTTGTTCGTTGTTTGACCGAGGCTTACCCCATGCATAGATACTAACTCGTCAGAGGGCGAATAGATAACCCAAGCTGCAGAAGAGATGTTCCGTGTATTACGACAAACACCATCAGCGAAACCAATGTATGTTTGGAGAGGCATCGACATCTGCAATATCAAGAGTAGAACCAAGATAAGCAGGAATAATGATGAAAAAACACTCTCTAAGCTAAGCACATTGTTTAAACTAAAACACACCAGCTAGAAAGAAAAACTATCCTAACTAAAAATCTCCATACCCATCCTTTAAGCATAATACCTCTTCAAGTAAAGACCATTTTTGGGTTTACCCAAAGAGTCCCCATCAAAGTATACCAATTCATAGGCCCCTTTGGCTAGCTTTCGCTTGACAACATAGGGACCATGCCACATAGGAACGAATTTTCTAGCGCCTAATTTATCATTAGCTTGATCGTAAACTAAGACTAGATCTCCTTCCGAAAAATTTCGAGGGGTCACATTTCGATCATACTGAGCTTTCATGCATTTTGCGTGAGTCTCGATCGCCAATGCAGCATCACGTCAATTCTCATCTAATTGAGCCAAGTATAACAAATGCTTTTCCTCTTCGGAAGTGGCTGGAAGTAACTCGATGGCCATTTGCAGTGACGGGATTTCGCATTCAATGGGTAACACAGCTTCCAAACCATAGAATAGTTGGAAAGGAGTGAACCCTGTTGATGTTTTTACTGAAGTTCGGTACGCCCAAAGCGCTGAAAATAGCATGTTATGCCAATTCGACCGATGAATCCCAATGATTCGTCGGATCATGATAACTAAAACTTTGTTGATGGATTCAACCAGACCATTCGCTTATGGATAATAAGGGGTTGAACTATCGTGACGTAAACCAAGCTAGCCTGTAAGTTCGGCCATCATAACGTCTCGAAAATGATGCCCATGATCAGTGATTATTGCTTGCGGGACACCAAACCTAGCAATTATATGATTGAACACGAAAATTGCAGCTATCTTGCCGTCTGCCTCAAATGTAGGCATTGCCTCAGCCCACTTGGTAAAATAATCTACCGCAAGGATGATATACGCATGCCCCCCGGCCGAGTGAGGGTTACATGTAATAAAATCGATACCCCATTTGGCAAAAGGACCAACGACAATTATAGGGTGGAGAGGAGCAGGTGGAGCGCGCATCTTTCGATCAAAAATTTGGCAGTTGTGGCATTTTCGGACCGCCGTAATACAATCTTTAAATAAAGACGGCCAGAAGTAGCCAGCGCGCAATATCTTTTGGGCTGTGGCAAACCCAGACATATGACCGCCACACGCTCCAGAGTGACAGTCATTTAGAACCCTTTCAGCTTCCTCGTGAGTTAAGCAACGTCGAAAAACAGAGTCTGCCCCACGGCGATAAAGAGTATCTCCAATAATCCTGAATTGTTGGGACTGGAATCAAATTTTTCGACGTTCTGACCTTGAAATTTCTGGCCAAAAGGATTGGGTCTGGAGATAAACGATGATATCCCCATACCACGGATCTAAAGTGCTGATTAGAAACAAGGATTCATCCGCAATGGGCTCCTCCGCCACAGTTTCCGTGTCAGCACGCGGGAAGTCACACATTAACTCCGCAAAAACTAAAGATTTCTTAGACTTGGATTTTTCGAATTCCAAGTCGAACTCCTACAGGATAAAAATCCATTTAGAGTACTTGCCCCCTAGCAATTGCTTGGTCAAAATGTAGATCATAGGGTTGCAATCCGAAATTACTGTAGTTTTACGTAGTAAAATGTAGTGACGAAAACGTTGGACAGCTTGAACGGCTGCCAATGCCAATTTCTCCACATGTGAGTATTTTAGCTCAGTTGGATTTAAAGTTCGACTAAGGTAATATATCACATGTTCAGTTCCGAATTCATCTTCCTAAACTAAGACCATTCCAATGGTGGAATGAGAGGCGACGAGATACAAGAAGTAATCCTGGTTGTAGTTGGGAGGATGCAACAACGGTGCATGGGTCAACGCGTGTTTGAGTGCATCAAAATATTTCTGAGCTATCTCATCCCAATAGAATGGAGTATTTTGCTTCAACAACCGGGTAAAACCCTTTGTAACCTTGGCGTAGTTAGGAATGAATCGTCGTAAAAAGTTTGCTTTCCCTTGCAAACTTTGGAGTTGGCGAAGACTCGAAGGAGGAGGCAATTTGATGATAGCTTCGACCTTCGAGGGATCGACGCGAATGCCGGCTTTCGAAACTACAAACCCCAGCAATCGACCTGTTTCTATACAGAAGACACATTTGTGTGGGTTCAACCGAATCCAATAATGCCTACACCTCATAAAGATTGCTCGTAAATGGACGAGGTGATTAGCTCGATGTAATGAATGAGCAGGCAAATCATCGAGATACGGTTGCACAATGTGCTTGATGTCATGAAACGCATAAGACATCGCCCTTTGAAAAGTTGCTCCGGCATTCTTAAGCCCAAAAGGTAACTTGCAATAAGCAAATGTCCCCCATGGACAAATGAAATCCGTTTTTGGTTGATCGGCAGGTAGAACATTGATTTGGTTGTATCCGGAAAAACTGTCCATGAAGGAGAATATTTCGCTGCCGGCACAATCATCAATGATTTGATCGATATAGGGAGTTGGGTAATTTTCCTTTGGACAGGCTCGATTAATGTCCCTATAGTCGATGCATATTCTTATTGTTCCCTATTTTTTGTTAACCGGAACAATATTCGATACCCAATCCATTAATGGGATCAGATAAATGAAACCCGCTTTCAATAGTTTTGAACTTCTGCTTTGATTGCAGCAGCTTTTCGTGGGTGAATCTGACACAAACGTTGCCAGATGGGTTTGGCGTCCGGGTAAGTCTTGATCTCATGAAAAAAAATCGCGGGATGAATTCCTGGCATTTCCTCATAGGACCAGGCAAACACGTCGCAGAATTCTTGAAATAGGGCCTTATATAGTTGAATTTCATCATCTGTACATGAGGCACCTATATGAATGTTCTCAACAATTCCGGGCTTAACCGAAATGTCAATAGGAATAGTTAGAGAGATGTTTCCCAAATTTAACTCTGAATTGGGATGTTTCATTGGATTGTGAGGTTCCTTGACATATTCAGTCGTAAAAATTGATGAGAAATCATTTTCAAAACGATCATCCTCGGGTAAAAACGAAGATCTGTGATGGAGATCTTCCCATGGTAAATCATCTACACATAGGATTTCACGAATTTTCTCATCAGAGTGAACAGGTTCAGAAAACGTGATTAAATCCGAGCTTGATGTGAAAAGTGATTCCTCACTAACCACATTCATGAAGTCATTTTCGGTTGAACATGGGTCGGCAAACGACTGCACGGCTTCATAGGCAATTTCATATGGACTCAAAGGCATGACATCACCAAATGAGTCTATCTCAGATTCAGAAGGAATGATCCAAGGATCCTCGTAAATAATGGTGTCTGATGTAATCATATGAATGGTTGCAAATGAAGACGATGCGTTGATCGGAGGAAAAGGAAAAGTTCCCAGTAAACCGACATCTTTAACTAGTCCTACTCCAACATCCTTATATGGGATAGTCGTTTTACCGACATGTTGAATACTCTCAGAAGAGGCTGGGTTGGATGAAAAGTAAGCCAGCTGGTCTATTGTTACGATCTTTCCATTATGTGGAAACTTTATTACTCGAAAGACCGATGAAACGACCGTTGTCATAGCGTAAGACCAACTTCGACCCAAGAGAAGGTTGTAGTCTAGAGGGGCATCAACCACCTCCACATCTAGACTAACGGTTTTTCCTTCAACCCCTATAGGAAAATCCTGTAGAATGCCAAAAGGATGAAACCCATGGCCATCAAAGGCCTTTAGAATCGTCGGGGATTGATTTAGCGAAGGAGAACCAAGTAATCTCCAACACTGTATCGACATAATACACGTTGAGGCTCCCTCATCAATTACAGTCCGATGAATAGGCCTGTTTTTTACTATCACTAGAATCTGGAAAGCCATTTGATGAGGCAAACGCGGTGTACTATTTGTTGGCATTATGTTACATATGTTTCTGGTATGGCTATATGTTACAGATGTTGTACTTGATGGCAACTCCCGTGGCAAGGCTCTCAATCTGTTGAAAATTAAGTATGCAGGAAATCAGTTCAGAAGGTGCGTACCCGCAGGTACACCATGCAGGGACCGCGTCCAGATACACAGGCCAGCCGTTCAGAAGGTGCGTACCCCCAGTGCACACATTGCAAGGCAAAGAAATTCACATGTGGGGTTTTCTTATGTGTTACTCTTGGTATTTAGCCGACGGTATTGGGTTATTATGGTGTCAGCTCGTGGTATTGTTCCATGATTTTAGGAGGAGCTTGCCTATATAAAGCAAAGGAGATCACTTGGCTAAGTATCTTTTGAAATTGAATATCTTTAGATTTGAAATTTTGGGTTATGGTCTTAAAAGCTTGATCTATATGAAAGGGAAGTTAAAGGCGAATCTGTGAAGGGTGATCTCTCGAGCGCATGATCAGATCTGAGCAACTGTGCCACTCTGGTGGACTGCCTATTCGGCCCTAATCAGAAGGACGCAGGTGTTTAACAGAAGAGCTGCGTGGGTACGCAGTGCAGAAGCAGGAGATCTGCATGGGTACGCAGTGCAGAAACAGGAGATCTGCATGGGGACGCAGAGCAGAAACAGGAGACTTGCGACGGTACGCAGAGAAGAAGAAGGAGAACTGTGTGGGTACATAGAGCGACTAAGGTTCAGGTGCGTACGCATAGTAAAAGTACGCGGCGCGATAGTGTTTCTGGGTGCGTACCTGCAATAACAGTACGCGACGCGATAGTGTTTCTGGGTGCGTACCTGCAGTAACAGTACGCGGCGCGATAATGTCTCTGGGTGCGTCCCTGCAGTAATAGTACGCAGCGCGGTTCAAGGAATAGTGCGTGGGCACGCAGTTCGGCAGAAGGATCCCTGCGGGTATACGCAGGAAAGCAGAAGGTGAACTGCGTAGCGACGCAGGCCACAGAAGGGAAAACTGCGTATCTGTCTTAAAATGTTCTGTTGACTGAATTTTTCTGTTGATAAGGTGTTCTGGGTTAGTTCTGTTATTGCTGATCTGATAACTGTAGTGGACTGTAACTTTTATGTACTTAATGATCATTTGATGCTTTATGAAAAGAAGTAGGGGGTTGTAGCTCCCTTCCAGAAGAGACTGGAAAACGAGAGAGAGAGAGAGTTGTAGCTCTCTGCAGGTTGCAGCCTGCGTACTGGTAAAGGACTGCACCAGTACAAAACCATTGTAAAAGGAGTTTCTAATTTGAAAGAAGATAGAGACATATTGCAGCAGGTGGTTTTCACCCACATTGGGTTTCCACCTTACATCTTGTGTTCTTTGGTGTGACTATCTGTTTTCTTTGTTCATGCTCATTATTTTATGGTACTGACATGAAAAACTAATTCAAAGAACAAATAAGGAAGATTTATTAAAAGAATTAGATAATACTGATTCAACCCCCCTATCAGTATTATTTCCAACAATTGGTATCAGAGCCAGGTTCTTCAGAGAAGCTTGATCGCTTGAAGGTAGATCGTTCATCATGAGAAACTACGAGAGAGAAGCATCAATCAGGCCACCAGTTTTTGATGGGACAAACTTCAATTATTGGAAGGTAAGAGTTACTGCCTATCTTCGATCTCTTGGTACAGAAGTTTGGGACATAGTAGAGACAGGCTGCGCTTTTCCTTCAGCTACTCCTACAGATGTAGCCGAGAAAAAGAAGTATGAAACAAATGCGAAAGCAGTCAGTACTCTATTAGGATGTATATCTCAATCAGAATTCATGAAGGTAATGCACTATAAATCCGCAAAAGAGATATGGGACAAAATTGTCACGAGCTATGAAGGAGATGAACAGGTAAAGCGTGCTAAACTTCAAACTCTCAGAATTCAGTATGAGACTCTCAAAATGTATAATGATGAAAGTGTGGCTAACTATTTTCTTCGGGTAGATGAGGTTGTTAATTGTATGAAAAATTTGGGTGAAGAAATAAAAGAGGCTATTGTGGTTGAAAAGGTTCTAAGATCATTGTCCCCCAAGTTTGAATCTAAAGTATCTGCAATAGAAGAAAAGGAAAATCTACGAATTCTTACTATGTCTCAGCTACATGGAATTCTAACTGCTTATGAAATAAGAAAGGGAGGTCCATCAGACAGAAAAGAAGCTTCTTTCAAGGCATCAGGCAAAGGAGATTATTATGAAGCAAGCCACGTCCCAGAGGAAGAGGAAGAAGAATCAAATTTTGTCAGAAATCTTCAAAGGGGTTCTGGAAGGTTCAGAGGTAAGTTACCTTTTAAATGCTTTGCTTGTGAAAGAGTAGGTCATTATGCTGCAAAATGTCCTTATAAGGATAAAGGAAAGGAACCTGCTAGATGGAACAAGAAACAGAATGCAAATAAGAAAAGCTACTACACTCATGAAGATAGTGATGGTCTATCAAACAGTGATGAAGATGAACAAGGTAATGAATATAAGTTGTTAATGGCATTTGAAGATGATGATTATATGGATGCTATAGATGTGGATAACCTTTATGATGAAATTACTAGACTAAAGAGATGTATAGAAGAAAAGAACATGATCATTGATACTCTACAATTTCAAATTGATGAAAAGGAAAAACATCTTGAAAAATTAGAAGGTGAAATTGTTGGTCTTAGAAAAGAGATTGAGAAAACAAAAGCTATTAATATCAAGTTTGTCAAAGGATCTGAAACTTTGGATGAGATTATCAATGTGCAGCGCTCTCCACTAAACAAGACAGGTCTGGGATATAATGGAGAAACTTCTCAAGCATCCACCTCAAAAAGTTATCTTGATGCAGCAAGAAGAAATGAGCAAAAGCAAAATGAAGATCATCAGGTAAAGCAGGGACGAATTACAAACAGAAACTATCAGGGGCAATCCATCTTAAGGGTAAACAAAAGCTACAACCAGCCATAGGTAAAATCTTCTCAATTTGGTTCAAGAATGGATGACAATAGAAATTACAATCATTTGGCCGGTAGATTTGATAACCACAGAAGTTTCTTCAATGGAAAATGCTTTTCTTGCCATAACTTTGGTCACAAAGCAGCTCAATGTGTTGCATATAAAACAATCATGACTAGGGAAGCTCAAAAACAAAGAAGTATGACCGGGATTACAAAAGGGACCTATAACAACTTTTCGGTTCTTGAAAATGAAGTTGAATGTTCTATTTGCAATAACTTTGGTCATGAAGACTCTGAATGCAGGAGCAGATTTCAGCATAAAAAAGAACAAGCCTCAAGCACCAAAACATGGAGAATAAAGGAACCACAAACAGAAAGATGTGGGATAGAATTTTATGCAGAGGGACAGGAAAATCTATGGTACATTGACAGTGGATGTTCGAAGCATATGACAGGTGATAAAGAAAAACTTGAGTCTTATTCTGCTCTAGAAAAGGGAAAGAAAGTCTCTTTTGGAAATGATACTCCTGCAACTATAAAAGGAAAGGGCATTGCTCAGTTAAAAGAAAAGGTCAAGGCTGGAAATGTTTTGTATGTTGATGGATTGAAGCATAATCTTCTAAGTGTCAGCCAGATGTGTGATCAAAGAACCGAGGTTATATTCAGATCAAATGGATGTCTTGTTCGTGATCTTGATACAGGTAAAACAGTGATCAAAGGCAAAAGAACTCCAAATAATGTGTACATATTTGAAGAAGGACAACAACAATTCTATCTGAGCAAGGATGATGAGCACTGGTTATGGCATCGGAGGTTGGGGCATCTAAGCTTTTCACAAATAAGGAAAGCATGCAAATATCAGGCAGTTCGTGATCTTCCAGATATCAAAATTCCTGACAACACCATATGCAAATCATGTCAGTTTGGAAAACAAACCAGAACTAACTTTCCAGAGAAGGAAGGATCAGCTAGCATGCCTCTTGAGCTAGTTCATACAGATACATGCGGCCCATTCAGGAAAATAACACCTAGAGGAGAAGAATACTTGATATTATTCATTGACGATTTCTCCAGGTTTGTCTGGCTAGGACTTATGAAGCACAAAGATGAAGCATTCGAAAAATTCAAATCCTTCAAAGCCTTGGTTGAAAATGAATCAGGTCACAAAATTAAGTGCCTCAGATCCGATAGAGGTGGGGAGTTTACCTCAAATGAATTTTTCGATTTCTGTGAAGAACATGGGATAAGAAGAGAATTCTCTACAGCTAGAACTCCTCAGCAAAATGGAGTTGTGGAAAGAATGAACAGAACAGTCCAACAAATGGCTCGTGCTATGCTTGATGAATCAGGAACTCCCGCAACTTTCTGGGGTGAAGCTGCACATGCTGCGGTTGTTATTCTCAACAAAACAAATGTCCGGGTGAACAACACTCAAACTCTTCATGAGCTCTGGAGTGGTAAGACTCCTTCGGTAAAGCACTTCAAAATCTTTGGGAGAAAATGCTATATCAAGAATACTGATGAGCAGCTTGGCAAACTTGAACCTAGAGCAGATGAAGTCATTCTTCTTGGTTACTCTCCACATAGCAAAGCATACAAATGCTACAATAAAAGACTTGGCAGAATTGTTGACAGCATTGATGTAGTGGTTGATGAGAAGGGATACATTCCTAGGCAAGCACATCATGAAGACATCAAAGAAGATGAAGGCTACCCTCAAAGACAGAATGATGAAGAAGAAGAATCTCAAGAAGAACCTCAAGAAGAACCAGAGGAGCAGACAAGAATAGAAGAAAAGACTCCATCCAGATATGTTCAGAAGAATCATCCAGAATCTCATATTATGGGGCAGAAAGAAGCAGGTGTACAAACAAGAAGAACAGTTGCAGAAGCTTCAAGCTATTTGGCATTACTCTCCTCTACTGAACCACAAAGTGTGAAAGAGGCATGCAAAGATGAATGTTGGGTGAAAGCAATGGATGAAGAACTTGAGCAAATCGAAAAGAACAACACTTGGGAGCTGGTTCCTAGACCAAAGGATAAGAATGTTATCGGAACAAAATGGGTCTTCAAAAACAAATTGAATGAAAATGGAGAAGTAATTAGAAACAAAGCCAGACTTGTTTGTAAAGGGTATGCGCAGCAAGAAGGAATAGACTTTGAAGAAACCTTTGCTCCTGTTGCAAGACTTGAGGCCATCAGAATGTTCCTTGCTCTCTCAAGTTTTCAAAACTTCAAAGTATTTCAAATGGACGTGAAATCAGCCTTTCTGAATGGAGACCTGGAAGAAGAAGTATACATTGAACAGCTAGATGGGTTCATTCTTGGAAATGATCCAAATCTTGTATGCAGATTGAAAAAGGCTCTCTATGGTCTCAAACAAGCTCTAAGGGCTTGGTACTACCGTTTGGACAAATATCTTCATCAACAAGGTTTTTCAAAAGGATCAGCAGATAGCAATCTTTATATAAAAGTTGAAAATGACAAATTGCTAATACTTGTTGTGTATGTAGATGACATTATTTTTGGGAGCAATGAAGAAGCTATGAGTCAAAGCTTTGCCTCGGTCATGCAGAAAGAATTTGAAATGTCTTTGCTAGGAGAACTGACATATTTCCTTGGTTTGCAAATCCAACAAAAAGAAGGAGGAATCTTTTTATCTCAAACCAAGCATCTCAAACAGATTTTGAAGAAATATGGTATGGAAGATGCAAAACCAGTATGTACACCCATGGTCACAGGATGTAGCCTCAGTGCAAATGATGAATCTGCAGTAGTACATCAACCAACCTACAGATCTATGATTGGAAGTTTACTTTATTTGACAGGTACCCGACCGGACATCATGCATGCAGTTGGAATAGTTGGAAGATTTCAGGCAAATCCGAAGGAGACTCATCTTCAGGCAGTGAAGAGAATTTTCAAATATCTTCAAGGAACTCAAAATTATGGCTTATGGTATCCTAGAGATACAGATCTTACACTTCATGCTTATACAGATGCAGATTGGGCCGGAAGTGTGGATGACAGGAAAAGCACAAGTGGTGGTGCGTTCTTTATGGGTTCCAGACTGGTATCTTGGTTCAGCAAGAAACAGAGTTCGATTGCCTTGTCTACAGCTGAAGCGGAATATGTTGCTGCTGCATCTTGTTGCACTCAACTCCTTTGGATGATGCAGACTTTGCAGGATTTTCAAATCACTTGTACACCACCTATCCCCATCTTATGTGATAACACAAGTGCAATCAGCATCTCAAAGAATCCGGTTATGCATTCAAAAACCAAGCACATACCAATCAAGTACCATTTTCTCCGGGAACAAGTACTTGAACAAAAGGTCAAGTTGGAGTATGTTCCTTCTAAGGAACAAGTTGCTGATATTCTCACCAAACCATTGCCCAGGGACACTTTTGAATACCTCAGGCAAAAGCTGGGGGTTGTTGATGCATCATCTTATTGTTGAAACTTTTCTGATTGATGGTACAGGTTCAGGGGGAGCATATAATGCATTGTTGGCATTATGGAGGATGGTCAGAAGGAGATCTTGGAAATAGCTGCAATATGTCTCTATCTCTTTCATGGTGGATTATGGTTCTTTGTTGTAGATCTGGTTCATTTTTCAGGGGAGCATGATCTTAGGGGGAGCATACCCCTTTGCCCTTGATGTCAAAGGGGGAGAATGAAGCTGAAGTTTGTGAGGTTGCGAGGTTGCCATCAAGTCCAAAGGGGGAGATTGTTGGCATTATGTTACAGATGTTTCTGGTATGGCTATATGTTACAGATGTTGTACTTGATGGCAACTCCCGTGGCAAGGCTCTCAATCTGTTGAAAATTAAGAAGTACGCAGGAAATCAGTTCAGAAGGTGCGTACCCGCAGGTACACCATGCAGGGACCGCATCCAGATACGCAGGCCAACCGTTCAGGAGGTGCGTACCCCCAGTGCACACATTTCAAGGCAAAGAAATTCACATGTGGGGTTTTCTTATGTGTTACTCTTGGTATTTAGCCGACGATATTGGGTTATTATGGTGTCGGCTCGTGGTATTGTTCCATGATTTTAGGAGGAGCTTGCCTATATAAATCAAAGGAGATCACTTGGCTAAGTATCTTTTGAAATTGAATATCTTTAGATCTGAAATTTTGGGTTATGGTCTTAAAAGCTTGATCTATATGAAAGGGAAGTTGAAGGCGAATCTATGAAGGGTGATCTCTCGAGCGCATGATCAGATCTGAGCAACTGTGCCACTCTGGTGGACTGCCTATTCGGCCCTAATCAGAAGGACGCAGGTGTTTAACAGAAGAGCTGCGTGGGTACGCAGTGCAGAAGCAGGAGATCTGCGTGGGTACGCAGTGCAGAAACAGGAGATCTGCGTGGGGACGCAGAGCAGAAACAGGAGACCTGCGACGGTACGCAGAGCAGAAGAAGGAGAACTGCGTGGGTACGCAGAGCGACTAAGGTTCAGGTGCGTACGCATAGTAAAAGTACGCGGCGCGATAGTGTTTCTGGGTGCGTACCTGCAGTAACAGTACGCGGCGCGATAATGTCTCTGGGTGCGTCCCTGCAGTAATAGTACGCAGCACGGTTCAAGGAACAGTGCGTGGGCACGCAGTTCGGCAGAAGGATCCCTGCGGGTATACGCAGGAAAGCAGAAGGTGAACTGCGTAGCGACGCAGGCCACAGAAGGGAAAACTGCGTATCTGTCTTAAAATGTTCTGTTGACTGAATTTTTCTGTTGATAAGGTGTTCTGGGTTAGTTCTGTTATTGCTGATCTGATAACTGTAGTGGACTGTAACTTTTATGTACTTAATGATCATTTGATGCTTTATGAAAAGAAGTAGGGGGTTGTAGCTCCCTTCCAGGAGAGACTGGAAAACGAGAGAGAGAGAGAGAGTTGTAGCTCTCTGCAGGTTGCAGCCTGCGTACTGGTAAAGGACTGCACCAGTACAAAACCATTGTAAAAGGAGTTTCTAATTTGAAAGAAGATAGAGACATATTGCAGCAGGTGGTTTTCACCCACATTGGGTTTCCACCTTACATCTTGTGTTCTTTGGTGTGACTATCTGTTTTCTTTGTTCATGCTCATTATTTTATGGTACTGACATGCAAAACTAATTCAAAGAACAAATAAGGAAGATTTATTAAAAGAATTAGATAATACTGATTCACCCCCCCTCTCAGTATTATTTCCAACACTATTTTCTAAATCGAAAATTATTAGGTTCGAGTCCTAAACGTCAACAGCTCCTATAGCCGACAAAAGTAATTTACGTTGTGCTGGACATGATTGCAACACTTCCAAAGCCGACATTGCTGAGGGTGAAACAACTGAATCCTCAACAATGTTATAATTATGAGCCGCACTCGCATGTGGATTGAAAGTGGACTTTTGAAGTATACCCTTGGCGGGCGGTTTGATTACCAAGTCTGGATTAGGTTTCTTGATCTGTAGTGGATCGGAACCGAGAGCTGAGCTTGATGGATTAGAATGAGAAGATTTTGCTTCTTTACCATCAACAGGACTTTTACTACCATAATCTTGTGATCGAGTCACAATCCTAACATGGGACATCATCAGTATGGGTTCTTCATTGGCACTCGAGGACGAACCTATCATCTTACTGTCTTGAGCTGGAAAAGGATCCTTCAAAACAACAGGAGTTTGGGAACCTTTGACAATATTCGCAACCTCTGCACGATGAGGGCAGTCTCTTGTAAAATGTTCATCATCACAAATGAGACAAGGATAACGAGGTTTGCGCTTTTCATCATTGGATTCCGCCTTTTCAGGTTTATCCTTTAAACTTTTGTCTGTTTTATTCTTCTTCTTTCCTTTCTTCTTCCCACCGGATTTTGATTTGGCTGTAGATGACTCTACAACGTGAATATCGGCGGAAATCTCTGCAGAAGAATCTCCTGTTGGGGAATCAGGCAAGGTTATGATAGGGGAAGAATTCTTGGAAGACTTCTTCTTACTTTTAGTGTTAACCGTGCCAATCATACCATCGGCGGCATGAGATCCCGAAGGAGCTGCAGCGATTTGATTTTGCTTGGGAAGATCGGAGATTTTCTCGTGTAACGTACCTGACTGAGTATAGACCAAGTCAAGGTACTGCGCTTGAGCAATTACTTGCTCCTCAGTAACAACTCTGGCTTTAGCAACATCTTTAGTGATCTTTGGCAACAAAGATTTTACAAACCACTCGGCCAAAATCTGATCCGGAATAAATACCTTTACTAAATGCCGTCGACGTCTCCACTCATGAATATGATCTGAAATGTAAGTGGATTTCGATTGTTTTAACGAAGTTAACAATTCCATGCCATTGTCATATTGGACTGGAAACTGAAAATGAGTTAAAAACGAGGTAGCTAACTGACTAAAATTATAAAAAGTGCCTCGCGGTAACTCAATGTACCACTTGCCCGCGAGACCAATTAGAGTGCGCTGGAAAAGTCTAAGACGGATTGAATCATCTGAAATGGAGTTAGATGCACACCAAAGGTGGTAAGTCATCACATGGTTCGACGGGTCCTCTCCTGATTCACCTTCGAACTTAGGAATGTCACTGGGCAACTTATTCGGCATTGGCGGCCAAAACGGAAGATAATTAATGGGATCGTTCGTTAGGCGCGACAAGTCAGGTAAGTCCAAATTTGCGATAAATGGTAACTGCCGATTAGGATCCCTAAAACTCTGGGTCATGAGACCAGCCCCAGGAGGAGGATATCCAGGATAACTAGGAATAGGAATTGCATTTGGGATATTGTATCCTCCCGGAAAACCAGGATTAACCGGACTGTACTGGGGTTGTTGAGGTTGTTGATAAGTGTACCCAGGATACGGTTGATATTGATAGACTGGCTGCTGCACAGCAGGACTAAATTGGTACTGTCCCTGGTATGGTTGATAAGTAAATTGTGGTTGACTTGTGACAACCGTACTTGAACCAGGTTGTCCTACAGGCATTTGAACCGAAGTTTGAATCACAGATCCAGACGGTGGTAAAGATGTCTGAGGAGTAGATACAGGAACAGTAGAAACCAGAGCTGTCGATACTCCAGAAGTAGGTGGGGTAGATTGAAAAGATGTTGTGGCAGTTGTAGCAGTCGTTTGAGGCGGAGTACGAGGTGTACTAGGCCCAGGCTGAGAAACTACCAAAGGTACAGAAATTTGAATGTTAGACTGGACTGGTTGCTGGGGTGTACCAGAAACTAAGGGTTGTCCAGTTTGAGATGACAACTGTACATTTCACTGCAACACTTGTTGAGTTTGCGATGGATCCCACACTATATTCATTCCAGGGTACTGACCCATAACAGGTTGAGAATACTGAGGACCATAACCAGGTTGAGGGTAGGATTGATAATTGAAAGGTACATTTTCCATTCCTTGAACATATTTTGACCGGAGGGTGGTTGGAAACCTTGGTTCGAGTACTGACCTTGGGGTTGATACCCTTGAGGCACGTACTAATACTGGGGTTGACCTTGAGGTATAAATTGATACTGGGGTTGACCTTGGGGTACATATTGAGTCTGGGGTTGACCTTGAGGAACGTACTATCCCATAGGTATGTACTGTCCTTAAGGTTGCCCCCCAGATGCAAATTGGGTCCCTTGAGGTTGCCCCCCAGGCGAGAATTGAGGCTGCCCCCCAGGCGGTAACTGGCCACCTTGAGGTTGAGGATTGGGAATAGAACCTGACATATAAGAACGTCTTATATGCTCAACGGCTTAGTACCATTGCTTCAAGTTAATAACCCTTGCTCAATGGGTTGAGGAGATGCTCCCGAAAAAGTACCAGAAAGTGACTGATACCCGGAGGGAACAAAAGGACCGCCGTACAAAAAGGATTCAGGTGATTGAGTAAACATGGATGACTGTCCTGACATATTTACGGGAGTATAAAAACCTCTAGGTGTAGGGTGATAAGGAGCGCGAGGTGGTGAAAAACTTAACCTTGAGTTTTCTAAGAAATTAGTCAAAGAAAGATACCAAGAACTGCTCCTAGGTGGACTGTAAAAAATTGATTCACGCTCCCTTAGCTCAATAACAGGTTGATTTTCAAGGATAGGGATGCCTACTTCTTCTCCCGGAGTAGCAAGTTCTTCAATAGCAATAAGTCCAGAAGGAAGATCTTGGGTGATTACTCTTTCTACCCTAGGTGAACCAGGACCACTAGAAGTTGGAGAAGCAAGCCCCGATGTCGGAGTAGCAGCAAATTCACTTTCAGGCTCGGATATTTCAGGTTCCTCACCTATATCACTAGTAGATGAAAATCTACCAGTAACTTCGGAAACAGACACTGACTGTGGATTATAATCTGCCACTAACGGTTGAAAATCAGGATGTACTATCAAAGAAGATTCTCCTTCTTCAGGTGACCCAAATCTACTGTCTCTAGGAGTTACGAGGACTTTCAAGCCTTCAAGCTGGCTCGGTACTTCCTTAGGAGGTTGGCCCCGAAGTCTATGGGACTTCCTCAGTAACTCAGCCACGTTTACAAACTCAGGAGATTAGCCCCGAAGTCTACGGGACTGCCTTGGTAATTCAGCCACAGTTAAAAACTTTTAACTACTTCACACGCAAACAAAGTAAAATCTCAATGAAAAGCACCTAAAGTCTCTAAAGAACCAAACAAATTTGAATCACACGCCTAAAGAATCTAGGAAATCAAACACACACAAACAGTAACTTTCCGTACTGAAAGCACTAGTTGGTGATGAAATCCAACGTCGCAGAGTTCAATACAGAAATGGCGGTTGGAACAGTTACCCCGACAACCTGCTTAATGAATAGACTGGCACAAGTTCCTCCACTTAACCGTCTCGAGTGAAGAGAACCCCCCAGAAAATCTAAGTGAGTCTAGCCGATGTCTGCTCCAGGTACAGTGGGATCTTCTCACCACTGTCACCTTAGGAAGAATCCTAAAGAATATGGCCACTAAGGTTACCAACTGAAACAAATATACCTGGGGGAATAATCTACGATCCGATACGCACGCAAGGGCAGAGTAGCAAGCTCAATCCCCTTGAAGGCTCCTTGACATAATCCAAGGTTTACCAACAAGTGACCCTAGGCTCCTCGACAATAGTTAATCCGAGGTTTACCATTTTTAATACGTGAATATCTGGCGTCGTTCCCAATGTGGAAGGATTGATTCCCACACTGGTTCGGACACGATCTCGTGCTTCTCTTTTAAGAGGAGCTTTCCCAGAGCATAAATGCAACAATTGGATTTCTTCCCTACCACAAGATACATCTACTTGTTTGTTTTTACTGTCTTGGAGAGTTAATTACTCTCCTACTCCAAGACACTAGCCTAAGCTAAGTTGGTGTATCAGAGCCCTAGAAATAAAAAGAAAATATTACTAGATGAATTTTACTTTAAGCGTTATTTTTATTGGTTTTTGTTTAAGTCAAAAGGTGCGGAGATGAAACTCGTGGTATGAAGACTTGACTCAAAATCACTAAAAATGCACCTAAGATGATTTAAACAATCTTTTTCCCTTCGATGAACTTCTAAACTAAGAAAGAGTTTGAGAATGCAAATACTTTGTAAACACAAATCTTTCTCAATCAAACAAATTAAAAGAAGAGCTTTTGTCCTTTCCAATGCACTCAAAATGAGACAACTAGTTATTTCACAAAAATTTCCCTTTTTCGTTTCAAAGTACTCAATCACTACAAAAACAAACTTTTTCCAAAATAGATTTTTATATTTTTTTATAAAACAATCAATACTATGAAAATGACTAACTTTGAGATATATAAATTATAAAAACCTATTTGAAGTCAAAGCCTACTAGATGTCTTTTTTAAGGATGTTTTACTTAGCTAGATGTGAGCTAAGGATCAATTTATGCAGAATCACAAATAAGTCAAGAACAACCAATTTTGTTTTCTTTTTTAAAATGAAAATCCAAACTTTCAAACACAAGCTTTTCGAAGTTTTGTAGAGAGAAAAATCAAAGCGGATTCCTCAACAAGGGGAGATTTCATAAATGGTCAGACTCATAAGAAGGCTGGTAGACACTAAGGTGATCTGAAGTCCCTACAACTTCTAAGCTCAGAGCCACTACACAACCAAAATGAAAAACAAGCCCAACAAGCAAAACTCCTAGGAATTTCACCTAAAACCCTAACACTAACGAAATCAACCTAAGGAAAGCTTCTGACAAGTTATATGCAGGTCTGGGCAGTGGATAACAATTTCTAAACAAAAAACTAAGCTGACTAACAGAGGAAATCTTAGGTTTTTCAAAATTTTGACAGGGTCCGCAGGCCCACAGTTGACACAGGTGCGGTCCCGCTCTGTGCTAAAAGCCAAGCTGCGGGTAGGTACGCACTGTGTCAAACAGCTAGGGTGCGGTCCTCTCCCAAAGCTATGAAAAACAAAAAATAACCCTGGATCTACAAAGTCTACCCAATTTTACACACAACAAGCCAAAAATAGAAACAAAAACACAGTTTCTCAGGTCAAAGTAAAAACAAGGAAAACAATCAAGTCCCCAGCGGAGTCGCCATTTTGTCACACGGAATAAGTCGATCTTGCGGACAAGATAGACCTTCCTAGAATCTAAAGAAGACCTAATGACAAGCAAACCAACCAAACACTATCTTTCTCTAAATATGCTTTTATAAATAATGGCAAACAAGTGTTTTTAGGGCCTACCTTAGGTCCAACGCAAGTTTGTGGATTCCCTCGCTCCTTCGATCCAAATGAGCTCCTTTGTCGCGAATCTGCAAACACAAACAAGGCAAACAAATTAATAGCACCTGAAAAGCCAAAATCATAAAACATATTTAACATGAAAGTCAAGGAGTCCATGAAACAAATAACATGAGATACTTGTTGAGAAAAATGAGTTTGATTGTATTAATTCAAAAGAATAAGAACTTTACAACCTTTGCCTTGACGCTGTACAAGCTCCTCCCAGGGTCCAGCAAGAAGTCTCCTCTACTTTGACAAGTTTCACTCACTCCCCAATGAAGCCAAAAAGGTATGTGATCTCTCCTCTTAAGCTCAACTAGGAAGTCTTCATTTCACCAGCATTTACCCTCAAAAATGTTCAGCTTCTAACCTCCCCAGCAACCAGCCCAATGCCTGTATTTATAGTGCAATGGAGGGAGGTTACTAGGTCCTCCTTCAAAGGGATAAAGCCCTCCTTCAAAGGGATAGCTCCTCTCATCAAGGGATTAGCTCCTTCTCTTTTGGGATGCATGAACCACCTTAAAGCGAACAATCCACGTCAAAATTCCTTCTAGAAACCTTTAGAATTAACCCAAAGTGAGTTTTTTTTAGATAAAACTTGCGCCTTTTGACTTTCACAGGGGTCCGCACCCACACCGTTAGGGACAGAGCGGGCAGGTCCATAGTTTTTGTAAACAGAAGGTGCGGGACCGCAGGTGATAGTGAGAGAAAGTGCGGAACCAGAGTTACATTGATTTTTAATGTCTTTCTCTCATTTCCAAAGCTTGACTTGAAGAGCTGAGGTCTGAGACTTGCTTAGGAGGACAGTACAAGTGATGATAGACCCATACTGACTGCAAATAATCATGGTGACGATATTTTTGTGTAACAAGACTAATGTCATCTTTTTATGGGTGGATTGCAATCACAGGTATTCTATTATGTCATGATAGAATGCTGATGAAAGATATGGAGAAGGATACCATGCTAGAAGACACCTAAGGAGCTGAGGAGATAATATGATCATCATGAAAGAAGATGAAGGAACAATGTGTGATAAAAAAATATGGAAGATCAAGAACTCTTCAAGTCATAAGGAGGAGGAAGAAGAACATGACACACCATTTTTTCAAGAAGACACAAAGAAAGAAATAACAAAAAGTGACTTGAAATTGCCATGTCATCATGCAGTCCATGTCATCTTGTGTCATGAGCCATCACGTGTCACATCATTCATGGATTATGTAATTCTATATTGGAAAATATAATCTAAAGTGGAAGTCCAAGAGTCATCTATGTAATGTGAAGAGTCATTTAGGAACTCGAAAAGTCATGAGAAGTCAAACAATCATGATGGTAGTCTAAGAGTCACAAGGGAGGTGAAGTATCACCCCATTTGTTATATATACACCCTCATTATTCATGAAAAATAATTTTCACCTTGGCTTCTCCTATAAGGAATCAAAGAGACAAAGTTAGTACTTGTGGGAGCAACTCGTGGCTCCAACTCTCCACTAACGGAGTCAGTGATGTTCAAAGTATTCATGTATCTTGGGAATTTTACTTAATACTTGAAGCCTGATGGCAAACATGTTTTCATACATGTATTGTGAATATTTGTAATACTATTATGTGAATGTTTATGATTCATGCATGCTTTCACCTTTACTACAGTAGTTGAACTATTTAAATTATTTTAGTGCTTATCTGATTGAAAATGTGTTGTAATGGTTGTAACAATCATCACATCTATGTGAACTATTCTGCTTGATGTTAGGCAATTCTCTTTTCGCTTTTGTACGCCTCACTAGGGTGGTACTATTACCTCTCTCTTATAGGCTCACTTTTGCTCCCTTTGTATTAGAATAACCTTGATACAACTGCAACCGAAATTTCACCAGGCACACTTAATTACTTTTTGCAAAGCCACATACACTCTTCTCTCTCTTGCTGACATCCTAATCTAAGGAAAATCTATAAGAATATATGGAAGCTGTGTCGATACTGCGTATGGGGATCCTATTCCAAACCATGTGAAGTCTAATTGGGAATTCACACTAGGGAGTCTATTTTGAATCTCTTATATTAAATGGATCATCCTAAAATAATACTCCCAATGTGTTTTTCTAACCTATCGCCTTGTAAAATTTCAATCCTTAATGAGCCTCTTTATCACTTGTCCCAATTGAAGTTTGATGGTGAGGATGGAACATCCATAACCAAACACATTTATGATTTTCTTAAATTTTGTGAATATTACAAAATTGATGATGAATATTTTTCATGTGTGACTTTCTTCCTCACCCTTGAAGGTCATTTTAATCGATGGTGTCATAACTTACCATCTACTTCTATCCATTCTTTTCATCATTTGCTCTAGGAGATTTGTCAAGTCTTCGATAAACATGATTACTGAGATGTTCTTAAAAGAATTATTGAGTTAATAATTTCTCTGATCGAATCAATTGAGGATTTATTTGATCGATTCCTTCACCTTTGTTATGAATTTCCTGAAGAATATACATATTGGGATTTCATGAAACAAAAGTTTCAACATTTGGTTCATATCTCTTTGCATGATGAACTTGAACCCCCTAATGTTTCTACTCTTGTAAGTCATGAGACACCTCTAATTTTAGAGGATGAATTTACTACTCCTTTTGTCCCTTGTCCTCGTCCTTTTCCAATTCCGATGAGTGTGCCTCCATGCAATGGTAAAAAAGTTGGGAAATATTCACATCAAATTCCTAATCCATCTTCTCATCCTCGTTCCACTTTTCATGATTCAAATTCAATAGAGGAAATATAGGAATGGCTCATGAAGCCTATGGTGAAAACAAATTTTTCCATTCATCAAGATGGTATTAACGCTCATAACTATAGTCTTGAATGTGATTTGGATTTATGTTATCCTCTATCATCTACGTTCCATGACTCTTTGTACCGTGATCCGCTTGATTAATTTGCTCCACTAGCTAGTTTTTCATGCTCTCTTGATTTTCAAGTTGCTGGTAAAAATTGTGATGATGTTCAAGGTACTCACATTACACAGGTAGAGGAGAAGGAAGCTAGATATTATTTCAATGTTTCTTCCCTTTTTTAAAATTCTCCATGTGAAGATGGTGTTTCCTCATTCTTGGCCGATATTAAATTTGGTAATCTTGGTAGTCAATCAAATGCAGTGAATTTTCATAATCAATCTCAAGTCTTGGGAAACAATCATTCTGATGAGGATGACTCCATCGATATATATGATGATGGATGTTCAAGTGCACCAACTGATCTTCCAGTTCCTCAAGAAGATTTTAATTTGGAATATTTAGATTTTGTATTTGATCCAGTTAAAGGAGATGTTCTTATGGAAACCTCCTCTTAATCTCACTATCCCTTGTGCCCTACTATTTGTGTTGCATCTACTTGCGATGGAGACACTCCATTTTCTTCATTCGATGAGTTAACTTATCAATTCACACAAGGTTTTGAGGATATGCATGATTAAAGGGAAAACAATCAAATCATCAAGTATCCTTTCCATCCCTCATCATCTCTTGTTTTTCATAAATACAATTCTTCAAATCATCTTGCTCAAGAAATTTCCCTGATTCATTCATCTTCGGATTTGTGATAGGAATAATTTTTTGAATTGAGTAATATTGTTATTGAAGTTGTAAAATCTAATCAAATCAGTGACAAAGATGGCTTCCATCCAGATAGTATGGGTCTTATTGAAATAAATGGTAGTAGATATCCTCACACCGTGCACGATTTGGTTCAATCTTCAAAATGCAATTTTACAATCCTTGAAAGTTTTGGGACTTGTTAGGGAGTTGAGGCACTTCAACTTCCATTGATAGTTATGTTAGGATCTTGCGACTTTGGTATGGTCCCCGAAATGAGTCAGATTTTTTTTTTCTCATGAAATCTTTCTCTTTGCATGGTTTCACTAGATGTAAATTCCTTCTTGAAATATGTTTGTTATTGCAGATGTATTATTTCGAGCTTTCAATATTTTATTTCTGATCATATTCATGAATCTTCTTTAGTTAATTCATATTCATGAAAATCTCTTATATCAAACTCAGGTTTGGAATGTCTATCATCTTTGGCTGAAGCAATCATGTCTATCAGATTCATTTGATAATATTTAGCTCCTGGTTTTTCTTGGGAATGTTATATGGTTAATAAATTTCTTCATCGCCCCTAAAATCCTCTTGAGTGCTAGTGAATGCATGCGTTGTTGCACGAATCAAAATCTTCTTCGTTCACTATGTCCTGACTCGTCTCATGTGTTTTTTGTGCTAGCATTTCTTTTAGATTATTTTGATGATTATGATGCTTGTACAAATTTTCACCAGTTACAAGAAAATGGTTTGTCGCATTCGACATACGAGGAAGTTGGTTCGATTTGTTGGAAATAATACTGAGAGGGGGGGTGAATTAGTATTATCAGATCAATAATTTAATTTCCCAAACAGATTTGTATATGCTACTTCAGCTAAGTGAACTAGCATGTATACACGATTGTACTTAAAGCAACCAACGTATATGTACAGAACTTTTGATTTACCCAATTTATCATGCATTGTATATCATAGATTTATTAGATAGTGCAGTAAAAGCAAAATAAAGAATCACACATAAGCAATGCACATGAACACCAAGATATAAGGTGGAAACCCAATGTGGGTGAAAACCACCCATTGATGTCGTCTCTGTCTTCTTTTAATAATAAGAAAATCTGTTTACATTCTTGTACTGGTGCAGACTTATACCAGTACACAGGCTTCTACCTACAGAGGGTTACAACCTTCTCTCGTTCTCCAGCTTCTACTGGAAGGGAGCTATAACCCACTAACTCTTGTACAAGCTGATATGTTTACTAGTGCGTAGGCGGTGACCTACAGAAGGCTACAACCTTATTTCTTCCTCCAAGGACCACATTTCATAAATTTTCAGACTAGATCCATCAAATACATCATAACCACAATTCAATCATCAAATACATCTGCATCAACCAATCACTGAGACTCAATCATCATTTTCTGAATCAACCATAATGAAATCAATCAATCACTTTGACAACCCATCGTTAAACCACAATCAGTCTGATCATTCAGAACACTGTCACCAAAATATAGTAACCAGAACCCAGAATTCTGCAACAACAAACAGAAACAACAGAAACATACTTTATAAGGTATACTCTACTTCCATGTGTCCACCCTGCGTGTATACGTGCTTTTCTCAAAGCCAACTAGCATATACATATGAAAATATTAATTCATAATTTTGCAGCTATTCCAGACTTCAGTTATACCTAGATCATAATATTTATAGAATAACACATGCATCAGTGTTTAGATATAGACTAAACATGATCAAACCACATAATGATAATTCATTTCAAGCCTTAAGATCTTGATCAATCATTATATCTTATCCTTCATCAACTGCTAAGGTTCATCCTTGGTTCAGATCAAGCACAACACATAAGCCAATAACCTGCATACTAGATCTCACACTTCATTAAATATTTGATACTTGCACCCTTGGCCTAATGATCTTCTCCTCCTTTTATAGTTTTAGGCCTTTCTCAATATCATGGACCAAAATCACTTAGGACCAATACCTTGGACCAAATACCTAGGGTCAATACCTCAGACCAGATAACTTGGACCAATACCATGGATCAAAATACCATGGACCAAATACCTCAGACCAAAAACTTAGTTTTCCAAGGTATACGCGCTTTTCCTTCTGTGAAAGTGCGTGTGTATGTATACACTACTTGTGGTCAGTGAACCTGCATGTATACACAACTTGGTCAAGGTGAACCTGCGTATACCTCTCTTTCTTCATTTTGTGTAGTCTGATCTGTAATTCTTTGCTGTTAACCTACTGTACTATGATATTTTATCTGAGTGAGTTGCCATCAAGGACAACACCTGTATCATAATGCCAACAATATCCCCCTTTGGACTTGATGGCAACAACACCACCGAGTCATTCTCCCCCTTTGACATCAAGGGCAAAGGATCATGCTCCCCCTTTGATATACATTATGTTAGTCATGCTCCCCCTGAGTACATGTTGAATTCTTTGATATGCTGAAGTGTACTGATTGAGATCCCATGATTGAGTCCATGCTCCCCCTGAGCACAAGCAAAGTCTGCAAAAATATTTTCTAAAAGAATAACATGACTCTATACATACATCACCAATGACCTTTCTATCACCAATGACTCATACATACATCCATCTCCCAATCAAGTGGGGATATACCAAAATTTGACTCATTCACCCAACCAAGTGGGGATATACCGATTGTTTATACATGACAAAAACAAGAAACATTACATCATCCATCCCATGTAAAGTGGGGATATAAATTACATCATTTTTCCAAGAGGACCCATTCAAATGTATGAGAAGACATATCACACCCTAGACTTTTGCATGACTTGAGAAGCCAATGGTATAAATATATGAAGCCATAGCTAGATTCAGAAACCATAATGCCAACAATGCTGAATGTACGTGAAGGCTAATGCTCCCCCTGAACCGGTGCTCCCTATGCATTGTTAACAGGTCAAAGATCAAGGCATATTTGTTAGTCAGGTAAAATTAATGAATAGATCATATCATCAATATGAGTCAGAGCACCCATATTAGAGCCCACCCCACTGTTTTTCTTGCCTGAAAAACATATACGCTCCTTAACCCACAAAAATCTGTGTATCTATGCGAATTCACTTTAAGAAACACGCGTATAATCACCTTTCTCTGAAAAGTTTTATTTAACAGCAAGATGATGCAGCAACTACTCCCAACTTTTGTCTGAGATATTCAAATGTCTCTTTGGGCAGTGATTTAGTGAATATATCAGCAACTTGTTCTTTGGAGGGAAATTATTCCAATTTGACCTTTTGTTCAAGCATTTGTTCACGTAGAAAATGGTATTTGATGGGTGTGTGCTTAGTTTTGGAGTGCATGACTGGATTCTTTGAAATACTAATGGCACTTGTATTATCACATAGAATGGAGATGGGTGGAGTGCATGTGATTTGAATGTCTTGAAACGTTTACATCATCCAAAGTAGTTGTGTGCAGCAAGATGCAATAGCCACATATTCTGCTTCAGCTGTAGAACGCAAAGGAACTTTGTTTTTTGCTGAACCAAGAAACTAACCTGGAACCCATATAGAATGCACCACCACTAGTGCTTTTTCTGTCATCAACACTTCCTGCCCAATCTGCATCTGTATATGCATGAAGAGTAAGATCTTTATCTCTAGGATACCATAAACCAAAGTTCTATGTTCCTTGAAGTTTTTTGAAAATCCTTTTGACCGCCTGAAGGTGTGATTTTTTTGGATTTGCTTGGAATCTTCCAACTATTCCTATTGCATGCTTGATGTCAGATCGGGTACCTGTTAGATAAAGCAGACTGCCAATCATGGATCTGTAAGTTGGTTGATGTACTACTGCTGATTAATCATTTGAGCTGAGACTACATCCTATTACCATTGGGGTACATACAGGTTTAGAATCTTCCATGTTGTACTTTTTCAAGATCTATTTGACATATTTGGTTTGTGAAAGAAAAATACCATCTTTATTTTGTTGAATTTGTAGACCAAGAAAATAGGTAAGTTCACCAAGCAAGGAAATTTCAAATTCTTGCTACATTACTGAGGCAAAATTTTGACTCATGGATTCTTCATTGCTACCAAAAATGATATCATCAACATAAACAACAATTATTAGCAATTTATTAGTGTCAAACTTTGTATATAGATTGCTATCTACTGACCCTTTTGAAAAACCCTGTTGGTGTAGATATTTGTCAAGGCAGTAATACTAGGCCCTTGGAGCCTATTTTAGACCATAGAGAGCTTTTTTGAGTCTGCATACAAGTTTTGCATCATTTCCAAGAATGAATCCTTCTGGTTGTTCAATATAGTCTTCTTCTAAATCTCCATTAAGGAAAGTAGATTTTACATCCATTTGGTATACTTTGAATTTTTGAAAGCTAGAAAGAGCAAGAAACATTCTTATGGCTTCAAGTCTAGCAACAGGTGCAAAAGTTTCTTCAAAATATATACCTTCTTGATGAGCATACCCTTTACAAACAAGTCTGGCCTTGTTTCTAATAACTTCTCCATTTTCATTCAGCTTGTTTTTGAATATCCATTTACTTCCTATGATATTTTTATCATGAGGTCTAGGAACTAATTCCCAAGTATTATTCTTTTCAATTTGCTCAAGTTCTTCATTCATGGCCTTGACCAAACATTTATCTAATGATAGTAATGCTAAATAGCTTGAGGTTTCTGTAATAGTTCTTCTTGTCTGTACACCTGCCTCTTTTTACCCTAAAATTTGAGTTTCTGGATGATTTTTCTGAACATACTTGGATGGAGTCTTTTCTTCTACCGTTATCTCTTCTTCTGGTGCTTCATTGGTTTCTTCTTTAGAATCATTGTGATTGGGCGTGGGAAAATAATCCCCATCTTCTTCCTTGTCATAATCTTCGGTTTTTTATCTGTTTTGGATTTTTGCATGCTTCATCAACTACAACATCAATACTTTCAATAATTTTCCCAAGTCTTTCATTATAACATTTATATCCTTTACTTAAAGAAGAGTAACCAAGAAGAATACCTTTATCTGTTGTGGGCTCAAACTTACCAAGTGTTTCATCAATCCTTTTGATATAACATTTGCTTCCAAAAACTTTAAAGTATTTTATAGTAGGAGTCTTACCATACCAAAATTCATGTGGAGTTTGAGTGCTGTTTACCCAAACATTTGCTTGGTTGAGAATAATTACGGCAGTGAATGCAGCTTCACCCCAGAAGGTTGCAGGAGTTCCAGATTCATCTAGCATAGCTCGAGCCATTTGTTGAACAGTTTTGTTCATTCTTTCTACCACTCCATTTTGCTGTGAGTCCTTGCGGTGGACAACTGCCTTTTTATTCCATGTTGTTCACAAAAGTCAAAGAATTCATCCGAGGTAAATTCCCCTCCTTGATCAGACTTGAGGCATTTGATTTTGTGATATAATTCATTTTCAACCAAATCTTTGAAGGCTTTGAAATTTTCAAATGCTTCATATTTATGCTTTAGAAGACCTATCCAACACATTCTGGAAAAATCATCAATGAACAAAATAAAGTATTCTTCTCCACGAGGTGACTTTTTCCTTGATGGTCCACATAAATCAGTATGAACAAGTTCAAGAGGCTTACTAACTGACCCTTCTTTTTCAATGAAGTGAGATCTGGTTTTCTTACAGAATTGACATGGTTTGCATATTGTATTTTTAGGAATGATGATATCTGGAAGATCACTAACAACTTGGAATCTGCATGCTTTTCTTATTTGAGAAAAGCTTAGATGTCTCAATCTTCAATGCCATAGCTAGTTTTCATCATTTTTGCTAGATAGCACTTTTGTTGTCCTCCCTTGAGTATGTATAGGTTGTTTGGAGTTCTTGTACCTTTGATCACAGTTTCTCCTGTATCAAGCTCACGAACAACACATCTATTTGATCGAAACATTACTTCATTTCCTTGATCACACATTTGACTGACACTCAAAAGGTTATGCTTTAGACCATCTACATACATAACATTCCCAGCTTTAACCTTTTCTTTCAAGAAAACAAAGCCTTTACCTTTTATGACAGCAAGAGTGTTGTTTCCAAATGAGACATTCTTTTCTTTTTCTAAGGCATTATATGAGTGAAGTTTTTCTTTGTTACCTGTCATGTGTTTTGAGTATCCACTGTCGATGTACCACTGATTTTCTTGTCCTTCTACATACAAGGCTATACCACATCTTTTTGTTTTAGGTTCTTTCCTTCTACATATCTTGGGATTTAATGGAGTTTGCTCCTTTTGAGATGTTTGCCAAAATTTTCTCCTGCATTCAGATTCTTCATGGCCAAAGTTGTTACAGATTGAGCATTCTATTTCATTTTCAAGAGAAAAGTTATTATAGGAAATTTTCTTGATCCCTGTCACATTCCTTTGATTTTGTGCTTCTCTAGTCATGATGGTTTTGTAAGAAACACATTGAGCAACTTTGTGTCCAAAATTATGACATGAGAAACATTGACCATTAAAGAAGTTCCTGCGATTATCGAATCTATTGACCTGGTGATTGTAGTTTCTATTGATATTCATCTTTGAAGAAAATTGAGTATGATTTACCTGAGGTTGGTTGTGGCTTCTGTTCATCCTTGAAGCAAATTGAGCCTGATTTACCTGGTGATCTGCTTTATGCCTTTGCTGATGATTATCATACTGTTCACTGTTCTTTGCTGCATCAAGATAGCTTTTAGTGGAGGTTGATGACTTCTGTGATTGAGATGCTTCTTTAGTATATCCAAGACCTATCTTTATCAGAGGAGAACACTGCACTTTGATAATTTCATTTAAGGTTTCTGATCCTTTAACAAATATAAGATTGAGAGATTTTGTTTTCTCAAGATCCTTTCTTAGACCCAGAATTTCACATTCAAGTTTTTCATTGTGTTTTTCTTTTTCAGAAAGTTGGTATGTCAAGGTATCTATAATCATATTCTTTTCTTCTAAACAAATTTTGAGTTTAGAGATTTCTTCATGAAGGTCATCTTCTTCTAAAGCATCCCAAAAATTATCATCGTCATAAGCCATTAGAAGTCCATAGTCATTACTATTTTCATCTTCATCACTATTTGATAAACCATCACTATTTTCAAGAGTATAGTAACTCTTTTTACTTACACTTTGTTTTCTATTCCATTTTCCAAATTCCTTCCCTTTATCATATTTATCTTTATGAGGACATTTGGTAGCATAATGACTGACTCTACCATAGGCAAAACGTTTGAAGGGTAGTTTACCTTTAAATATTCCGGAACCCTGTTGAAGCTTCTTGACAAAGTTTACTTCATCTTCTTCTTCTGAAATATGTCGTGATTCATTGAGTTCTTCCTTTCCTTTTGCTGAAGCTTTAAATGCGGCTTCTCTCATATCTAATGGGCCTCCTTTTCTCATCTCAAAGGTAGTTAAGATTCCATTCAGCTGTGTCATAGTGATAGCTTGTAGATCCTGTTTTTCTTCTATGGCAGATACTTTTGATTCAAATTTAGCAGACAAGGATCTTAAAACTTTCTCAACTAAGGTAACTTCCTTTATCTTTGCACCCAGATTCTTCATACAATTAGCAACCTCATCTATACGTAAGAAGTAACTAGCTATAATTTCATCATTGTGCATCTTAAGAGTTTCATATTGAATTCTGAGAGTTTATAGTTTAACATGTTTCATATTGAATTTTGTCCCATATTTCTTTGGCTGATTTGAGTTGCATAACTTTGACAAACTCTGATTGTGACAGACTTCCCAATAATGTATTGACAACCCTGGCATTGGTTTCATATTGCTTTTTACCTATCGTATCTATAGGAATTGCTGATGGAAATGTATATCCTCCTTCCACGATTTCCCAGACATCCGTTCCAAGTGATTGTAGATAGGTTGTGGTTCTTATCTTCCAATAAACAAAGTTGCTCCCATCAAAGATTGGCGGTCTGATGGATCCCACGCTTTCTTGATTACTCATGATGATGGATCTCCCTTCAAGCGATCAAGCTTCTTCTGAAGGACCTGCTTTGATACCAATTGTTGGAAATAATACTAAGAGGGGGGGTGAATCAGTATTATCAGATCAATAATTTAATTTCCCAAACATATTTGTATATGCTACTTCAGCTAAGTGAACTAGCGTGTATACATGACTGTACTTAAAGCAACCAACGTATATGCAGAGAACTTTTGATTTACCCAATTTATCATGCATTGAACTTTAACCAGTATATCAAAGATTTATTAGACAATGCAGTAAAAGCAGAATAAAGCATCGCACATAAGCAATGCACATGAACACCAAGATATAAGGTGGAAACCCAATGTGGGTGAAAACCACCTACTGCTGTCGTCTCTGTCTTCTTTTAATAATAAGAAAATCTGTTTACAATCTTGTATTGGTGTAGACTTATACCAGTACGTAGGCTTGTACCTACGGTTACAACCTTCTCTTGTTCTCCGGATTCTACTGGAAGGGAGCTACAACCCGCTAACTATTGTACTAGCCGATATGTTTACTAGTACGTAGGGAGCGACCTACAGAAGGCTACGACCTTTTTTCTTCCTCCAAGGACCACGTTTCATAAATTTTCAGACTAGATCCATCAAATACATCATAACTGCAATTCAATCATCAAATGCATCTGCATCAACCAATTACTGAGACTCAATCATCACTTTTCTGAATCAACCATAACCGAATCAATCAATCACGTTGACAACCCATTGCTAAACCACAATCAATCCGATCATTTAGAATATTGTCACTAGAATACGGTAACCAGAACCCAGAATTCTGCAACAACAAACAGAAACAACTGAAACATACTTTATAAGGTATACGCTACTTCCATGTGTTGAACCTGCGTGTATACGTTCTTTTCTCAAAGCCAACTAGCGTATACATCTGCAAATATTAATTCATAATTCTGTAGCTATTCCAGACTTCAGTTATACCCAGATCATAATATTTACAGAATAACACATGCGTCAGTATTCATATCTAGAATAAACATGATCAAACCACATAATGATAATTCATTTCAAGCCTTAAGACCCTGATACATCATTAGATCTTATCCTTCATCAACCGCTAAGATTCATCCTTGGTTCAGATCAAGCACAACACCATATCCAATAACCTGCATACTAGATCTCACACTTCATTAGATATTCGATACTTGCACCCTTGGCCTAATGATCTTCTCCTCCTTTTATAGTTTTAGGCCTTTCTCAATACCATGGACCAAAACCACTTAGGACCAATACCTTGGACCAAATACCTAGGGTCAATACCTCGGACTAGATACCTTGGACCAATACCATGGATCAAAATACCATGGACCAAATACCTCGGACCAAAAACTTAGTTTTCCAAGGTATACACACTTTTCCTTCTGTGAAAGTGCGTGTGTACGTATACGCTACTTGTGGTCAGTGAACCTGCGTGTATACACAGCTTGGTCAAGGTGAACCTGCGTATACCTCTCTTTCTTCATTCTGTGTAGTTTGATCTGTAATTCTTTGCTGTTAACCTGCTGTATTATGATCTTTTATCTAAGTGAGTTGCCATCAAGGACAACACCTGTATCATAATGCCAACACTATTGTTTAGAGCATTTGCAGAGATTTTCAATTTGATTTATCTATGCTAACTACTAACTAGGAATATGATGCTTTGATCAACCCATCTGATCATGATGAATGTCATTCAATTTACCATTTTCCCATCAGAAAATCCAATGATAGTTGTCCTACATTCTTTGATCCTTATGGTTTAACATCTCACTATTCGAGTACTTGTCAAGTAGTTGAGTCACTTCAACCTTCATTGATGGTTACGGAAGGTCCTCATAATTTTGACAAGCCCTTTGAATATGATCAGATTCATTTCCCCTCGCAATATTCTCATCTTGATGCTGTTTCTTTAATTGAAAATCCACCTTTTCAAGGATTTCAAGGTTTTCAAGAGGATTGTTTCAAATTTTACGATCTAATCTCTGAATGTTTGGAGAAATCTTACTTGGCAAGCTCTGTCACAAATAAATTTTTTTGATCTTTCCTTGTGTTGGGTAAGAAGTGTAGTAAGAATGAAGATATGTTTGCAAGAAGTTTATGAGATTTGTGTAATTATCATTTTCACTGAAAAGGTAAGAACACAAATGGGTTAAAGGTAGGGGCTATGACATATCTTTCTGCTGACAAGAAAGATCTTCAATTTGTTGTGCAAATTATTCAACTCTTATCCTTTCTATTTCACATAGCTTTGTATCAGTTTTAATCAATCGTATCTTTGTGATTGCAAGTCGGGAACAACTACAATGGCTTCTTTGGAAATTTCATTATACTTGACCCCAACCTTCTAGCTACTTGGGTTAGGATTATGTTTAGCTACATGTTAGCTTCCTTTGCACATTCATCCTGCACTCATTTTTTTGTAGTTTCTCTTGTGTTTTCTAACTTTTTTCTTGCATCCTCTTTTCGGTTAGCCTCCTTTTTTTCTTGTCCTCCTAGTTTTGTTTCCTTGTTGTGTTTTTTTTAATGAGACTTTGCATGAACGTTATCATATTTAGGCTCAAAAGACAACTTGGAAAAATAGAAAAGGACTTTATGACACTGCAACATTTGGCTAACTCTCTATCCTTCTTCCTTGTCTTGGTTACACCTTTTGGTCGATGATGTTCCAATGGAAAATACGATCCTTGCGTAAGGAAAGCCTTGTGTTGAACCATGATCTCCATGTCTATTATGGAAACCTCATGCCTACACTCGGGTCTTTATGTTTCGATGTTTTTAGGCTGATCCAATCAAGTAGAGAAGGACAAGGGGAAAATATAAATGAGAAAACCAATATCATAGGTCTTATATATGCTTCTATGAAGGGACAACCTCTTCTTCTCTCAATAATTTAGGATCCCTCTTCTGCCCATGAAATAAATAAGTGTCGATGCACAATCCTATATAAAATAAATAAATAAAGGTGAAAGAAGAAAAAGGCTTCATGTGCGAAGAGGTGAAGTAAGAAAATCCGCCAGGTTACTATCCAGGCCTTCTAGCAACAGAGTAATGTATGTTTCCCTGAAGTGACTTCGTTGGGGTACTATCAATTCCTGCTAGCAGCGGAGTGACACTAGAGTTGAAAAACTATACTCTAAAAATCTAAAGATTGTGAACTTCATTACCGTTTCCTGATTCAAAACATTATGTGATCACCGATATTATGTTTGTGTTTAACCAATTAAGGGAATGAAGGGGACTATGCTTATGCATGGGGTAAGTGGGGCAGACACGGTAGTATGAACGATGAATCGATACTTCCAGTAGGACTAGACTCTGCACGAAAGAATTTACTAAGGTAGAGAAGCTGGAGTTCTACCAGTGTGTTGCCAAGTTTTTTCAATACGATAAACACCCTCTAAAATTTTACCTACACTTGAAATTTGGAGCCTACTATGGATCTTTCGATCAATCGTTCCGTAGCCACTTCTTGATCAGTCGAAGTCACATTCTCACACATACTCAATTCACAACAAGTTCATGAGTGCATTATTTTATGCAAGCTTGAACAAGCATAACACAATCCATCAAGAAAGTTTTTGTGCAATGTTAAACCCATGTCGACAATCAATGGACACTCTCATTGACAATCCCTCACTTTTGGCTGCGTTTTTACTTATATTTTGGTGAGTTTTTCAAACTGTCACTTTTGCGCACCTTCGATTTCACGACTGTCATTTTCATGCTTTTGATTTCCGCTTTTGCTTGTTTTCATTTTAATTAGTATCGTTTTTATGTTATCTTTTCTCTGGCATGTGTCACTTTCACTATCATTGTCATATCACAATTTAAATTCACACATTTATCTTCATATAGTAAATGTCATCTTTTAGCATATGGAGTGTTGCACAATGCACAAAAGCTAGCTTTTGTGGTTTCAAGGGGTAGCGTTTATGTAAATGAGTTGGTCTTACCATGTAAACATGTATCACACTCATTTCAAAAGTTTCAAGCACTATTGCATGTGTCGTCACAGTTGTTGCAAAGTGTATCTTTGGTGTCACAATTGGTGTAGGTCGTCACAAGGTTATTGTATTAAGGAAATGATGTTCTTCATTGGTTCAGAGTGTTCCATGTTGTGTTGTCAAGTGATCTAATTGGGCGGCCATGTTTAGAGTCATGATTTTTCTTATCTTCTTCTCACTGATCCAACACTTATTCAAATTTGGAAAACTCTCTGACCGGACCACTCAACCTCCTTTATCCAACCTGAACTACGCATTGCGTAGTCTTAGCCCTCAAGCAACAACCTTGTCTCTTGGAACTGTATAATGTGTAGTTTCTTCCTCATTAATCTAATTTCATGTTATGTCATGCGCCATCATGTGCCACATCATTCATGTATTTTGGAATTCTATATTGGAAAATGTAATGTAAAGTAGAAGTCCAAGAGTCATCTATGTAATGTGAAGAGTCATGTAGGAAGTTGAAAAGTCATGAGAAGTCAAACAATCACGAGGGTAGTCCAAGAGTCATAAGGGAGGTGAAGTATCACCCCATTTTTTATATATATACCCTAATTATTCATGCAAAATAATTTTACCTTGGATTCTCCCATAAGGAATTAGAGAGACAAAGTCAATAATTTTTGGGAGCAAGTCGTGGCTCCAATGCTCCATTGTTGGAGCTAGTGATATTCATTCTATTCATGTATCTTGGATTTTTACTTAATACTTGAAGCCTAATGGCCAACACATTTTCATGCATGGATTGTGAATTCTTGCAAGACTGTTCTCTGAATGTTTATGATTCACGCTTTAATTCACCTATACTAAAGTAGTTGAACTATTTTGGTTATTTTAGTTCTTATCTTATTGAAAATGTGTAGTAATGGTTGTAACAATCGTCACAACTATGTTGACTATTATGATTGATGCTAGGTGATTCTCTTTTTGATTGTGTGCACCTCTACTAGGGTGGTACTATTAACTCTCTCTTAGAGGCTCACTTTCCCTCCCTTTGCAGTAGAACAACCTTGATACACCTACAATCGGATATTCACCAGGCACACTTAATTTCTTTTTGCAAAGGCACATATGTGCTTCTCTCTCTTGATGGCAGCTTAAGCCAAGGAAAATCTATAAGAATATATCGCATCCATGCTGATACTCTGGATGGGGCTCCTATTACAAATGGTGTGAGGTCTAATTCAGACTTCACATCAAGGAGACACCCTTGGTCAACGAATTTCTAACATCGTCAACAAGTGTGAAAAGGATTCTATATTAGGGATTCTCTAAATGAGTTACTTTATTAATTGGAATTAGGGAATTTTCACATGGGTATTTAGGGCTTTTATGTCAATGTGAATATATTTAGGGTTTCATCATTTAAGAATTAGGGCTAGTGCTATACAATTGAAAAGGCTTCATATTAGCAAAGGCTTCTTGTGCATATAAGGTTTGCACTCAACACTTGCACTCAACATTGTTAGGGTTTTCTCTTTTAACACGAGGGGATTCAAAAATGTACCAAGGTTCCATCTTATTGACATCAATGAAAAATTTATCCAACAATATCCCCCTTTGTCATTGATGACAATATTCTCCCTCTTTCAACATTCTCTCCCCCTTTGACATCAATGTAAACTTCTTCATAAAACACTCCCATTGTCATTGTACTAGACCATGTCATCATGCTTCTCCTCCTATCTTCATTAAGGATAACTCTTCCTAACAATATGTTGGTCTTGATGTCATAGAGTTACTTCTGCTAGCATAGTGTTTGACATGTGCTCCGCCTAACAATATGCATGATATTATTAAGAGGTAGAACCTTGGTGAAAGATAGTTTCTACGTGTGATTCCCTTAAATTAATCAACAACAAGGATTGATGCTTTGAGATTTCAAGGCACATTTAACATGTTCTTCTTCCAACGTATTTTTCTTCCTTCTCTAAACCTTTGTGACTCCTTTTCCCTACTTTGTTTACAACTCTTCAGATTGTTTAGGAACCCACTTCAAGTTTCAATGCCAATCTATATGTATAAGATTATGACACTTGAAGCATTATGTTTTGTCTATGAATGATGGAGCATATTTTTAAGTTAGTAATCATATTGGATTATCTCTTTGTACCTTTATTTATAGGGAACTAATTGGAGTCTCATAGATCTATTTTCTATATGCTTCGCAATCCTTTTCCATATGCCCAAAATTTGTACAAGAGTAACAATAGCTGAAAAATACAGTTTGATACATGGAGAATGAGGATTGCCTTGGTATACTTATGAAGTTATTCTTCCTTGAGGTACTTTGATGATATTATTTGTTGTTTGCATCATGACTTCTCGGAGAAAAGGATCTTCCAATGTTATTTTGACTCTTCTCCTTGCTTCTGTTGGAGTTGGGGATACAAATTTCAAGCTTCTCCACATTCTTGTCTTTTGGTGCATTAGGGTTTGCATCATCTTTTATAGAAGATTCACCTACATGTCAAAGACAAAATTTTTCAAGAGGGGATATTAATGTTGGGTTGTGTTATATTCTTTCCACGTAGGTCATAGGGGGTTTGAGGGGTACCCGTAACCCCACTCATTTCCCCAGAAAATTTTGGTTTTGGACCTTATGTTAGGTTGGGTGGACCCACCTATGGTTTTGTGCATGATTTTCGCACATGTTTTTTTTTTGGGTCACGATGGTTTTCGGTCCATGGTTTTGGACGCGATGGTTTTCGGTCCATGGCATTGGATGCTTCGGCATGTATAAATATGTATTATAACATTGAAAGGAACATAATGAAAAATCAAGCTGGTAGTCCCGGTTTTGGGATCCAGTGGGAAAATCTCTGTGTATATGTGTTTTATGTGTTATGCTCTCGCATTGTTTATTTTTCTGTGTTTTAGAATTCATATGCAGGTAATTTCTGTACGGGGTTAAAACCTACATTTGGTATCAGAGCTGTTTTGGCTTCAAGGGGATGCCTTTGTTGCTGAGGGGTTTCGCTCGGGCCTGTGGTAGACCCTGTTCAGTGGGAGATCTGCGAGATCGATTCTGGTGGTGAAAGAAGATGGCGAGCAGTGGAAAGATATAGATTGAGAAATTTAATGGTCAAAGTTTTGAGTTGTGGAAACTCAAGATGGAGGATCTGTTGGTGGATAAAGATCATTGGATCGTGGTAGATCTGGGTACTAAACCAACGGGAGTGTCCGATGAAGAATGGAAGAAGCTGGATCGGAAGGCAAAGAGCACAATACGATTGTGTGTCTCAGATTCAGTATTGATAAATGTATAAGGGGAAGCTACGGCAAAGGTTTTGTGGGACAAGTTAGGGACTTTGTACCAATCTAAGTCTCTGGTGAATAAACTGTTCATGTGGAAAAAACTGTATAACCTGAGGATGAAAGATAGAGACTCGGTGACATAGCATCTGAACGCATTTAATACTGTGGTAAGTTAGTTAGCATCTGTTGATATTAAAATTTCAGATGAAGATAAGTGCATCAGTTTGTTGTGTTCTTTATCAGATTCGTGGGATAGTCTGGTTATTGCAATAGGTAGCAATGCAACTGCCTTGCATTTTTATGAAATAGTCTCATCCTTGCTGACTGAGGAGATGAGATGGAAAAATATGGAGAGCCAGAATGGTGATGCCTTTTCTATACGAGGATGGTCCCAGAACATAAACAAAAATAAGTCATCGAGTGGGAGATCTAAATCTAGAGGGAGATCTAAATCTCTAGGAAAACCTATAAAGGTGGTGTGCTGGAAATGCAGAGAGGAAGGGCACTACAAAAGGGACTGTAAATCTAAAGCTCCTAATAAAGGAAAGGGATCTGATGATGCTCCTTCTGTAGAGGCGAAAACCACCTCAGATCATGTAGATCATGAGGCATGTAGATCATGAGGCATGGTTGATTGACTCAGGTGCATCCTTTCACTTCACTCCCCCTAGAGAGTGGTTCTGCGAGTATGAGAAATACAATGGTGGTGATGTCTCCTTAGGGGATTATAATGACAAAGGTGAATAGGATGATTCCCTTCACATAACCTACAGGGAAACTTGACTTTACCCTTTTTCCCATGGACTTTACTATCACTAGTGGATGGTTTATCACCAACATGATCTCCAGAGGCTGATGAAAAAGGCCGATGTTAGCCTATGGACCACACTTCTAATACCTTGGGAATACCATGACAATCTCCAAGAAGGTGTTAACCCTTATAAAGAATGCAAGGGAATTTGACTTTGCGGGGTTGATTGGAAAGTTCCTCCATTATACTAGTTTCATTCATAACAATGGTTGCTTGGTTTGTTGAAAATGCAACAAGATGATGGAGCTTAGTGGAAAGGAGTCGCCTTCACTAAGTGGTCCCGCAGGCTATTTTTGGCGCAAAGTCTATTTTTAGACATATGGATCATGGTCTATGAGTTGCAGGATGCTGTTTATGGATGATTGGTCATGTTGGGAAAAATAGATGGACTTCTATTTTTGGTTCACAGCGGAGTGATTAGAGTCTATTTTTAGACTGCTAGGCTAAAAATAGAAACAGTCAAATATTATTAGCCCTTAGTAAGATTTGGAGTCAAAACATTATCTTATTCTCTTGGAGCACTTCAGTTCGAGCTATGGATGTGGCACATGCAGCTGACAGAAGGAATCATGTGGTTTCTTATGTGTTAGTTGAGTTATTGCATGGAGGACTTCAGTTAGAACTCATGCATGTGAGTTCTGTGGAGTTGGATGTGGAGTTGATGGAGTTGTGTTCAGTTTGACTTAGTTGAACTAGTTGTATTTAGTCTAACTAAAGAATACACTAGTGATGAGTTGTGTGAATTGATTGTTAATTAATTCACTAATTATTAACTCATAAAGCAACTAAAGAATACATCAGTTAACTCAGTGCATGGACAGTTCAACAGAGACAGGTGTTAGAGGTAAGTGAAAGGGTGAGTTGTGACTATCAGTTGTGCATGAGATTTTGCACATGCATGGATTGAGTTATGCCAATGAGGACTGTGAAGTGTGGGCCAATATCTAGGCAATTGTAGCTTGTGCTCATGTGATTCTCTTGCAGGATTGCGCAGTGGAGGCAGGCAAAGCAGTGGAGGAGATTTGAGTTGTGATTGATCAGATCTGAGCTAGTTTTATGTGTAACAGGTGGAGAGAGTACTAAGTACTTGTGAGGAGTATTGTACTATGCATTGTTACATGTTATCAATCATTATAATATACAGATAGTGTGGGATTTTCAGCTGTAAGCTTTCCTTGGGTTACATACTGTGTTAATGTGTGCATGCTATTGATGTTTCATTTTTTTTAATGCTGCTACATTGATGATCAATGTAGAGGAGGTTATGTATTATGCATGCATTCCACAATAGTGTATAATCAGGATAATCTCTGTGAATAAGTACTTAATTATTCAAAATTTCTACATGGTTGTCCCCTACTTATTTTTATTCTTCTTCTTTGTCCTCTTCTTCTTCTTCTTAGCTTTTTGGTTACTAGAATCAAGAATTTCACCATGCAAGGAGGAAGAAAGGGATGAAGAAACAATGGGTGAAGAAGGCAAAGGGTCAAATTTAGCATCAAAATGAGGTTGATATGGTTCAGGTGGAGGAGAACTTGGTTGAGAAGCAATTTGGACATTTAGAACCATAGGGGTTGAAAAAAACCAAAGTGGAAAGCCAATGGTAAATCTGGGAAGGGATAACATTTCCATATAAGGAGCACCAATATTTGGAAAAGGAGGAAAAGGACCAGGATTCCCATCAGAGGGGTTTCTTTAATTGGTGGACTCAAGAACCATTTCCATTAGTCTCAACCTAATATCTACTAAGGAGATTTCCACAAGGAGGATGTTATTTCATAGTCAATTGATTGATTTTAGAAATTAAAGACACAAAAATAAAACAGAGGGGTAACTAGGAAAAATAGTTTACCAAGTAACCATGAACTGCAATATACACCTTGGAGAACCAAGGACTTAACGTATGTGTAGGAAATCTCCCTGAATGTTGTGTTCAGTGTATCACGGTATACAAGGTAACCATCTCGGTTACCTATGGATGGATAGCAACCTATAGGGGACTTCCAAAATATACTTGATGGTACGTGGAAGTGCATTCCATAGTAGTGTTGTCTAATGCATAACTGTACAATGAGAGAATTCCCATATACGTTTCATGTGTGGAGCGCCATCCGACATACCCGAAGGTACGAGAGAAGAATCCGATACACTTACGTACATGGAATGAGATATCACCCCCAAAATGCAATGCCGACAAACAACGAAAACTCCTACTTTAACGATGTTGCAACACTTCTCTAACCTAGACCTTTATATGTGTTGTTAAGTTTCAAATGCTCCTTAGGTTAATTGAGGTGAATTTTAGAGTTTATCTTGAATTAGATTTCAAGGCTCAAAACTCAATGTGACCTAAACACGCCTACGATGCAAGTAACATGAAAAAAATAACTCTTTTCATTTTCGATGAAAGCTATCTAGTGTATGGAAGAGGTGAAAACAATGATGCAACAATCAAATATGTAGCAAACAAGAGCTTCCTAACTAGATATTTAAATTTCACTATTCCAATTCAATTCAAAGCATTAAAAGATGTCGAACCATGCAATGTAATCTATGCACGATTCCCTTGAAAACTATGCAAATGTAATCTATGCATGATTCCCCTTAAAACTATGCAAATGTAATCTATGCACAATTTTTTTTCGTGTTGTGAAAGTGAGAATACTAACTATGAAAATATGATCTATGTAAGAGAATTCTTCAAAGAAAAACACGAGGATTCCAATGAAATCAAATGTAATCTAAGATTACATGAACAAAGGGCTCAAATTGAAATTGGGTGAAAATTTCAAAAATCGAAAGAGATGACACTCAACGATGATTAACACTCATACACAATTCAAACCCCCCCCCTCGATGATTGAGGGGGAATTTTGTGTTTGCAAAAATGAAATTAAAAACATGCAATTTCACACTAAGGAATTCCAATTTCACACACAAAACCCTAGATGCAATGCATGATGCATAAGATTTTGCTATTGGATTTTAGTTAATTTTAAGATGAAAACTAAGATATATATCTAATCATTGATAAAAGAAAAGTTTTCACAATGATGACTAGAGCACCAATTCTAGCACTCAATGACTAAACAATCAGTTTTCCAATTACCTAATGATAAGAACAAAGGAAAACATAAAAAATTCCTTACCAAGGCACTAAAAAATGAAAGAAAACCAAATGGAGGTTTAAAAGAGACCACAAAACACTCAAAGACTCAAGGAAGAGCAGTTAGAAGAAGGTTGATCAGAGAGAAAATCAAGACAAAAGAAAGTTTGTGCATGAACAAGGGCCAACACAGGTGCAAAGGAGGCACCAATGCTATAAAACCTAGGCACAAAGGAGGATCAGAGGGGTGCAACACTCTGTCTCAAGACCAGAGGGTGTGTTGGTCAACTGACACAAATTTCCGATAAAATGATTGCAATTGAAACTCAGTGAAAGTTCTTCCTAGGTATGTTCTTGTCTGAATAAGACAATAAAGGTCTGAATAAGATGTAAGACAAGCACAATGGACAAAGAAACCACCAAGGGAATACATCATTCCCCAGTATGGTCACCAATTTGTTATACGAAATCTATGACTGTAGAAAAAAAGTATCTTCCCTAGGCCTGGTGAGCTGACCTAGAACAAAAGAAAGACAAGGAGTCTAATATTTTCCTTAAATTAAATAGATAACGAGATGAAGACTACCTACAATTTGTCGTTTCTAACAAAGTTAGTGGTTGGTTCACATTGGGTGTACAAGAGTAAGTATGCATCTGATGGGAGTGTGGATAAGTGTAAGGCTAGATTCATGGCCAAATAGTTATCTTAGGTCGAAGGGATAGAATATGATGAGACATTTGCACCAGTGGCCTGATATTCATCCATTGGGACCATTCTAGTGATTGTAGCATAGATGTGTAAAAGATACACCAAATGGATGTGAAGATTTCCTTCCTTAATAGAGTTTTTGAGGAAGAGATATATGTTTAGCAACCTGAGCGGTTTGAGAATTTCAATAGAGAAACACATGTGTACTAGATAAAGAGCGATATTTATGGGCTCAAGCATTCACCAAGGGCATGCTATGCTCAAATAGATATTTACCTTCTTGGGTTAGGCTTCACTAAGAGTGAATCTAACCCTAACCTATATTATATTGTGGTTGAGAGCCAACCACTCATTCTTTTGTTATATGTTGATGATTTGAATTGACAGGGGATGAGGAGCTCATCCATAAATGCAAGAAACATCTTGCAAAAGAGTTTGAGATGAAGGATATAGGCCCAATGCACTATTTCCTCGTATTGGAGGCTTGGAAAGGTGACGGGGAGATATTCTTGGGACTGTAGGTTTTAACCTCGTACAAAAATTACCTGCATACGAATTCTAAAAAACAAAAAATAAACAATGGCGAGAGCATAACACATAAAACAAATATACACAAATATTTTCGCCTGGATCCCAAAACCAAGACTACCAAATTGATTTTTCATTATGTTCCTTTCAATGTTTCAATAAATATATATACATTCTGAAGCATCCATAAACCCCAATCCATTAACCCTAGATTAGTACATAACCATAGTTTCGTTGACTAGATCTACAAAATACCATGGATCGAAAACAATCGCGCCCAAAACCATGTGTGAAATCCATGCACAAAACCATAGGTAGATTCACCCACCTAATATACAGTCCCAAATAAAAAAAATCTTGGGCGCTGCCCCGGAAACAATATAACACAACCCAACATTCTCCCACTTGTTGTTTTCTTTCCACGGGGCGGCAAATGAGAGCTTAGTCATTGATCTTTCCCTGCAATGCCCATTGTTTCTCTACACCAAGAGAACTTCTCAGTGCTCACAAACTTTTTTAACATATGTTGTATTCTTCAAAGTGTCCACCTTTACCAGCAACACCTTTTTGTCTTCTACGATATCCCTCACAAATTTATATTGAACATCAATGTGCTTTGTCTTTGAATGATAAGCAGGGTTCTTTGCCAAGAAAATTGCACTTTGGCAGTCATAGTATATCCTTATATCTCGTTGTACTAACCCCATACTTGAACACAATCTCTACAACCAAACTGCTTCCTTGCTTGCATGAGTGGTTGTCATGTATTCTGACTCCGTAGTTGACAATGCCACTACATATTGTCTCTTACTCATCAAACTGATTGCACCTCCAAATAGGTTAAACACATACCCACTTGTAGATCTTCTCTGATTCAGATCTCCAGCCCAATCTGCATCAACAAATCCATGGATGTCCAAAACTCTGTCCAATCCTGGTCTTCCTTAGTAGCACAAACCATAATCACTAGTACCACGCAAATACCTAAAAACCTGCTTCACTACTGTTGAATTCTCCTTCCCTAGTTTTGACATAAACTTTCTCAATACTCCCACTACATGTGCAATGTCTAGTCTAGTACAGACTATTGCATACATCAGGCTACCGACTGCACTTGCATATGGAACACGAGACATGTCCTCTTCCTCTTCTTGTGTCTTGGGACACTGTTCAACAGATGACTTTATACCTACAAGAATAGGAACATTCACCGGTTTACTATCCTACATATTAAACCTCTGCAGTATTGTCTCGACATATTTCCTCTGGTTTAACCATAGCTTCCTCCTTGCTCCATCTCATTTAATTTCCATGCCCAAAATATAGTTTGCAGCACCATGATCTTTCATGTCAAATTTGGAGGACAATTTTGTCTTCAAATCCTAGATATTTTCTTTGTCATTTCCAACCAGCAACACATCATCCACGTATAAGACCAGATAAATAACACAACCACCAATTAATTTAAAATACACACAGTGATTTGCTTTGCTTTTGGTGAAGCCAAGTCCCCTTATAAATGTATCAAATTTCTGATACCACATCCTTGAACAATGTAAACTTTGAAATGGGAACTATAAACTCAAAACGAGAACTCTGGCAAAAAAACCCCGAAAAATATGAAAAGCAGTGCTAAAAACGAAAAGTGTGTATACTGGAATGATGACTTTTTTTTTAGGGTCAATTTTGAACATGTTTTAAAAATGGCAGTGAAAACGTATTTTTTGTGCAAAAAACACCCTAAAAATAAAAAGTGTTGATATTTGAATAATGTTTTTTTTTTTTAGGGTCAATTTTCAACATTTTAAAAAAATGTCAATAAAACCAAATTTTATGTGCAAAAATTGTGCAAAAAACACCCTCAAAATGAAAAGTGTTGATGCTGGAATAACCCATTTTTTTCTAGAGTAAATTTAAAACATTTTGAAATAATGGTGTAAAAGATTTTATCATGACTCCGAAAACATTAAAATTTCAAAAGAATAATAAAAACATAAAATTAAAAATTAAAACAATGAAAAAAACAAAAAAAAGTTAAAAATTTGCAAAACATAAATAAAAATATGTATTAAAAACAAAACATAAAATTAAAAAAAAAAAAATTCAACCATAAAAATGTTAAAAAGGAAAAAATAAAATTAACCTATAAAAGGTAAGAATTAAAAAATTAAAAAATATAAAGAAATAAATAATACGAAACACATAATTTCAAAAAAAAAAAACATTTTGTTTTAATCTCGTAAACCATAAGAAAAAAAAAAAAAAAAAAAAAAAACAAAATAAAATTAAAAAAAACTATAAAATTATGTAAGTAAAAACAGGAAATTTATAAAAAGCATTAACAAAAACTAAAAAAAAAAATTAAAAACAAACTAGATTAAAAAAAAATAGAAAATTAACAAAAACAAAACCCCCCCCAAAAAAAAACTACTAAAATTAAGATTAAAAACATTTAAAAAAAAACCCTAAAAAAACAAAAATATGTTGAAATTAAAAAAAAAACAAAAACAAAAACAAAAACATAACAAAACAAAACAAAATTTAAAAAAACTATAAAATTATGTAAGTAAAAATAGAAATTTTTTTATGATGATTGTTAACGTCCACTGAGACCAAACTTTGGTCTATCGGACCTAAAGAAATGAATTATTTAGTTTGATTTAATATTTTTCTTTAACTTAAAAATAACAATATTTTTAATGTTATTAATGTTTTGCAATGCAACATTCTCGTCAATCTCCCAATGGTTTAACCAGGCCTTGGTGTCTTTATACCAACTTCCTTTGAGCATTAGGTGGTTTTGGCTGGAATTTAAAGCTAGCTTAGGAAGTCTATGGTCTCTTATGTTATTGAGTTTGTGCTTGTACAACATAAGCCTAGTCATAGCTAGGTTCTCGATATGGGAAAGACCCACTTCTATAAGGAGAATAGGATAGGGTGTGTTGCTTTTAATTTTTAGGTTATACATTATAAAACGCTTTTGGATTTGCTCAATCTTTCTCCGAGATTCTTTAGAGATGCTACAACCCCAAATCTTACATCCATATAAGATAACCGGAGTGACTAAAGTTTCAAAGAGGAACTTCTTTCTATCCCACATTACGAGGTTTGTCATTTTACAATTATTTTCAAGACCAAAATAAGCTTTCCAGCCGCCATTAATCATTTTCTCAATGCTATGGTTCCAGTTGAGCTTGTAGTGAATATCAATCAATTCCTAGGTACTTGTAGGAAGACACTTCCTCCAAGTTACTATTGTCATACATAAAATTAGCGTAAGTGTCCTTCTTGGATTTGATAATCATAACTTTTGTTTTGTCAGTGTTAACAATCATACCCATGGTAGAGTAGAAATCCTTAAGAAGTATAAGCTGCTTGTCAAGATTAGATGGGTACCTTGCGAGAAGAACAATATCGTCAACATAGAGAAGAAGGATGATGATTATCCCAGCTAATATCGTGCCAACACATCCTGCTTCCTCTAAACAACCTTCTAGCTTTTTGATGTAAATGCCAAATAGGGTAGGGGAGAGGGGACAACCTGGTTTAACTCCAATATTACACTTAATATCTTTCGACCACCCCTCATTGCTCTTTAACTAGGCAATTAGATTCTCATATAACCTTATGGTGGAAGCTCTCAACCCAAAAGGAACCTTTAGCTCTTCTAATCTATTCCAAAGATTATTTCTAAGAACCGTATAAAAATCCTTTCTAAAGTCCACGAAGCAACAAAAGGGATTGGATTTATCGTTGCAGAATTCCTCCATAATGATCCTAAGCGAAACAAGGTGGTTTGTTGTTGAGTGCTGATTTCTAAAACCCGCTTGGCCTTTAGCCCGCTTACCTTCACTTTCAAGACATATGCTCAACTTCCTTTCCAAAATAATATCATATAACTTGGCTATGAGAGGGCTGATCATAATTGTCCAGTAATTAGAGGGGTTATTTGTATCCCCACTTTTAAAAATAGGGATAATGAGGCTTTGAGTCCATGGTTTAGGGAACCCTTGCTTGACCGCTTGATTGAAAAGCTTGTGAATGTGGGGGATGAGGACAAGACCTCCAATTTTTAAGATTTGTGCTTGGCAACCTTCAATGTCCGTAGCTTTCCTATTAGCCAAGCGATTAACCCCAAAGTCAATGTCTTCTAATGAGAAAACTTCTTTTGTTGTGAGCATGGTTTCAAAGTTATCCATGACATTTGGAGATTCATAAAACTTTTTAAGATAGGAATTCCAATCATGTAAATCAATTTTATTATTATCTTTAGTTTTCCTAGTTAGAATCTGCCTCCATAATTTCTTAGGAGCTACCTTAGAGAGGTGTAAGAGATTCTCTTGTCTTTTACGAATATACTGCCTTTTTTCTTTTTTAGTTGGGGATTTGTATATTTTTATCTTGCCAATTTTAAGAGATTCATCAACAACTTCCTTAATTTATTTCCTCACACTTTTACAATCTTTGTCATACCATGGGTTGGTTTTTCTATTTCTTTTATTACTTGAAATTTCAATTGAGAACTTGTTAATAAAATATGAGAGGGTTGTAGTAAAATTATGATAGAGATCTTCTATGTTGTCTATACTAACTAAATGAAGCAAATTAATTTTTAATTCATTTATAAAGAGATCTTTTTTATTTCTATCAAAGATTAACTTCTTTTGGCTATAAGGATTATCTTATATGGGTTCTCTATGCATAACAAAATTGAGAGTTATAAGTAAAGGCCTATGATCAGAGTCAGGCTCATGGTCGTTTAAGATGTCAAAATTTGTTATTTCATTGTATAGAGGGAGATTGGAGATAACATAGTCTATCACACTGCTACCAAGCTCACGGATGCATGTCATCTAGCTAGAATTGGACCACTTCTTTAGACTGTTGCAAATTATGAGATCCTGAGCACTATAGAGCTTGACTAGCTCCGACACAAACAAATTCTCCCCGAGGTCTTCAGAGCTCCTTTTGTACCAACTAGCCAGAGGAAGGTCTTCGTCTAACCAAAGAGGATTAGGGTTGGAATGATTGCTTAGAAGAATAGCTCGGTTGCTTGAAGTTCGAGCATTAAAGTCACCCATTAAAATGATATTGTCTTCATTTCTTAGGCTAGAAATATCATTCTCTAAACCATTGTAAGGACTATTTTTATCTAGATTCTTTTTCTTATATAAGTTAGAATTGATGGGGGGAAATAATAGATTGCTTTGTAGGTCTTTTAATCATAATGTCAGTAATTTCTATCCAACTACTGTAAGGGTCGTTTTTATAAATCCTAGCATGGGGAGAGATGTTTTTCTTAATGTAACAAGCTATACCCCCAATGCCTCTACGGGAGGATCACTTATTCTAGGTAGACCATAATGTAAAGCCATCTATGTTAAGGACCTTAGATTCTTCGTGCTCCTAAGTTTCAACAAGAAAAATAATATCAACATCATTTGAGATCCAACTTAGCTCGGGGCCTTTATTCCATGGAAAGCCCCAATATTTCAAAGAAAGAATCCAGAGCATGTTAAATTGCTATTTATTATTATCTTTTTGGTTTCTATCTCGAATAATGGCTTTTCTATTTCTGATTATTGCTTATTTTCCTTCCTTCCTAGCTTCCTTTACCTTTTGAACCTCCTTTCTCAATTCTGCTTGATCTTCTATAATGAGATCTTCATTTATAAATATTCTCATTCCTTTTAGACTTGAGGTTTTACTAAGTATGTCATACTTATGGTCAATAGAGCTCACCTTTATTCGGATCAGCATTCCATTATTCTTAGTTAGTTTCCCCAACCTTGTTGATTCTGTGAGACACATTGTTTCAATTTGTAATATGTTATGTAATTATGTCTGGACTATGGCTAAAGTATCCTCGTCTATCTCCTCTTTCAAACCGAAGATTATAAGGTTCAAAGCCCTTTTTTACACTCATGGTCTAATTCTATCAATTTTTTCATTTCATCTTTAATTGGTTTGATATCTAATTTACATGCCACACTATTTAGGGTGAGACGGCGATTAAATTTTTCTTCTAGCTCTTTAATCATGTCCTTCATTTTAAGACTCTCTAAAGTATCAGCATCTACTTGCTGGGATGTTTGGTTCATATCTTGGTTTTGTTTTTCTATAACCTGCAACCTAGTCTCCATTGCCTCCATCTTATTCTCCAATAGTTCTATTTTATTTTCTATTTGTTTTTGGATCTTGTATTCAAGAGATGTGAATTTATTTTTCAGCATGGCTGCTAACTTTGTTTGTAGCTTGATTTCTCTTTCTTCTCTATGTTTCTTTAAAGACTTTATATACTCATAGAGGCTTTGTAGAGTAATTGTGCTAGGTCTACCTTTGGTAATCTATGGTAATTGTGCTGAATTATTCATACTTGAAAATATATGAGCAGATATGTATTAGAAAAATATAAGGAATGTGTGCCCCTGATATCAGCAAGTCAGACCACAAACACACATGCCCTAGATTGTTTTTCTATTACTGTAGAGAGATCATGAATTATTACCACATAGATCATAAATTATTACCGCAGAGAGATTGCAAATACATCACCCTAAATTATTACCGCAAAGAGATCGTAAATACATCACCCTAAATTATCACTGCAGAGAGATGGTAAATACATCACCCTAAATTATTACCACAGAGATCGTAAATTATTACCACGGAGAGATTGTAAATTATTAGCGCAGAGAGATCATAAATACATCACCCTAAATTATTACCGCAAAGAGATCATAAATACATCACCCTAAATTATTACCGCAGAGAGATGGTAAATACATCACCCTAAATTATTACCACAAAGAAATCATAAATACATCACACTAAATTATTACCGCAGAGATGGTAAAAGCATTAACAAAAACTTAAAAAAAAAAACACAAACAAACTAAATTAAAAAAAAAAATTAACAAAAAAAAAACTACTAAAATTAAAATTAAAAACATTTAAAAAAACCCTTAAAAAAACAAAAATATGTTGAAATTAAAAAAAAAAACCTCAAAAAACAATTAAAATTTAAAAAAATATAAATATTTTCAAATTTAAAAAAAAATATCAAAAAACATTTAAAACTAATATATATATATATATATATATATATATAGAAAACATTTCAAGTTTTATATCAAGAAATTTAAAATTTAAAATTTGGATTTGACATTGATTTAAAATTTCAATTTAAAAAAAAAAAAAAAAAAAATATTTAAAAGTAAAAAAGGCTAAATATGTTTTTGATTTTTTTTTTAAATAACATTTAAAATATTTAAAAAAATATATATTTTCCAAATATAAAAAAAAAATTTAATTAAAAAAAATACAATTAACATGTTGAACAAATTTTTTTAAAAAAAAAAAAAAACACAATTTTATTGCCCACTGCCCGACCACCCGTGGGTGTGCGGACCTTGGCGGCAGAGCTGCACGATCCGATTCCGAGAATCGGTTAGCCACCCCCACAGGCTACCAGGTGATGTCTATTAGATTTCGAAAATCGGATACTTACCCCCACGGGCGGCACTGCGATAGCTATCCAATTCCGAGAATTAGATAGCCACCCCCATACGCAATCGGGTGGTGACTATCTGATTCCAAGAATCAGATAGCCACCTCCATGGGCGGCTGGACAATGGTTATTTGATTTCGACAATTGGATAGCAACTACCCCACCGCCCATGGGGGCACGGCCTTAGGCGGCGGAGCTGCGTGCATATATGTTTTTTAAGGTTTTAAATATTTTTTATTTTTTAAAAATCGAAAATATATGTTTTTTCTTAATTTTTAAAAGTTTTTTTTTTTAAAAATCCAAAAATTATATGTATTTTTAAAACTTAAAACTTTTTTAGATTTTTTAATTTTAATATCTATCTATCTATCTATATATATATATATATATATATATATATTAATTGCTTTTTTGGTTTTTTATTTTATTTTTAATTTGAGGATATTTTAATTTTTATTTCCGTTTTTTTTTTTTTTTAAATCTTGATTTTAATTGTTGTTGTTGTTTTTTTTTTTTTTTTAAAAATGTAGTTTGTTTTTAATTTTTAATTTTTTTTTTTTATAGTTTTTTTGTTAATGCTTTTCTAAATTTTCTATTTTTAGTTAATTTTATAGTTGGTTTTTTTATTTATTTTTTATTTTTTTTTATTATATATATATATCTATATATATATATTTTTTTTATATTTGTTTTTTTTGTGTAAAAAAAGTTTGACATAAAAAATTTTAAAGTGTAAAAAAAATGTAACATTTAGAAAAAATATCTACACTTAATACATTAAAAAATTAAAGTGTAAAAAATTGTTAAATTTAGAAAATAATTATTTACATTTCATACATTAGAAAATTTAAAGTCAAAAAATAGGTATTTTAAAAAAAGGGCTTGATACAGAATCACCACTTTATTAAATCAACAAGCAAATCACTAATATTCTAAAACGTAATGTACATAAAAAATTTAAAGTGCCAAAAACTATGCTCTAAAAAGAATATGTGTGTTCTGCATTGCCCCTTTTCAAAATTGGGTCACTTTTTTGCTATCTCTATGAAATAGGTAACAATATCAGTTCCCATTTCAAAGTTTACATTGTTTTTGGTGACTGTTTTAACCCATACAGAAACTTTTTTAACTTGCATACCAATTCTTTCTTACCCTTCACCGTAAAGCCTTCATGTTGCTTCATGTAGATATCTTCTTCCAGATCCCTGTGAAGAAATGTTGTCTTCATATCCATCTGTTCTACCTCAAAATCAAAAGCAACAACAATAGATAAAAGTAATATAATAGAAGTTACCTTGGCAACAAGAGAAAAAATATCACCAAAATAATTTCCCAACACCTGAGAATAACCTTTTGCTACCAACTGAGCTTTGTATTTCTCCAACTTTCCTTCTACATTCATCTTTTTTTTGAACACCCATTTGCTGCCAATGGGTTTCCTTCCAGCCGACAACTCCACAAGATCCTAAGCCTCATTTTTGTGCAAAGATTCCATTTCATCAACCATGGCATATTTCTAGAGTTTGCCATCCTCTGAATCTACTACTTCCTTCACAGTTCTGGGATCATCGTGAGTAATAGATAAAGAAAAATTTGAATAGAAAATAGATGGACTATACCTTTCTAGCTGCCTTCTTTCTCGAATTGATCTTCTCACAACCGGAGTTTGTGGCTCTTCATCTTCTGATTCTTTTTCTATTGTGGAGTCTGATTCTTCCTCCTTTAGATCAAGCTCTATCTTCTCAGGTTTCTTTGGTAGGACTCCATGTTTAATAACAGGTTCCACCTCTCTAAACACCACGTCTCGGCTGTACACAACCTTCCCTATTACTAGGTTCCAAAGCTTGTAACCTTTTAAACCATCATTATACCCAATAAATATGCAATTTTCAGATTTACTATCCAACTTTGTTATTTTCTCCTTTGGAACATGTACATATGCATCACATCTAAATACCCTCATATGTGAAAGAGAAGGTTTCTTACCAGTCCATACCTCTTGTGGGGTCTTATCCTCCAATGCTGATGAATGTGATCTGTTGACCAGGTAACATGGAGTCTCCACCACCTCTGCCCATAATTCATGTCCTAACCCGGCACCACTGAGCATGCTTCTTGCCCTTTCCATCAACGTCTTGTTCATTCTTTCTGCAACTCCATTTTTCTCAGGTGTGTATGGAGTAGTTTTCTACCATGCTATACCACACTTCTTATAGAAACACTTCAAATTCCTTCTCGCAAAAATCTCCACTTTTATCTATCCTCAGCACCTTTATCTTCTTCTATGTCTATTTTTACACCAGAGCCTTAAATTCTTTAAACCTATCAAAGACTTCAGATTTCTTCTTGAGGAAATATATCCATGTATTTCTTGAGAAGTCATATATAAATGATACGTAGTACATAGACCTACCCAGTGATGGAACCAACACAGGTCCAAACACATCACTGTGCACAAGCTCTAATATATGTTTCGCCCTATTAACACCAGAGGAGAAACTCACCTGATTCTACTTACCATATATACAATTTTCATAGAAATCAAAATCTAGAGAACTATTATACATACCTTCTACCATACCATTACCATGAAGTATTCAAAGGCCCTTCTCTCCAATATGTCCAAGCCTTTGATGCCATAGCATGGTATTTTCTCCAAAGACCACTAGATTTTCTGCTCCATTTTCAGGAACCACAGAACTGTTGCACGCATCAATAACAGTGCTACCTTTGCAGTTTGTACAGAATTCCAAACTGAATTCCCCGGATCAATACCAGTACTCCCTGAACCATCTTGTAGTTATCTTTCTCGAACACTATTTTTACACCTGCATCATCTAGCTTGCTTACAAAAATCAAATTTTTGGTTAATACAGGAATATGTAGAACACCCGAAAGTGTTCTAATCCTTCCACTTTGCAACTTCAACTTGATTTTTCCGCGACCAATGATTCTAGCTCTTCTTATCATCCCCTAAGAATACATCACCACCATCATATTTATCATACTCACAGAACCACTCTGTATGGGGAGTGAAGTGAAAGGATGCACCTGAGTCAATTAACCATGCCTCATGATCTACATGTGTACTTGAAGAAGAATCCAAGTACACATCCCCACCTTCATCTGAGGTGGTTTTCACCTCTGTAGAAGGAGCATCACCAAATCCTTTTCCTTTCTCAGGAGCTTTAGATTTACAATCCCTTTTGTAGTGACCTTCCTTTCCGCATTTCCATCACACTTTTACAGGATTTCCTGGAGATTTAGATCTCCCTCTAGATTTAGATCTCCCACTCAACGACTTATTTTTTTTCTATTCTAGAATCGTCCTCGTATAGACAAGGCATCACCATTCTGGCTCTCCATATTTTTCCATCTCATCTCCTCTGTCAGCAAGGATGAGACTATTTCATCAAACTGCAAGGCAGTTTCATTGCTACCTATTGCAATTGATCCAGGGGGATCTTGTCAGTCTAGTGTATCTGGAGAGTTCAGGTCATCTTCAACTTCGTCAACTCTGCCAGTGTTCTTCAGTTCTTCCGCTGTTGTTTTCGTCATTGGTTCATCATGGTGGAAATGTCACAATGTGAAAATTTGTTGTATATGGTTTATTTACTTAAAGGTAATCACCCTCAATGGGAACCTAACTCATTGTATTAAACCTATGCTAAAAGTCCTATGCAACAAACCTATGGTGAAAAACCTAATGCTAAATCTATTACTTAAAACGTAAGTGCATTAAAACACCAAACCCTAAGTTAAATGACCCTCTCGGCCTTTGTATTACAATAAAAAACATTTCAAAACAATATAAATACATATCCACAGTCCTAACTACAAAGGAGACCACAGTGGAATCATGTCTCAGTGAGCAGAGTCAGAGTTAACTGTCACAACAACCTTAACCACAGTCTTAAACCATCAGTCTTAAAATGCGCGGGGAGTCAGCGGACATGTGATAGAGTTCACCGCAGAGTTTAATGTAACTGCGTTATAACCTTCGGAGGTTGTGTTATGTGAACGGTGGAAAGCTTCCAGGTGTAACTGCAACGATAGAGGTAACATGGACACATGTAAACCGTTAGAGCGATGTCTACACTGGAACCGTCAGGAGAAGACTACGGAGGTGTCCATTTGTGGTTAGCTCATGACCTGTTCACATGGAAACAGTTAGCTATCGCGCTGTTTGATAACTGCCAGCGGGTTCTGTTGATAAACTTTGGTGTTTTTGGATTTTGTAATTAAAGTTTGGACTATTTTTAATACAAGGACCTTTTAACCAACACCTAAGTAAAACCTAACAAGACCGAGCTTTAACCAACCCTAGAATGTAGCTTATTCATCCTGAATTCAGCTTGAGGAGGTCAGAGTGTTTTTGCAGGCCTTTTTAAAGGCAGTTTGCTCATTGAAGTCATTAGAGTGGTTTTTGAGTTTTGGTATGCTGATTCTAGAAGTGGGAGGTTGTTTTGTTTTCAATGTAATAGGAGCATGGGAGTTGGAATTGGGAACCATGACAGGTGTTGGAAAGATGGTTCAGAAATCTTTCTTATGACATTGATTAGAAATTCCTGCGTGCACATTCAGTCTGGTCAATTCTTTGTGTAATCGACCTCCTTGGTTTCAATCCTAATAAAGTGGTTGCCCATCTTGAAAGCGGGCTCAGAGACTTAGTCCATCAGGGACGAACTCCGTAATCAATCTCGTTGTCTGTTATCACTTTGTATTGGTTGTTTCATTATTATTTTTCATCTTGCTTGTGTTTTATCAGCAGTTGTAAAATTCTTTCTTGTCAAGCAGTTCTTTCAATTTCCGCACTTTCAGTGAATAATCAATTCATTAATGGATAATCAATTCTACATCAGTTTTAACTTATGATCATTTCAAATCATATAATTTGGTATCAGAGTAGGCTGCATTTGTAGAATTTGCCATTGAATGTTAACCAAGTCAAAGTCGCAACGAGGAGAAGGAATCCTTTAGCAAATTGATCCAGAGATTGGAAAGCAACAAGTCGACCATTACAGGATCCGATGTAGATGAAAACACTGAAACTAATATGAGTTATGAACAGTTTCAGCAAGCATTCTTAACTATGCAGCAGATGTTGGGAGAACTGTACAAAGACAAGAAGGTGAGAGATGCAGTTTCCTCTTCAAAGTCACCGAAAAAGGAAAAAGGTAAAGGCAAGGCTGATAAACAAAATTCACCTCCATCATCTCCATCATCATCATCATCATCATCTTCTTCTTCTTCTTCCAATACACAATCTAAAACATAAAAGAAACCTAAGAAAACATCTCTTTTGAAACTTGATGTAAAATTTGAGTTACCTACTTATGATGGTGAAATGAATCCTGAAAAGCTAGATAACTGGATTAGGCAATTAGAAGTGTATTGTCGTATTCAGAACATTTCTATTGATAAAATGAAAATTCAGTTAGCTACACATAGAATGGGGGGAACGACTTTAATCTGGTGGGAAAATAAAACTCAAATAGATGTAAAGTGAAAAGGAAAAAACATCTCTTCATGGTCTAAGTTTTTAAAAGCTATTAGGAAACAGTTCTATCCTTTGGGATACATGCAACAAGCTGTTATTGATTGGAAGCATCTGAGGCAAGGTAAAGGGCAGAGTGTTCAGGAGTTTACTTAGGAGTTCAAAAAGAAAGCATTGGCACTTGGTATTTCATTGGATACACGTGAAACTTTACTAAAATACATCGGCAATTTATATTCATATTTGCAGCTTACATTATTGATGTTTAATCCTGATGATTTTGATGAAGTGTGTGTTCAGGCCATACATATTGAATCAGGTGGCAGACCATTCAAGTTTTCACAGAAACCATTCGGACAATTGGAAACCAAGGATTCCAAATACAACAAAAATAAGGGTAATCTGAAGGGGAAAATATCAACGATAGCTCAGAAGGAAGGTGAAGGACCTACTCGTACTCATTGCCAGAGGATCGGACATGATGAGTACAAATGTTGGAAACTTCACCCATAACTCAAACCGAAGAAGTTTCAGAAAAAGAAGGGTGAAAAGAAGGCCAATATGGCAATCCAACAAGATTTTGGCTTCGACTCAGGTGATGAAGGTAAAATAACCGCAATGGTTTCAACAGGTAAAACTTCTGATACTGGTTCAAGTTCTAACACTTCTATAGCTTCTTCAAACCAAAATCATCTAAATGAGGATAAAATGGTTGAATTATTTCAAATAAGGACAACTTCTAAGCACACAAAGATATATGCATTATTTGACAGTGGATCACACGCAAATTTAATATCTGAATATTTAGTTAAGAAATTAGGTTTGGAGACACACAATCATTCAAGACCATACACTCTAGGTTGGCTCAATAAAGAGACTCAGATTAATGTCACAAAGCGATGGCAGTTAAAATTTTCCATAACAAATCACTACATTGATGAAGTAGATTTAGATGTGATCCCAATAGATATATGTGGAGTAGTGCTAGGAAGTCCTTATCTCTATGATTGTGATGAAGTGTTTTATAGGAAAGAGCATAAATATCATCTTAAGAAAGATGGGATTGAATTTATTGTCAGGGAACATAAACTTAAAACACACTTGAATTTAGTTTCAGTTAATCAAATGAAGAGATTAATAAGTTCAAGTAAGAAATATGTACTTATGGATGTGAAAGAACAACATAAGGATCAACAGGATGCTTTTTCAAGTCGTGAATCTTAGTTCAGAGATAGATTGGTTAAAGTGGTAGATTCATTTCAAAATCTATTTAAGGAACCAAAAAATCTTCCTCCTAAAAGAGAAATACAACATGAAATACAATTAATGTCAGATGCCCCTCTTCCTAATATTGGAATGTATCGCCTATTAGTTATAGAGAACGAAGAAATAAAGAAACAAATACAAGAATTGGTTGAAAAAGGTTTTATTTGACCTAGTTCATCTCCATGTGGCTCACCCATAATTTTGGTTCCTAAGAAAGACGGAACATGGAGAATGTGTGTCGACTTCAGAGCCTTAAACAAGATAACAATAAAAAACAGGTATCCTCTCCCCAGGATAGATGATTTACTTGATCAACTGGAAAAAGTTGTCTATTTCACTAAGTTAGATTTAAGAAGTGGGTATCATCAAATCCGCATAGCAGAAAATGACATTTGGAAGACTGCATTTAAAACTAGACAGGGACTATTTGAATGGTTGGTAATGCCTTTTGGTTTGTGTAATGCACCGGAAACTTTCATGCGGGCTATGAATGATGTTTTCCACCCATACATTGATAAATTTCTCATAATATGCTTAGATGATATTCTGATTTTCAGTTCCAGTATAGAAGAACATGTTAAGCATGTTAAGCAAGTTTTCAAAGTATTGAACAAAGAAAAGTTGTACCTTAAACTTTTCGAATGTGAATTTGGGAAAACTTCACTAAATTATCTTGGTTACATAGTTGGAGGTGGAAGTTTAAAAACAGATCCAGCTAAAATCGATGTGATTGTTAAATGGCCAAGACCACAGAATGTGACTGATGTTAGAAGCTTTTTAGGTGCAATTCAATATTAGAGGAAATTTATTGCTCAGTTTTATTTTATTTCCTCATCGTGACATGCTTTAACAGGTTCTAAAGTTCCATTTTAGTGGGTAGGTAAACAACAAAAATATTTTCATACACGTAAGCATAAAATAGTCACAACACCAATCTTAGCTATACTAGATATTCAACAACCATTTGAAATTGAAACAGATGCTAGTGTTTATGCAATGGGTGCAGTCTTACTTCAAAAAGAGAAACCAATTTGTTTTCATTTAGAAACATTTTCTAAGGCAGTAATGAATTATCCGACATATGATAAAGAACTATTTGCTTTGGTTGAAAGTTTTAAGAAATGGAAACATTATTTAATGGGTAAGGAAACAATGATTCACACAGATCACCAGCTTCTTTAGTACTTACAGTCTCAAACTAAGTTTCAACAATCTCGTCGTTACAAATGGATGGGATTTCTTTAGCAATTTCACTTAATAATTAAGTACAAGAAAGGTGTCACAAACAAAGTAGCTGTTATGTTATCTAGGCCATCTTTGAATGCTTCTGTAGTTCTACATAGTAGCTATTTAAAGCATGAAAGTTATATAGAACAATACAGAACAGATGCTGATTTCAAATATATTTATGAATCACTAACTCATGGTGCTCAGGTGGAAGAAATAAATTATCATGTTCATGACAGGTTGTTATATCATCTGGGTAAGTTATGCATACCATAGACAGAAAGAGAGCATGTTGTCCGAGAAGCACATTCTTGTCGCATTTCAAGAAATTTTGGAGTAAGAAAAACAATGGCACAAGTTCAAAGGTATTGTTACTGGCCTCGTATGTATTAAACTGCTACTAAATACATTAAAGGATGTGTGATGTGTTCGACCAGCAAACCAGGAAATCGAAAGATTGGCTTATACATGCCACTTCCAGTTCCTTTGTGACCATGGGACAATATTTCCATGGATTTTGTTGGAGGACTTCTTATGTCCAGGGGAGGACATGATTATTTGTATGTTGTGGTTGACAGATTTAGAAAAACGTGTATTCTTGTTCCATGCAAAAAGCAAGTGACATCTGAATAGACTACAAAGATGTTCTCGGATCAGGTATGTGTTCATTTTGCGTTACCTACTTCTATTATTTCTAATCAAGACACTCATTTTGTAGTAGAATTTTGGTCCACTTTATGGGAACTCATGGATACAAAGTTGAAGAAGAGCATAGCCTTTCATCCACAAACCAACGAACAAACAAAAGTGGTGAATAGGACAGTCATACATATCCTTTGAGGGTATAGCAGTAAACATCCTAAAATTATGGGATGAATCTTTATCTTATGTGTAGCATGCTTACAATCGAGCCTTACATTCATCCACTAATCAATCGCCATTTGAAACATGTTTTGGGTATCTACCGAAGTCACCAATGGATTTCATGTTTGGTGAAGAGGATAAAGTGGGTGAACATGATGATGCAAACAAAGCAGTTAAGTTCATTCAATGGATACAATAGATACATGAAGCAGTGTTGGAATAGTTAGAGAAGAGTCAGGCCAAGTATAAAATGCACCATGACAAGCATCGAGTCGATCATCATTTTCAGTTCGGTGATCAGGTATGGTTGTATATCAGTAAAGACAGGTTGAAAGGAGAAGGTAAGAAACTGAAACCCATTAGGTATGGCCCTTACAAGATTATGGGAAATATTGGAAATAATTCTTTTCGATTAAATTTACCTCCTTACATGCGAATTTACTTAGTTGTAAATGTGGAAAATCTAAAATTGTAACCTTCGATGATCATGGATCCTGAGGAAGATACACAGATTCCGGCTATTGATGATTTGGCACTTAAGTATATGAATGAGTTGCAGGAAGATAACATCTTGGATAGGAATATTCAATCTTTGAGGCATGGAGATGTTGAACATCTTCGAGTAGGACTCAAGGGCATGAATCTGAGCAAGGCAAGGTGGATGGAGATCGGAAAGGTGAGGGAACTATACCCTCACCTTGTATCTACTTAAAATCAAAATTTTGTGGTCCAAAAGCTTTCAAGTGGAGAGGATTGATCTAGATGGATCTTGTCAGTGCAGTGTATCTAGAGAGTTCAGGTCGTCTTCATCTTCATCAACTTCGCCAGTGTTCTTCAGTTCTTCCGGTATTAGTTTCTTCGTTAGTTCGTCATGGTGGAAATGTCGCAATGTGAAAATTTGTTATATATGGTTTATTTACTTAAAGGTAATGACCCTCAATGGGAACCTAACTCATTGTATTAAACCTATGCTAAAAGTCCTATGCAACAAACCTATGGTGAAAAACCTAATGCTAAACCTATTACCTAAACCCTGAGTGCATTAAAACACCAAACCCTAAGTTAAATGACCCTCTCGGCCTTTGTATTACAGTAAAAAACATTACAAAAAGATATAATTACATATGCACAGTCCTAACTGCGGAGGAGACTGTAGTGGAATCGTGCTTCATGTGAGCAGACTCAGAGTTAACCGCCGCATCAACCTCAACCATAGTCTTAAACCGTTAGTCTTAAATCGCGCGGGGAGTCAGTGGACATGTGACAGAGTTCATTGTAGAGTTTAATGTAACCGTGTTATAACCGTTGGAGATTGTGTTATGTGAATGATGGAAAGCCGCCAGGTGTAACTGCAACGACGGAGGTAATATGGACACATGTAAACCGTCAAAGCGATGTCTACGCCAGAACCGCTGGTAGAAGACTGCAAAGGTCTCCATTTGTGGTTAGCTCGTGACCTATTCACATGGAAATAGTTAGCTAGCACGCCGTTTGATAACCACCAACGGGTTCTATTGATAAAATTTGGTATTTTTGGATTTTGTAATTAAAGTTTGGACTATTTTTAATACAAGGACCTTGTAGCCAACACCTAAGGTGGTAAAAACTAACAGGACCGGGCTTTAACCAACCCCAGAATGCAGCTTATTCATCCCAAATTCAGCTTGAGAAGGTTGGAGTGTTTTTGTAAGCCATTTTAAAGGTAGTTTGCTCATTGAAGGCATTAGAGTGATTTTTGAGTTTTGGTATGCAGATTCTGGAAGTGAGAGGTTGTTTTGTTTTCCGTTTAATAAGAGCATGGGGAGTCGGAATTGGGAACCATGATAGGCATTGGAAAGCTGGTTTAGAAAGCTTCCTTATGAAAGTGATCAGAAGTGCCTGCATGCACATTCAATCTGGTCAATTCTCTGTGTAATTGACCTCCTTGGTTTCAATCCTAATAAAGTGGTCGCCCATCTTGAAAGTGGACCTGGAGACGTAGTCCATCAGGGACGAAATCTGTAATCAATCTTGTTTTCTAGTATCACTATGTATTTGTTGTTTTCATTATTGTTTTGCATCTTACTTATGTTTTATCAGTTGCCGTAAAAGTCTTTCTTCTCAAGCAGTTCTCTCAATTTATGCACTTTTAGTTAACAATCAATTCGTTAATGGATAATCAATTCTACATGAGTTTTAACTTATTATCATTTCAAATCATATAATTTGGTATCAGAGCAGGTTATGTTTGTATAATTTTCCATTGAATGTTAACCAGGTCGATGTCGCAACGAGGAGAAGGAATCTTTTAGCAATTTGATCTAGAGATTGGAAAGCGACGAGTCATTCATAAGTCGACCATGACAGGATCTGATGCAGATGAAAACACTGAAAGTAATATGAGTGATGAACAGTTTCAGCAAGCATTCTTGACTATGCAGCAGATGTTGGGAGAATTGTAGGAAGAAAAAATGGCGAGAGATGCAACTTCCTCTTCAAAGACATTGAAGAAGGAAAAAGGTAAAGGCAAGGTTGATAAACCACCTTCACCTCCATCATCTCCATCATCATCATCATCTTCTTCTTCTTCCATTACAAAATCTGAAACATAAAAGAAACCTAAGAAAACATCTCTTTTGAAACTTGATGTAAAATTTGAGTTACCCATTTATGATGGCGAAATGAATCTTGAAAAGCTAGATAACTGAATTAAGCAGTTAGAAGTGTATTGTCGTATTCAGAACATTTCTGATGATAAAATGAAAATTCAATTAGCTACAATTAGAATGGGGGGAACATATTTAATCTGGTGAGAAATTAAAATTCAAATAGATGTAAAGCGAAAAGGAAAAACAATCTCTTCATGGTCTAATTTTTTAAAAGCTCTTAGGAAACAGTTCTATCCTTTAGGATACATGTAGCAAGTTGTTATTGATTGGTAGCATCTGAGGCAAGGTAAATGGCAGAGTGTTTTGGAGTTTACTCAGGAGTTCAGAAAGAAAGAATTGGTGCTTGGTATTTCATTGGATACACATGAAACTTTATTTAAATACATCGACAGTTTACATTCATATTTGCAGCATACATTATTGATGTTTAATCCTGATGATTTTGATGAAGTGTGTGTTCAGGCCATACATATTGAATCAGGTGGTAGACCATTCAAGTTTTCACAGAAACCATCCAAACAATTGGAAATCAAGGATTCCAAAGACAACAAGAAGAAGGGTAATTTGAATGGGAAAAGATCAGCGACAACTCAGAAGGAAGGTGAAATACCTACTTGTACTCATTGCCAGAGGATCGGACATGATGAGTCCAAATGTTGGAAAATTCACCTAGAACTCAAACCAAAGAAGTTTTAGAAGAAGAAAGGTTAAGAGAAGGCCAATGATCCAAGATCTTTTTCTTATAGATGTGTTAAAGAATTACATGCATAAATTGTAGCTTAACATAGAAATTTAATGTGCACATGAGAGAAGAGGAGAAACATATAAAGCATGAAAGAAGACAACAAGACTTGATAACGGAGTTTGTCTGACTTGGACTACGTCTCCAGGTCCTACTCGATCAATGGGGAGGCCTTCATTCATTAAGTGGCATGAGAAAGAAGAGTACAAGCATCAATTACAAAAAAAGGAGTTTTATACCTCCATACTGAAAAATGGCCAAAAACTGTAGACTTTGATGGAGAAACGGACAACGCCATCACGTTCATGGTGTCAAGAAATGCTGAAACCATATAAAATTTGTCAAAATATGACAAAGTGAAAATTCATCCCTCCTGCAAAAATTTGCCTCGAACTGCATGCACTGCCTCCTCTGTGTGGGCGCACTGATAAACTACGTTTAGATAATAAATTTTCTTGCGGACTTCCCAAAGGAGTTGGTTGGCATGTTGGTTAAAAATAAGGAGTGGTTGAGGAGGGGTCGGGGGATCAAATCCCGCCCCTCCCGTTTTAACATACAATAGTGGTTTTTGGGTGGCGGGTCCACCGGTCTGGTGGCCCGCTCCCCCTATTCCTGTGGCCATTTTCCAATTTTCCATTTGAGGGGCTAGGGGTAGGGCCCGCCCCTCCACACACACACACACACACACACACACACACACACACACACACACACACACACACACATATATATATGTTGTAGTTTTGGGGTGGCGGGGTTGGTGGTCCGCCACCCTTTTTTTATAATTTTTTTTGTTACATAAAACAATATGGTTGTTTGAAAAAAATTCCGATTTTAAGCCGAAGGAGTCATTTTAACAAGGTGAAAATTTCACCTAGAATCTGGCCGGAGTTGGCTAGATTTTGTCCACCGAAAAAGTTCAAATTGTGTCTTTGTTAATCCTGCCCAATCAGCAAAAAGTCAACCCAACTTTGACTGCTTCTATCCCCTTCATCCAGGCTAGGATTGGAGTGTCGTTGACACCGTTAGAATCAGGGTGACGAGCAATTCGATCTGATGTCAAGTTAATCGCCTTTCTGCCACTTTGAATTTTGAGCCTTTTCCATGCCACTGGTGTCATGAGATCCACTAGGATCAATCCTCCCTACTGAGGAGCTTTTGGACCCCAAAAGCATTTACACTTAGCACATTGTTTGTGTCCTTTCAACCCACACTTTCGATCACCTGCACGCAAAACTAGTACATTTTTTTTGCAATCATGCACACCACACATGACTTAACAACCCTTCCTTGCCAAGAGTTTATAGCACACACTCCTTGGCCAAGGATTACATAAAAAGTAATCAATGCCTCAACTACTAGTAAAGAAAGGCCAAAATATCATCGTTGTGTTTTGAAGTGATAGGAAACACACCATCACTTTTACATTTACTTGCAACGTATGATTTACAATGGTGGCCATAACAAGCTACTACCTTAGAAAAACCAACTTAATAAAGTAGACCACCGTGAATGGGGTGGTTTCATTTGTTGAACATGTTCACCTTTTGGCTCCTCCAACGATGTTTCCAAAGCATGGAGCATTGGATATGCAGTTTGTTGGTGTCCCTCTTTGTTGCAATGGCTACAACGATTCTTTTTCCTCTAAACTTCCGGGGTTTCATTGGGTGCTTTCCCCTAGTGTTCCTCCGATAAGTGTTTATGGGGCCCTCACTCTAGTTGGACTGTGAGGAGAGAATTTCATCATCTGTCGTTGGATGGTAACTAACTGTATTGGAGCTTTCTCCCATTTCCTTTCTAGTGTATCCGAGAAATTCCTTGACTTCGATAGGGTTTACGACGCCTTGGCCTTTGATGCTGAGGCCCTTTCCCTGATACCCTATCTTCTTCAATAGTTTGGATCCAATCCCTGTAGTATGTTTTAAAAAAGCAGTGAATTCATCGTCATGAAAATCATATGAAATCGAGGAATCACTCTTTACCTCTGGATAATGATGTTGTAGCTTTTCTAAGACCTCATCCTTCGCTTGCAACTGGCGTAGTAATATTTTTTTTCTTCCCTTGCCTATTGTAGAAGCCTCCTTAGCTCAACATTCTCTGCTTGGATGCGGTGGTTGATCTCCTCAAGTTCTTGGAGTCCTGCTGTGGGGAGTTCCCTTTTCGTTATGTCTGTTGAAATCCTTGATTCATGGCCAGAATCAGACCCCAAATCTATGGGTCCTCCTACCACGATCCCAAAGGCTGCAAAATTCATTTCATCGCCGAAATCGGACCCCAAGTCAATGGGCCTACCTCATGCAAATCCTACAGTTGCAACCTTCTCATCTTCCTCTGACTCGAAATCTTGGTTTTGTTGCACGGTGGTGACGACCTTTTGCTTCCCCTTTCTGTCATTCCTGTCAAGTCTCAGCTTAGGGTACAACTTACAACAATTTTCTTCATCATTCCCCTCTTTCTCACAATGTGTACAAGAGGGCTTTGCGCCCCTTCTCTTGGCTGATGCGACTCTGTTAGGGTGGTCATCCCGTTCAGGTGTTCCCTTGTTTTCCAGATGAATGACCTTTACACTAGCCAAGTCAATGGTAGTAGGTTCAAACAATAATAATGAATGTCTAATGTAACTATGTAATGATCCAATATACTTAGTTACTACTTCAGGTGAATCAAGTGCAATGCCCAAATTAAGTTCTTGTTTTCTAAACTCCTCGGTAAAGCTTTGAACATCCTGACCTCTGCCTTGCCTTAAGTATTGCCAATCCATTAAGGCTTTTTTCTTATAACCCAAGGGATAAAATTGTTCCTTTAATGTAGAAATAAAACTAGGCCATGAGGAAAGAAGATTACCCACACTTTTACTGCTTCGCAATTTTCTCTCCCACCAGACGAGAGCGGTGCCACTCAGTCGAAGAGAGGCCAACTGAATCTTTGCTTCATCCTCTTCGATTTGTTGAATCATGTAGTAGATCTCAATCTACCTAATCCAGTTATTAAGCTTTTTTGCATTACTTTCACCGTTATAAATGGGAAGATCAAATTTGACATCTAATTTAAAGAAAGGTTTCGTAGATGCACCCCTTGAATTTCTACAGTGATGATGGTGAGAGGAAGAAGAGATTTCACTCGTGGAAGGAGAAGGAGGGGGTTCTTCATCGCCATTCCCATGCACTGAACCTTGTTCTTCTACCTTTTTCCCTTCTACTTTCTCCAGCCTTGAAAGCAACTGACCAACATTTTCTGCCATTGTATAGAGGGTTTTGCGGAAATTGAGCTCCTCTTCATAACTAGCCTCTTCATCTTCCATGTTTCTCCTTCGATGTGCATGCCCCACTTCGGGATCGAAAGACATTAGATTCCCTTCACCTCTTCAGAGCCTGTTTCTTGTTAGCATACAAACATGAAATTCACATCTAAAAAGACCTGCTCTGATACCATTTGATCCAAGATCTTTTGCTTATAGATGTGTTAAATAATTACATGCATAAATTGTAGCTTAACGTAGAAATTTAATGTGCACATGAGAGAAGAGGAGAAACACATAAAGCATGAAAGAAGACAACAAGACTTGATAATGAGGTTTGTTCGACTTGGACTACATCTTCAGGCCTTGCTCGATCAATGGGAGGCCTTCATTCATTAAGTGGCATGAGAAAGAAGAGTACAAGCATCAATTACAAAAAAAGGAGTTTTATACCTCCATTGATTTGAATTGGATCCTAAACACTCTCTAAGTTTTCATAAACTCTTTCAAATTATGCCAAAAGATTCAAGTCTTAGAAATATCATGCTATCAGAAGGAATCCTCATGACAATTGAAATTTGTGATCAGTGTGGAGCAACAAGGACCCTCAGTCGAGCGCGCAGACTCTTGGCCCATGGTAACGCGCGCTAGCGCAAATTGGAAAAGCTAGAGGCTAATTCAAGAAATGGGGGTAGTTTCTGATACGTGATTAGCACTAAAGTGCTAATCGCATATAATCAGGGCGCCCCCCTTAGTGAAGGAAAGACCCGAGCGCCCAAACCTGAAATGACTATGAAATTCGGAAAAGTAATTAATTCGGTTCTGTAGAGCGGGATTCCACAAAACCGGCAGGATATCGGAAGGCCTCGAGGCGGTAAGTAGTTTCAACCGAGTCCGGCCCGATGCCACACATTGAGCGACTTGTGTCTGGCGGAAGAGAGAGAAAACCGCTCACATCAGATGGGTAAACGTCATGCTACTTACCCGCCCGATATGAATAACAACTGTAGGATTTTGGGGGCCCAGATCAACGGCAGAGGCGCGTCCCAATAAATGACCAGATTTGACAAGGTTATAAAGCAAGATTACATGGGATTGAAGTCCAACATGGACGATGAGTTGGCAAAAGATTTGTGTTCGCGGGCGATCTTGGAGCAAACGGAAATAATGGCCGTTCAAATGTGTCAAAGGAACCTGACACACTCACCCATTGCAGAATAGGTGGCCACCTCCCTGTGAGGAGTTACACAGTGATGATGATGCAGAACAGGGGAATTCGAACGAACAGAGGTAGGAAAACCAGAAAGCCAGGAAGCGGAAATGAACAGTCAAAAAATAGACTGGCTACAAAGCCATAAATTGACAGAAGCAGAGAACACATAGGAGAGTTAGTTAGACACAGAAGCTAAGAGCAGAGAACAGAGAGAAGAAGCTGAGCTGACCTGAAGGCAGCATCGAGCCAGACAGAGCTAGAGAGAGTCAGAGAGTCTGTGTACTCTAGAGAAGGCTTGAGAGGTTCAAGTGAACTCCTCGACATAGGCCTATCATGTATGAGTCTCAGATTGGGCTCCTACCACTGTGGCCAATAGAGGTCAAGTTTCAGTAAAGAGAGTCTGTGTACTCTAGAGACTTGAAGAATCCAAGTCCAATCCTACTGATTTTTATCTGTTTAGTGAGACTCGAATTGAGCTCATTGTTGTAAAAACTCTGCTTTGAAAACATAATAGAGAGGCCACCACTAAAGGCTGGACCAGGAGACGTAGCCCAGGAGCATTGGGTGAACTCCTTATTAAACTTGTTGTGTTTATATGTTTTCCTATTATGTTTTCTCTAACTGCCTCAGTGTCTATGTATTTCACAATATTATCGATCCATTGCATAAAGTAACATAGGCACATCCATGCACATGAGTTTGTAATACCTTTAATTCTTTGTCCTGGATAAATTCCAGATCAGGTGGTATCAGAGCTCTGGGTTACTAAGGTTAGACAAGCTTGTGCTGGATTTTGTTGTTGAATGCTAACTAGATCAAAGCTTAGATTAGGAGAAGGAGAGTTGGTTGAAACTAACCCTGAAATTAGAAGAGTCTATCTTAAGAGGAAAATGTCAGAAGAAAATCCCTTGGAATTAGACCCTCAGTTTATGGATAGTTTCATGACCATGAGAGCCATGGTAGAGGAAATGTATAGAGAATTTAAGAAAGGTAGAGAGGAAGATGCATCAAACTCCAAACGAGATAAAGGAGAAGAAGAATCTCTCCTCCATGACCACTCTAAAGGCAAAGGGAAAGAAGAAAAAAATTCCCACTCCTCCTAGTAGCCCTGAAAACAAAAAGACGACATCTTTGATTACATTAGATGTTAAATTTGATTTATAAATATATGATGGAGAGTTAAATGTAGAGAAGCTGGATAATTGGATTAGACAGATTAATGTTTATTGCAGAGTGCAGAGCATTGATTCAGACAATAGTAAGATTCAGCTGGCCAGCCTACACCTTGGAGGCACGGCCTTGGTATGGTGGGAAGGCAGGATGCAAGCTGACATGAAGAAACATGGTAAGATTCTTTCTGTCTGGAGTGAATTTGTTTCTACAATTAAAAATCAATTCTATCCACTAGCCTATATGCAGCAAGCCATGATGAGCTGGCAAACTCTTTGCTAGTTAAAAAGGAAAAGTGTACAAAGTTACACTCAAGAATTTAGGAAAAGAGCTTTGATTCTGGGAATTTCTTTAGACTCACCTAAAACTCTGCTGAAGTATATAGGTGGTCTACACAGCTACTTAAGGCACACTATCCTCATGTTTAATCCCACTAGCATAGATGAGGTATATGTTTAAGCTACACATATAGAGGCTAGAGGTAAGAATGTGAACCCAAAAGTTGGGGGATCATCAAAACCCACTGCAAGAAAGAATGAGAAAAGATAATAGAAATGGAAAGAGAGGAAGACAAATACTGTACAAAAGACCAAGCCTTCATGCACCCACTGCAAGAAGGATGGGCATGATGATGAACACTACTAGATTCTGCATCCGAAGCTGAAACCCAAGAAGTACGATGGCAAGAAGAAGAAGACTGCTGTAGCTATTCAAAAGGATTTGGGGTCAGACTCAGGAGATGAAACAACAATTGCAGCCACATGTATAAAAGGTAAAAATTCCGAAGCATCTACTAATAATTCTGCACAATCTACTGATAATGAAGAAATTGAGAGGAAAAGACATGAACTTTTTCATATTAGAGTTGTTTCCAAGCATCAAAAGATTGATACTTTGTTTGATAGTGGCTCACAAGTAAATTTAATTTCTAAAGCAATTGGAAAGAAGTTGGGATTACTAACCACACCTCACAAAAAGCCATATCCATTAGGTTGGTTATGTGATAAAGCATAGCTACAAGTGACTAGACAATGTAAACTTAGGTTTTCTTTTGGGTCAGGATTTGTAGATGAGGTTGAGTTAGATCCCTTGGATATATGTGGAATTGTTTTAGGAAGTCCTTACTTGTATGATAGAAAAGATATTTTCTATAGAGCTGAAAACAAGCATCAACTCGTTAAAGATGGAATTGAATATATTGTAAGAGCTCATAAACTCAAGAATAATTATATCTCATAAACTCAGGGCAAATGAAAAGAATTGTAAATTCATGCAAACAATTTTTACTGATGGTTGTAAAGGAAAAGAAACCTGATAAAACCAATGTATTTGAGGGTTGTAATGCTAAACAACAAGCTGATTTAGAAAAAGTTGTTTCAGAATATGATGTAGTATTTCAAGAACCTAAAGTTCTGCCACCCAAAAAGGAAATATTACATGATTAATTTGCAGCAAGATGCTCCATTGCCTAACATCGGAATGTATAGGTTGTCCACTTTAGAGAATGTAGAAATCAAGAAGCAGGTACAGGAGCTGCTCGAAAAGGGTTCATAAGACCTATCACATCACCTTGTGGGTCTCCAATTGTCTTGGTGAGAAAGAAATATGGCTCATGGAGAATGTGCATTGATTACCGAGCACTGAATAAAATAACGATAAAAAATCGTTATCCTCTTCCTTACATACATGTTCTATTAGATCAGTTAAAAGAAGCTATCTATTTTTCCAAGTTGGACTTGCATAGTGGCTATCATCAAGTCAGACTTGCAGAGCAAGATGCATGGAAGACTGCTTTCAAAACAAAGCAGGGATTGTATGAGTGGTTTGTTATGATTTTTAGCTTAACTAATACTCCTGCTACTTTCATGACAGTAATGAATGATGTGCTCAGACCTTTTCTTGATGATTTTCTCATTGTATATTTGGATGACATTCTTATATTCAGTAAAACATGGAAAGAACATTTAAAGAATGTTAAGCAAACTCTATATGTTTTGAAAAGAGAAAATATTTATGTTAAGCTCTCAAAATGTGAATTTGGCAAAACATCTTTGAATTATTTGGGTCATATTGCAGGGGGTGGTGAATTGAAGATATATCCCTCTAAGGTTGCAGTCATTGTAAATTGGCCTAAACCCAAATCTGCTATAGAAGTTAGAAGCTTCCAAGGAGCAGCACAATATTGGAGAAAGTTTATTCCTAACTTTTCCTTAATTGCAGCTACCTTACATGCTTTAATAGGATTGAACAAGGTGTTTCAGTGGGGAGGCAAACAGTAGAAAGCCTTCGACACCTTGAAAGAAAAGATTAGTACAACACCAGTACTAGCACCGCTCGATCTTCAAAGACCATTTGAGATTGAAATGGATGCCAGTGACTATGCCATGGGAGCAGTGTTGATGCAACACAATAAACCCATATGTTATCATTCTGAGACATTTAATTTTGCAGTAGTTAATTATCCCACATATGATAAAGAATTTTATGCACTAGTACAGAGTGTGAAAAAGTGGAAACGTTACTTAATGGGCAAAGAGACAATTATACACACTGATCATCAACCACTTCAATATTTACACTCCCAATCTAAGTTGCAGTAATCAAGACACTATAGGTGGATGGGTTTTCTACAATAGTTTCATCTTGTTATCAGATATAAAAAGGGCATATACAATAAAGTTGCAGACATGTTGTCCAGACCAATCATAAATGCATCTACTATACTTATGCATAATTCAGTATTGCATGAAATCTACATTGAACAATATGCTCAAGATATAGATTTTAAAGATGTATATGCAACTTTAAGTCAAGGCAAACAAGTAGGAGAATTGGATTATCATGTTAAGGACCAGCTCTTGTATCATTTGGGAAAGTTATGCATTCCTCAAACAAAAAGAGTAAAGATAATTTCGGAAGCACACACTGTTGGCATTACGACACAGGTTTGGAGCGATGGCACAGGTGTTGTCCTTGATGGCAACTCTCTTTGGTAACAGATCTCAATTCAAGATTTCAAAATGAAGAAAAAGTCATATACGCAGGTTCATCTAGACGAAGACGCGTATACATGCAGGTTAGACGTTTCAAAGGCGCGTATGCATATACACCCACTCTCATGCAAGGAAAAGCGCGTATATGTTGGAGAACTTACCCTTGGTCCGTGGTAGTTAGTCCTTGGTATTTGAACCTATGGTTTTGGACCATGGTACCTTGTCAAAAGTGTTGATCTCAAGTATTGGTTCCGTGGTATTGGTTTATTATGGTTTTTGACCGTGGTATTGTGGAAGGCCTAAAACTATAAAAGGGGAAGGAGATCATGTGGCAAAGTATGACCTGAATTATTGAATATCTGAAATATTAGTGATTAACGTTGTGGAGCAGATCTGGATCTAAATGAAGGAGGAACCTTAGCGCAAAGAAGGATAAGTTTTACTGATGGGTCATAATCTCTTGACTTGAATGATAATATCTTTGCATGATTTTGATCTGTTATATATGGCGCATGTGTGATCTATAAATTTGATAATCTGGGTTAATGAGTGAAAGAGTGAATTATCTTTTGTAGATCTGAACGCAGGTTCAGTTCAGAGAAGGCGCGTATATACGCTGGTTTAGTGAAGGAAAACATCGTATATGCAAGTTGTTCCATATGCAGAAGTGTATGCACGCAGGTTTCAGGCTATTAAAGTAGCGTATATATTTTGAGTTGTGATCTTGCTGCTTATGTTTATTGCTGCAGTGTTCTGGGTTTAGATTTGGTGTGTGGTTACTGTTACTGTGATCTGGGTACAGTCGTCAGAGAAGTGTTTATTTTGATTTAGTTTTGATGGGTGAGAAGGTGATTGGTTAATGCAGAAATTCTTGATGTTTGATTGATGTTATTTGTGGATCCAGTCTGAAAATTTATGAAACGTGGTCCCTGAAAGAAAGAGAAGGTTGTAGCCTTCTGTAGGCCAGCACCTACGTACTAGTATCTTGGCTAGTGCAAGAGCGAAGGGGGTTGTAGCTCCCATCCAGGAGAAGCTGGAAAACGAGAGAGAGTTGTAGCTCTCTGCAGGTTGCAGCCTGCGTACTGGTAAAGGACTGCACCAGTACAATTGTAAAAAGAAGTTTCTAATTAAAAGAAGATAGAGACGAATTGCAGTAGGTGGTTTTCACCCACATTGGGTTTCCACCTTATATCTTGTGTTCTTGTGTGTGATTGTCTTCTGCTCTATTTTTACTGTTCCTGGTTACTGGTTAATTGATTTTGATACACAGATTAACAATCATCATCTGACAGATAAAGTAAATTATGAGTTTGCATTGTATACACGGTTTTATTTCGACATAGTTGCATATATACGTAGTTTTAATTAATTGAAGTAGCGTATATCATCTGAATTTGAAAAAGAGAATATTTGGCTCGATAATACTGATTCACCCCCCTCTCAGTATTATTTCCAACAATTTGTATCAGAGCCAGGTTCTTCAGAAGAAGCTTGATCGCTTGAAGAAAGATCTTTCATCATGAGCAACTACGAGAGGGAAGCATCAATCAGGCCACCGATTTTTGATGGGACAAACTTCGTCTATTGGAAGGTAAGAGTTACTTCCTATCTTCAATCTCTTGGTACAGAAGTCTGGGATATCATAGATAAAGGGTATACTTTTCCATCAGCAACTCCTACAGATCTGACTGAGAAGAAGAAATATGAAACAAATGCAAAGGCGGTCAATACTCTATTAGGATGCCTATCTCAATCAGAATTTGTCAAGGTAATGCAGTTTAAATCCGCAAAAGAGATATGGGACAAGATTGTTCTAAGCTATGAAGGAGATGATCAAGTAAAACGAGCAAAACTTCAAACCCTCAAGATTCAGTATGAAAATCTCCGGATGTATAATGATGAAAGTGTGGCTAACTATTTTCTTCATGTAGATGAGATTGTTAATTGTATGAAAAATTTGGGTGAAGAAATAAAAGAGGCTGTTGTGGTTGAAAATGTTCTAAGATCCTTGTCCCCTGGGTTTGAATCTAAAGTTTCTGCAATAGAAGAAAAAGAGAATCTACAAAGCCTTAAAATGTCACAGCTGCACGTAATTCTAACTTCTTATGAAATGAGGAAAGGAGGTCTATCCGATAGGAGAGAAGCTGCCTTCAAGGCTTCAGGCAAAGGAGAATACTATGAGTCAGGACACGTGTAAGAAGAAGAAGAAGAATCAAATTTTGTCAGAAATCTTCAACGGGGTACTGGACGGTTCCGAGGTAAGTTACCTTTCAAATGCTTTGCTTGTGGAAGAGTCGGTCACTATGCTGCCAAATGTCCTCACAAGGATAAGATTGACAAAGGGAAGGAACCTGTTAGATGGAACAAGAAACAGAATGCAACTAAGAAAAGTTACTACACTCATGACAGTGATGGCCTATCAAATAGTGACGAAGATGAACAAGGTAATGATTATAAACTTTTAATGGCCTTTGAAGATGATGAATACATGGACGCTATAGATGTAGATGGTTTTTATGAAGAGATTTCTCGACTCAAAATATGTTTAGAAGAAAAAGATATGATCATTGATACTCTGCAATTCCAACTTGATGAAAAAGAAAAATCTCTTGAGAAGTTAGAATGTGAAATTGTTGGCCTTAGAAAAGAAATTGAGAAAACAAAGGCTCTTAATCTTAAATTTGTTAAAGGATCTGAAACTCTGGATGAGATTATCAATGTACAACGTTCTCCACTAATCAAGACAGGTCTGGGTTATAATGGAGAAACATCTCAAGCATCCACCTCAAGGAGTTATCTTGATGCAGCAAGGAGGAATGAGCAAAAGCCCAATGAAGATCACCAGGTAAAACAGGGACGAATTACATCAAGAACAAACAAAGACTACCAGGTAAACCAGGGGCAATCCATCTTAAGGGTGAACAAAAGCTACAATCAGCCACAGGTAAAAACTTCTCAATTTGCTTCAAGAATGGATGACAATAGAAATCATTTGGCTGGTAGATTTGATAATTGCAGAAGTTTCTTCAATGGCCAATGTTTCTCTTGCCATAACTTTGGTCACAAAGCAACTCAATGTGTTTCCTATAAGACAATCATGACTAGAGAAGCTCAAAAACAAAGAAGTATGACTGGGATTATGAAAAGGACCTATAACAACTTTTCGACACTTGAAAATGAAATTGAATGTTCTATTTGTAATAACTTCGGTCATGAAGATTCTGAATGCAGGAGCAGGTTTCGGCAGACAAAGGAACAAGCCTCAAGCACCAGAACATGGAGAGTAAAGGAACCACAACCAGAAAGATGTGGGATAGCCTTTTATGCAGAAGGATAGGAAAATCTATGGTACATCGACAGTGGATGTTCGAAGCATATGACAGGTGATAAAGAAAAACTTGAATCATATACTGCTTTAGAAAAGGGAAAGAAAGTTTCTTTTGGAAATGATACCCCTGCAGCCATAAAAGGAAAAGGCACTGCTCAGCTGAAAGAAAAGGTCAAAGCTGGAAATGTTTTGTATGTTGATGGCTTGAAGCATAATCTTCTGAGTGTCAGTCAGATGTGCGATCAAGGAACCGAGGTAATATTTCGATCAAATGGATGTAGTGTTCGTGATCTTGATACAGGAAAAACAGTGATCAAAGGTAGAAGAACTCCAAATAATTTATACATATTTGAAGAAGGACAACAACAATGCTATTTGAGAAAGGATGATGAACACTGGTTATGGCACCGGAGGTTGGGGCATCTAAGCTTTTCACAAATAAGGAAAGCATGCAAATATCAGGAAGTTCGTGGTCTTCCAGATATCAAAATTCCAGACAACACAATATGCAAATCATGTCAGTTTGGTAAGCAAACTAGAACTAGCTTCCCTGAAAAGGAAGGATCAGCTAGCAGGCCTCTTGAGCTAGTCCATACAAATGTATGTGGTCCCTTTAGGACAAGGTCACCTCGAGGAGAAGAATAATTTATATTATTCATTGACGACTTCTCCAGGATGGTTTGGTTAGGACTTATGAAGCACAAAGACGAAGCATTCGAAAAATTCAAATCCTTCAAATCTTTGGCTGAAAACGAATTAGATCACAAAATTAAGTGCCTTAGGTCCGACAGAGGTGGGGCGTTTACCTCAAATGATTTTTTCGATTTCTGTGAAGAACATGGAATAATAAGGGAATTCTCTACAGCTAGGACTCCTCAGCAAAATGGAGTGGTGGAAAGAATGAACAGAACAGTGCAACAAATGGCTCGTGCTATGCTTGATGAGTCTGGAACTCCCGCAACCTTCTGGGGTGAAGCTGCATTTGCTGCGGTTGTTATTCTCAACAAAACAAATGTCCGAGTGAACATCACTCAAACTCCGCATGAGCTCTGGTATGGTGAGACTCCTTCGGTAAAGCATTTCAAAATTTTTGGGAGCAAATGCTATATTAAGAATACTGAAGAACAGCTTAGCAAACTTGAACCTAGAGCAGATGAAGGCATTCTCCTTGGTTATTCTCCCCACAGCAAAGCATATAAGTGTTACAATAAAAGACTTGGAAGAATTGTTGACAGCATTGATGTAGTGGTTGATGAAAAAGGATACATCCCTAGGCAAGTAAATCATGAAAATATCGAAGAGGATGAAGACTACTCTCCAAATTAGACATATGATGAAGAAGAACCTCAAGAGGCACCTGAGGAGCAAATAAGGATAGAAGAGAAGACTCCATCCAGGTACGTGCAGAAGAATCATCCAGAATCTTAGATTTTGGGGCAGAAAGAAGCAAGTGTACAAACAAGAAGAACAATTGCAGAAGCCTCAAGCTATTTGGCATTGCTCTCCTCCACTGAACCAAAAAATGTAAGAGAGGCATGCAAAGATGAATGCTAGGTCAAGGCAATGAATGAAGAACTTGAGCAGATAAAAAAGAACAACACTTGGGAGTTGGTTCCTAGACCAAAAGATAATAATATCATAGGGACAAAATGGATCTTCAAAAATAAGTTGAATGAAAATGGGGAAGTGTTGAGCCTCAACCTTGCACTCATTTACCTGTCCTCCCAACAGCTTTTCCCTATTCACTTCTCTCTTCTGACATCATTTCCTCCATCAAGCTGTTCAATTCATTGCATTATATGTCTTTTAACATGATTTGTTGACTGTGCTAATGATTGACTGCTTGTTTAGAATTTTGGTACATGTTCAGCAATTCTGCAGCTGTTCTGCAATTCTGCAGCTACTCAGCAATTCCGCAGCTGTTCAGAGATTTCGCAGCCTTTTTGTTGTTTGCTATAGTCCACGTGTCTTCTCCAGGAACGAGCCACATGGGCACGTTGGTATGGATGTCTACATGGTTCGTATGCTATTGGTTGGGCCAAATCAGTCACGTATGCCCCCGGTCAACGCAGGAGTACCCACGGTCAAACAGTTAAGTTCCAGACGGTGGAACGGCTCTGCGTGAGCAACTGAGACACGGAACCACAGCTGGCATTTCCTCCATGCCACGAAGACAGCAAGGGACAGGATCCAACCATAGATTTACTTCCCATGATGACCGTTTCCTCCAAACGTGCACAGAGTTGCCTGCGTGTTGCTACGTAGTTAATTAGTTAAGACTGTAGTTGCTTAGTTTACGCAGAGGACAGTTTGTCCCTGTGCCTATAAATAAAGCGTTTGCCAACGCTTAGAGATTAGCTTTTTGATATTGTAATTGCTGTAATTGTTTTGGTTATCAAACTCTGTTTTAAAGACTGTTTCTACAACACTTTTTGACTGTATTTTGACATGCTGATTTAATATAAGAAGACTGTTTCTGCTCATCTCTGCGTAGCTGATCTTTAGCTGGTTAAGTGGATGGAGGGCCCCCATCTATCACAACCTATGTACAGTAGCATTTAACTTTATTTTCCTGCCTTTCTTTGTTTTCATTTTCACATGTACAATAATGTATAGTTTGATTTCTGCAGTTTTTCGTTTCTTTGAACATGTATAATAATGTACAGTTTGATTTCATGCCTTTACATTTCCAGCACTTTTCAGAACTGATCAGTTTGTTTATGCAGGTGTGTTAGGAGCCTGGGATAGTGTGTTTTTATTTCTTTTTTATCACTGATGGTATTTGAAGTTGTCTTGTCTTAGCTGCTGGTTTTTACCTTGCTTACGCAGTTTCATTGCTAGTTTACTGTGTCAAGTTTTTGACAAGTTGCTTACTAACCTTTTGATGGTCTTCTCATCATAATTGCCTAACTTTTATTGGAACAAAATATCATTGAGTGGCAGCTTGATTTGATTAGCTTTTTGACTCATATTACTGATTCCTTCTTAACTGTTTTTCACATGAACAATTACAGCTAGAGGCAGAGTGTTAAGAAAGAATGAAGTGTTATGATTTGTCATTTAAGTTTTGCAGCTAAAGTAGTGTTTTTCACTTTCCATTGAGTTAACATAGATGCTATTTTTGTTTTTATCAGCAGCATATATAGTGGACTAGTGCCATTAGTCACTTTGTTTAATGCTTTGATTTCATTTAAAGTTTCAATTCCATTGCAAGTCACTTTTCAAGCATTCTCTTTAAAAAGTTCTAGAAGCATTTAGTAACCACCATATACACACACACGCACTCATTTGTTTATAAATCCATCACTCCATCTTAAGAAGTCAAATCAACCATAAACATCATCTAAAAACGACAAAAAGAACTAGGAAAGGTTACTTAAGTACATACTGTACATATCACTTCATCAGCTTACGAGCCCCTGGTTGACAATTAATGATCGCAATTTAGACAACACTAAATTGACCAAACATTTTGGTGCCGTTGCCGGGGAAGTGAAATTAGGTAGCCAATTCTAAAAAAAAAATTAAGAAAATTTCAAGAAAGGGAAATTGATAACCTCTCAAAGTATGCTCTCCTCTTGCACCTAGAGTGATCTGGAGGATCAGAAAAGAGAAAGTTATTGGTTTAATAGTTTCTTAAGTATGCTCTCTTCTTGCACCTAGAGTGACCTGGAAGATCAGAAAAAGAATTATTAGCCTGACTTGAAGGAAAAAATAAAAAATGACATGCATAGAGCTAGAGATTCTAGGGGAAGGTTTTTAGCTAGAGCCAAGAGTTCGATTTTTACAAGTCCATTTACTTCAAGGGATAGACAAGAGACACCTCCCTTATCTCCAACTGACACTCCTAGCCCTAGGGTTCCTGGAATTCAAGAAGCAGGAGTTGACTCTCCCATACCTTCCATCGAGTCTGAAAGAGATACTTTCCTTCTTTCTCCAGAGAGGCAAATTATAATTGAAGAAGTAGAAACACCTGAAGAAGAAGGAGGGAATCCTTCTCATACACCCTTAGTAGAAGAACCAGAAGACTCTGAAGTCTCTTGGGAAACTACCATGGTAGAGGAAGAAGCACCTGGATTTGGTAGAGGTAGAGGTAGAGGAGGAGGAGGAGGAAACAATGGAGGAGGTAGAGGTAATATTGGAGGAAATAGGGATGGGGATAACTCATTCGGATTCCCTATAGTTGATGAGGATTCCCGAGCCACCATGAAGAACATCTCACCATCTGTCCTCCCAAACTTTCATGGATCAAGGAATGAAGACCCTGAAACATTCTTATTTGAGTTTGAAGTCGTATGTAGAACTTATGACTATTTGGATGATACTAAACAACTCAAATTGTTCCCTTCCACATTGAAAGGACAAGCTTTGAAATGGTTCATGGGGTTAGTCACTCAATCCATTAGGTCTTGGAATGATATGAAACAGACATTTTTGGATAGATACCTGGACTATTGTATGCCCACCAACCACAAGGATGAGGTATTTAAAATGGTACAAAGAGAGGATGAGAATTTGGAGGAATTGATTGAAAGATTTCAGTATAATTTGAAAAGAGAAAAAATGAGTAACTTGGATGAAGAGACCTTGAAAGCCCTATTACTAAAAGCCATTAGAGATGAATGGATAGATCTTTTGAATATGATGGGGAAGGGAGATATATCTCAGCTTCCACTTTCTGATATAGCAGAATTATGTGTCCATCTCTCAAGGGGCAAATCAAAAACTCAAAAAGGGCCTAGAGATCCTTCTCTCCTCAGAGCAAATAAATCTGCAACTAGATCAGTAAGTAGGGCTGAGATCGGCAATATGCTTGATGAATTCAAAACTGACATCTTAGGGAGTCTTAGTGAACAATTAGACACCCTTAAGATCCACAATAAACAAAAAGCAGAAGCCGAGGCCTTGGCCATCTTTTGTCCGAAATGTAGGAAGAAACATGCTTTAAGGGAATGTCCCTTGGAAGCATAAGTTGTGGAAACATGTGTAATTTGCTCAGAAAACCATGAGACCAAGGTTTGTCCTTCAATCCCTGGGCTCAAAGCAGTCTTTCAAGAAGATCCAAATACACTTGAATCTCTCTGTTTTGTTGCAAGGAGACCTTGGCAGGGGCAACAAAATCAAGGGTTTAACAACTCTATGAATTTTCAACCCCAACCAAATTGGAATCCTTGGCAACAACCTTGGCCTCAACCTCAAAATCATTTTCAAGCATGGATGCAAAGCATGCAAAATCCTTATGGGAGATTTGCTCAATTCTCTCAATATCCTCCATCTTTTCAGAATCAACAAGCTCCACAACTTCCAAATCAAAGTCAACAACTATCATTACCATTCCCTCAACAACAACAACCTTCTCCACAAATTCAAAACTCTCAACTCTTGCTCCAATCCCAACAAAAGTCAAATCAACTTCCTTCTCAGCCATTGCCAAACCCCAATAATAGGAACCCTCAAAATGCTTACATGATGGAAGGTCAACCATTCCATACATATATGATTGTTCCTCTCAATGAAGTACAACTCAGATCAGGTAAAATCTTAGATCAACCTTCTATAAATGTTCAACAACCAAGCATTTCTGAGGAAGAATCTCTTAGAGCTAATAAGGGTTCTTAAGCACCCCTTCAACACCCAAACACTCAAAAAGAAAAAGAAAAAGAAAAAGAATCAACCCCCACAACTCCCATAGTTGAGCAACCTACATCTGTGGCCACACCTCCTTTTCCTGAAAGGTTACAAATCGACAAAGGAGTGGAAAAGCAAATTTGGTTGCCTGACTATAATTTTCTAGATGAATTGAAGAATGTCTGTATCAAGATTCCCTTGTTACAAGCCATTAAAGAGATTCCCATTCTAGCAAAAACAATAAAGGAGTTGAGCCTTAAAAGACCGGGAAGGAAACCAAGAGATACCAGAAGGATCCACCTGGTAGGAAAAATTGCAGGCATTATGATGGGAAAGATTACCATGCAGAAATATGTAGACCCCGGTAGTCCAATTGTCAAAACACATATCAATGGGGTAGAAATACCAAATACTTTGATTGATTTAGGGGCTGCTATCAACATTATGAGTAGACAGACCATGGACCAGTTAAAACTTCCTAACCTTCTCTTTACACCTACTTTACTGCAGCTTGCAGATAGATCAATCATTAAACCTGATGGTGTATTGGAAGACATTCCAGTCTCCCTAGACTCTTGGGAATATCCAATTGATTTTATGATTTTAACTCCCAAGAATAATCTAGGAGGACATCCTCTTATTTTAGGAAGACCTTGGCTGGCCACAGCTGATGCTTTCATAAGTTGTAGGTCTGGGGATATGTATATTTTTGATGGCAATTCAACAAAGAAGTTCAATTTGTATCCTCCAGTGAAAGCAATTACAGAAATAGGAGATAATGAGTGGGTTGATGATGAAGATACTATACAACCTGTCTTTACCATTTCTGAGATTAGTGAAGATAGTCAAATTCTGAATACATTAGAAAATTTTGAACCATCTTCAGAATATGACTCTACACAATTTCAGTTGGATTCTGACATAGAGTGTCTATCATCTAGACAAATGTATCTTTTCTCTATGGAAGAATTTGGTAGTTCTGCCATCGAAATCTTTCCAGGAAAAACATTAAACATTAACAAAAACTTGGAAAAATTCCAACAGGAAGAGCTAACCAAAGTCTTGCAAAGACATTCTACTGCTTTTGCATGGGATTATACCGACATGAAAGGTATTGACCCTAAGACTTGCATTCATCACATCTACATTGAGGAAAACAGTAGACCAATCAGACAACCTCAAAGAAGGATGAATCCAAATCTTAGGGAGATAGTGAAAGAAGAGCTCCAGAAGTTACTCAATGTAAACTTCATTTACCCTATTTCAGATAGCCAATGGGTTTCTCCCTTGGTCATAGTACCTAAAAAGAATGGTAAATGGAGGGTTTGCATTGATTACAGAGAATTAAACAAAGAAACCTTGAAGGATCACTTTCCTTTGCCCTTTATTGATCAAGTATTAGATACTTTAGCAGGTAAAAAGTTTTTCTCATTTTTGGATGGTTTTAGTGGTTACAATCAAATTCAGGTAGCACCTGAAGATCAAGACAAAACCACATTTACTTGTCCTTGGGGAACTTTTGCTTACCGAGTACTTCCTTTTGGATTATGCAATGCACCCGCTACATTTCAAAGGGCTGTACTATGAATTTTTTCAGATCTAATTCATGATTGTGTAGAGGTCTACATGGATGATTTCACAGTTTATGGTAACACATTTGAAGAAGCACTAGAAAATTTGGAAAAAGTTCTAATTAGATGTAAAGAAACAAATCTTTCATTAAGTCATGAAAAGTGTTTTATGATGTTTACTGAAGGAATTGTTTTAGGACATCATATTTCAGGAGATGGAATTAAAATTGATAGATCCAAAGTAGAAGTCATCTCCAAGTTACCTGTTCCAAATTGCCAGAAAGATGTTAGAAGTTTTCTTGGGTTTACTGGATATTATAGAAGATTTATTGAAAACTTCACTAAGATAGCATCTCCTCTTTTCAAATTACTTACCAAAGACTGTGAGTTCAAATGGGATCCTGAATGTCAATCTGCCTTTGAAACTTTAAAGACTAGAATATCTGAAGCACCCATTTTGAGAGGGCCAAATAGGAAACTCCCTTTCCACATTTCTACTGATGCTTCAGATACAGCTCTAGGAGCTATTTTGGGACAAAAAGATTTGGTCCCTTATGCCATTTATTACACCAGTAAAAATTTGACTCCCACCGAGTTAAATTACACTGTGACTGAAAAAGAATTCTTAGCCGTTGTTCATGCAATCAACAAGTTTAGACACTACATAACCGGCTATGAAACTTTTGTCCATACTGATCTCTCCACAATTAGATATCTCATGAACAAACCTATTACTAATGGCAGAGTTACAAGATGGATTTTACTTTTACAAGAATTCAACATTACTGTGTTAGATAGACCAGGAAAACAAAACACAGTAGCTGATTTCTTGTCTAGAATCCAAAACACTAACGAAGATTCTCCTGTAGAGGATAAGTTTCCAGATGAATACTTGTTTGCAGTAACTACCAAGACCCCTTGGTATGCAGATATTGCTAATTATCTAGTTACAGGGAAGCTACCTCCACACTTATTTCCTAATGAGAAAAGGAAAATCATTCAGGAGAGTTCACATTATTCTTGGATTTCTAATGAATTGTTCAAAACAGGGCCAGATTGTATGATCAGAAGATGTGTTCGGGAAGATGAAATGCCTGACATCCTTAAGGCATGTCATGATGAACCATGCGGCAGACACTTTGCTGACAAGAGGACAGCCTATAAAATCCTTTCCTTAGGATATTATTGGCCTTCTCTCTTTAAAGATGCAAAGCAGTATGTTAGAAGGTGTGACAGCTGCCAAAGAGTTGGGAGACCAACTCCTTCAAATGAAATGCCACTACAGCCACAGGTATGCATCGAACCCTTTGAGAAATGGGCTCTAGATTTCGTTGGACCTATTAATCCACCATCTAAGCAAAAGAAGTACATATTGGTTTGCACTGATTATGTTACTAAGTGGGTAGAAGCCAAGGCATTGCCTTCTGCCACTGAAAATTCAGTTGTTCAATTTCTTTTTGAGGATATTTTTACTCGTTTTGGTGTCCCAAGAGAAATTTTGACAGATCAAGGAAGCCAATTTACATCTAAATTGATGGAGAAGCTGATGGAGGAATACAAAATCAAACACATAACATCTACTCCATACCATCCGCAATCAAATGGTCAAGTGGAATCTACAAATAAAGTACTTGAAGGCATTATCACCAAGACTGTTCATCTTCATAGAAGAGATTGGGCGGAAAGGCTTCCTGAAGCCTTATGGGCCTATAGAACTACATGGAGGAACACAACAGGACATTCTCCCTATGAACTTGTTTATGGGAAAGAAGTCCTGCTCCCCATTGAGTTCCAAATCAAGACCTTCAAGATGGCAGTTCAATTGGGAATGAGCCTATCAGAAGCTCAAAAACACAGAATGGACCAGCTAAATGAGCTAGATGAAATAAGACAAGATGCAATTCTAAGGACCGATCTAGTTCAGCACCAAAGAACTAAATGGCATGGTCGACACATCAAAGAAAGAAAGTTTCAGAAGGGAGATTGGGCACTATTGTTTGATTCCAAGTTTAAGGACTTCAAAGGAAAATTTCAAACTCATTGGCTTGGGCCATATGAGATTCATGAAGTCTTTAAAAATGGAGCAATTCGAGTGAAGACCATTGATGAGCTTCAGACTCCTCTCATTGTGAATGGCCATAGATTGAAAGTCTACCACAAGTCACTCTCAAGGGAGGAATTTGTTAAGTTGTTCCAAGAAGATTCTGCAATGAGGCTAGTGGAGAAGAATTCTTCTCCTCCATCAGCCTGATCTTTGTTTCTTTCAGTTAAAAAAAAAAAAAAAAAAGAGAAAAAAGAAAAAAGAAAAAATCTCTTGTATAAGACTGAAAACCAATCTTGGATTGGCAGTCTTATGCAGAAAATATGAAGTGAAAATCAGGGTGACCTGACGCTTTATATTTTATCTTTTTCTGTCCATCTCATCCATCTCATCATTTTCATTCCACTTCATTTTCTTTCAGTCCATCTCATTTTCACCAATAAAGTCCCTCTCAGGACTATTCCATTGAGTCAAGTTGTTTTAATCCTCTTTGTGCAGGCAGAAAAGTGTTGCTGCAATTTCCACAGCTAGGAGCCAATTCCGCAGCTGATATCAAGATTCCGCAGCTAATACACTCTGTTCCTGCAACAAAAACAAACTCTGTTTCAAAAAGAAAAATCTGCAGTCAAAAGCACCAGCATCATTAAAGAGCAAGGACACATGGCATATACAAAGGCAGCAATAAATCAAAGGTTAGGGATCAAAATGCAATTATACGAAGGTATGTTCTAAATTTCTAACTAACAGTTATATCATTTATGTATGGTTTTCGGATTATGGTAGGAGCCACGTAATGTAATGATTAACAAGATCCCCGTCCACTCCTCATAATCCTCATCCATTACGCTGCGTAATCCACCTCACCACCTTCCTAACGGTTCCCTAATCGCTGTGATTTGAACTTAATACGGCCTGCTCTCTCTCATTAATTCTTTGTACCAGAGTGACATGTACTGTTGTACCACGGCTCTCCAATTGATCGTTCTGCAGCCAAGTGTACGCAGCCACCCGACGTTCAGGGATTTGGCCATTGTATCCTCTACCCATAACTCTGCTTCTCGCATGCATAACCTCATCTTCGCATTGTTATCTACGCCCTCACCGTTTTCACTCTCGGTTTCATTCATCATGCTGTGAACATACTCTGTTCTATTTTCCTCACCTCTCTGCTCAAAACCCTGACCACCAGTCCCGTAATTGCATCACGGCCATTCTGTTGTAGCCGTAATACCACTGCTGACCATTATGCTGTAGCCGTAATACCACTGCTGACCATTTTGCTGTAGCCGTAATACCACTGCTGAGCACTGTTTTTCCCGTCTAGCTCTCTCTCCAGTATTTAAACAATGCTGTCAAAGCAGCAAGAGAGCTGGTAACCGAAATGGGCAAGTTATTAAGAGCAGAGCCGGAAGGTTCTAAGTTTTTAGACGGTTACCCACAAATGAAGAATGCCCTGCAGAAGGCCAAGTGGTTAAAATTTATTCAGAAGTTCAAAGGATATCACAAGGAAGTTACCAAGGCCTTTGCTCGGTCGTTTGATGGAAAAACAAATATTGTGGAGATTGGAGACCTACAATTCACTGTCCCAGAGAGCAGCTTGGCTCAAGCAACTGCTTTGCCTCGTACTGGGGAACGTTGGTTCAAAAATCGAACTGTTGAAGGCCAAGAGTGGAAGAACATGTTGAAAAATCCAGGTATGGATACCACTATCTTCACCAAAGGAATACCTGTAAGTGTCATTAAAAAGGAATGGACTGCCTTACTTTTGCTAGTTTAGAAATTTTTAACATGTGAAGGCAGATTTGGTATAATGTATGTTTATCATACAAAGATAATGATGCATTTTATGGGTGAACATACCATCAATCTTCCTTATTTCTTGCTAGCTAGTCTAAAAAAATGAGTGCCACTGTTCAGAAAAACGTGGGAAACATTGAGCCCCACCTATATCACCATGGACTCATTAAAATCTTGATTGAGGAGCAGTTAAAAATCAGAAAGGATACATGGGAGAAATTCCTTGTTAGAAACCATTTTCAAGAGGCAGCAGAAACCTCTAGTAGCTCTCCTAGGGTGCCAAAAAGAAGTAGAAGAAAAGGGAAAGAAATAGTTACCCAAGAAGAGACTGCTGCCCAAGACACTGCTGTAGAAGTTGAAGAAACTGCCCAAGAAATTGTTACAAAAACTCTTCAAGGGATTGCCCAAGAAACTGTTCAAGAAATTATTCAAAAAGAAAAGAAAAAGGGGAGCAGAACAAAAAGACAAAAGGAGGATAAAGGGAAAGCTATTTTGCAAGAGTCATACCCTTCACCTGAACCTTCAAGTGAAGAAGATACCCAAACATTAGCTCATAGGCTTGCTCAGCTTCATGAAACTGCCAGCTCCAAAAAGAAACAAAAGAAAAAACAGCAAGAACCAAAAAGTACTAGCCTGCAAGTAAGGAGAAGCAGTAGACTTATACAGAAGAAGAGTGTGACTAAAGAGAAACAGTCCCATTTCATTGATTTGGGCACACCTGAGAAGACTCCAATTCGGCTAGCTATTGAGCTAAGTCCCCCAAGAGAGGAAAGTCCTTTCCAGCAAGAGAGAGAAAGCAGTTTTCAAGGATTTGAATTTAGGCCAAGACAAACACCTGACATTGACCCTGTCCAGCAGGAGGCATATGATTATTTGGAAGCATTAGAGCAATCTGTTGTTGGCCCTAGTACTGTCTTGCCCCTTGAACAACAGGTTCAATATTTGAAGCAAGAAGTATTTGAGCTAGAGGTCCTAAACCGCCACATCAAACAGGAAAACGAAACACTGAAAGAACAGAGAAACGTGGACAAGATGATCCACGATAACACAATGCTTCATTTGGGTCTTTGGCAAAGAAAGAACAGGAAATTGAAGAGGAAATGCAGGAAATTGAGCAGAGCCTTGGTCAACTTGAAATTCAGGTGCTTGGTTAGGAAACCAAGAACAAATTTGGCAACAGGAAGGAAAAGGAGAAGGTTGGATGTCTTGGCAGAGGCATCTGAACATATGAACTGAAAGATTATTACAAAATTTTAGTTGCATGAGGACATGCAACACCCTCGCAGTGGGGGTATGTTGAGCCTCAACCTTGCACTCATTTACCTGTCCTCCCAACAACTTTTCCCTATTCACTTCTCTCTTCTGACATCATTTCCTCCATCAACTTGTTCAATTCATTGCATTATATGTCTTTTAACATGATTTGTTGACTGTGCTAATGATTGACTGTTTGTTTAGAATTTTGGTACATGTTCAGCAATTCCGCAGCTGTTCAGAGATTCCACAGCCTTTTTGTTGTTTGCTATACTCCACGTGTCTTCTCCAGGAACGAGCCACATGGGCACGTTGGTATGGATGTTTACATGGTTCGTATGCTATTGGTTGGGCCAAATCAATCACGTATGCCCCGGGTCAACGCAGGAGTACCCACGGTCAAACAGTTAAGTTCCAGACAGTGGCACGGCTCTGCGTGAGCAACTGAGACACGGAACCACAGCTGGCACTTCCTCCACGCCACGAAGACAGCAAGGGACAGGATCCAACCATAGATTTACTTCCCATGATGACCGTTTCCTCCAAACGTGCACAGAGTTGCCTGCGTGTTGCTGCGTAGTTAATTAGTTAAGACTGTAGTTGCTTAGTTTATGCAGAGGACAGTTTGTCCCTGTGCCTATAAATAAAGCGTTTGCCAACGCTTAGAGATTAGCTTTTTGATATTGTAATTTCTATAATTGTTTTGGTTATCAAACTCTGTTTTAAAGACTGTTTCTACAGCACTTTTTGACTGTATTTTGACATGCTGATTTAATATAAGAAGACTGTTTCTGCTCATCTCTGCGTAGCTGATCTTTAGCTGGTTGAGTGGATGGAGGGCCCCCATCTATCACAACCTATGTACAGTAGCATTTAACTTTATTTTCCTGCCTTTCTTTGTTTTCATTTTCACATGTACAATAATGTATAGTTTGATTTCTGCAGTTTTTCGTTTCTTTGAACATGTATAATAATGTACAGTTTGATTTCATGCCTTTACATTTCCAGCACTTTTCAGAACTGATCAGTTTGTTTATGCAGGTGTGTTAGGAGCCCGGGATAGTGTGTTTTTATTTCTTTTTATCACTGATGGTATTTGAAGTTGTCTTGTCTTAGCTGCTGGTTTTTACCTTGCTTACGCAGTTTCATTGCTAGTTTACTGTATCAAGTTTTTGACAAGTTGCTTACTAACCTTTTGATGGTCTTCTCATCATAATTGCCTAACTTTTATTGGACCAAAATATCATTGAGTGGCAGCTTGATTTGATTAGCTTTTTGACTCATATTACTGATTCCTTCTTAACTGTTTTTCACATGAACAATTACAGCTAGAGGCAGAGTGTTAAAGAAAGAATGAAGTGTTATGATTTGTCATTTAAGTTTTGCAGCTAAAGTAGTGTTTTTCACTTTCCATTGAGTTAACATAGATGCTATTTTTGTTTTTATCAGCAGCATATATAGTGGACTAGTGCCATTAGTCACTTTGTTTAATGCTTTGCTTTCATTTAAAGTTTCAATTCCATTGCAGGTCACTTTTCAAGCTTTCTCTTTAAAAAGTTCTAGAAGCATTTAGTAACCACCATATACACACACACACACTCATTTGTTTATAAATCCATCACTCCATCTTAAGAAGTCAAATCAACCACAAACATCATCTAAAAACGACAAAAAGAACTAGGAAAGGTTACTTAAGTACATACTGTACATATCACTTCATCAGCTTACGAGCCCCGGGTTGACAATTAATGATAGCAATTTAGACAACACTAAATTGACCAAACAGGAAGTAGTTAGAAACAAGGCCAGACTTGTGTGTAAAGGGTATGCTCAACAAGAAGGAATAGACTTTGAAGAAACTTTTGCTCCCGTTGCTAGACTTGAGGCCATCTGAATGTTCCTTGCTCTCTCAAGCTTTCAGAAGTTCAAAGTTTTTCAAATGGACGTGAAATCAGACTTTCTGAATGGGGACTTAGAAGAAGAAGTGTACATTGAGAAACTAGATGGTTTCATCCTTGGGAATGATCAAAATCTTGTATTTAGACTAAAAAAGGCTCTCTATGGTCTTAAACAGGCTCCAAGGGCTTGGTACTACCGTTTGGACAAATATCTTCATCAACAAGGTTTTTCAAAGGGATCAGCAGATAACAATCTTTACATAAAAATTGAAAATGACAAATTGCTAATACTTGTTGTGTATGTAGATGATATTATCTTTGGCGGCAATGAAGAAGCTATGAGTCAAAGCTTTGCCTTGGTGATGCAGAAAGAATTCGAAATGTCTTTGCTTGGAGAACTGACATACTTTCTTGGTTTGCAAATCCAACAAAATGAAGGCGGTATCTTCTTGTCTCAAACCAAGTATCTCAAGCAGATTTTGAAGAAATATGGCATTGAAGATGCAAAACCAATATGTACCCCCATGGTCACAGGATGCAGCCTCAGTGAAAATGATGAATCAGTAGCATTGCATCAACCAACCTACAGATCTATGATTGGAAGTCTACTTTATTTGACAGGTACCCGACTAGACATCATGCATGCAGTGGGAATAGTTTGAAGATTTCAGGAAAATCCAAAGGAAACTCATCTTCAGGCAGTCAAGAGAATCTTCAAGTACCTTCAAGGAACTCAAAACTATGGCTTATGGTATCCTAGAGATACAGATCTCACACTTCATGCTTACACAAATGCATATTGGGCTGGAAGCGTGGATGACAGGAAGAGCACAAGTGGTGGTGCATTCTTTATGGGTTCCAGATTAGTATCTTGGTTCAGCAAGAAACAGAGTTCGATTGCTTTATCTACAGCTGAAGTGGAATAAGTGACTGCTGCATCTTGCTGCACTCAACTTCTTTGGATGATGCAGACCTTGCAGGATTTTCAAATCACTTGTACACCACCTATCTCCATCTTATGTGATAATACAAGTGCAATCAGCATTTCGAAAAACCCAGTCATGCATTCAAAGACCAAGCAAATACCGATCAAGTATCACTTTCTCCGGGAACAAGTGTTGGAACAAAAGGTCAAATTGGAGTATGTTCCTTCTAAGGAACAAGTTGCTGATATTCTCACCAAACTACTGCCCAGGGAGACATTTGAATACCTCAGACAGAAGCTGGGAGTAGTTGATGCATCATCTTGCTGTTAAATCGTGTCTGTTTCAGAGAAAAATGGGTGTACGCGAGTTGAATGAGGAAGATCCGTGTACATACGCTGATTTATGCAGGTGCAGTTGCGTATATGGAGTTCTGAAGGAAATCAGCAAGGACAGACTCTGGTTGAAGAGAGTCTGATATGGGTCTGACAGAGACCATCTGGCACAGGTTCAGGGGGAGCAAATAATCTTCTAATAATGCATTGTTGGCATTATCTTAGAAGCTTTTGGTTCTAGTTCACAACTTTTGTTGGTTGCAGGTGGAACAGAGGCAGAGGGAGAACAGAAGGAAATCTTGGTTGCTGATATGAATGGAGATTGACAGATGCTGCTGCTATCAGTTATTAGTGACTTTCATAAGTCTTGTTCTAGATATTTCATCTCTATGTCATGTATCTCTTTTGTGGTATCTATTTTATGGTATCAAGGTCATGTAACAACCTATTTTGGTTTCCCCACTATGCCTGGGATGAACTTGTAATGAACTTGGTTGTCATATGTAAATTTCTGATGTATCCCCACTTGGTTGGGTGGATGTAGGGTGATGGATGTATGTATTGAGTCTTTTGGTGATAGGAAGGTCTTTTATGATGTATAAGTCATGGTTCTTCTTAAAGAACATCTTTTGCAGATCTTGCCTACAGTCAGGGGGAGCATGGTCAGCACAGCAGGGCAGAAATTTCAGCATGCACTCAGGGGGAGCACAACCCTTTGCCCTTGATGACAAAGGGGGAGAATGACTTTGAGGTCTTTGGGTTGCCATCAAGTCCAAAGGGGGAGATTGTTGGCATTATGACATAGGTTTGGAGCGATGGCACAGGTGTTGTCCTTGATGGCAACTCTCTTTGGTAACAGATCTCAGTTCAGGCTTTCAGAATGAAGAAAAAGTCATATACGCAGGTTCATCTAGACGAAGACGTGTATACACGCAGGTTAGACGTTTCAAAGGCGCGTATGCGTATACACGCACTTTCATGCAAGGAAAAGCGCGTATATGTTGGAGAACTTACCCTTGGTCCGTGGTAGTTAGTCCTTGGTATTTGAACCTATGGTTTTGGACCATGGTACCTCGTCAGAAGTGTTGATCTCAAGTATTGGGTCCGTGGTATTGGTTTATTATGGTTTTGGACCGTGGTATTGTGGAAGGCCTAAAACTATAAAAGAGGAAGGAGATCATGTGGCAAAGTATGATCTGAATTATTGAATATCTGAAATATTGGTGATTAACGTTGTGGAGCAGATCTGGATCTGAATGAAGGAGGAACCTTAGCGCAAAGAAGGATAAGTTCTATTGATGGGTCATAATCTCTTGACTTGAATGATAATATCTTTGCATGATTTTGATCTGTTATATATGGCGCATGTGTGATCTATAAATTTGATAATCTGGGTTAATGAGTGAAAGAGTGAATTATCTTTTGTAGATCTCTACGCAGGTTCAGTTCAGAGAAGGCGCGTATATACGTTGGTTCAATGAAGGAAACCAGTGTATACGCAAGTTGTTCCATACGCAGAAGCGTATGCACGCAGGTTTCAGGCTATTAAAGTAGCGTATATATTTTTAGTTGTGATCTTGCTGCTTGTGTTTATTGCTGCAGTGTTCTGGGTTCAGATTTGGTGTGTGGTTACTGTTACTGTGATCTGGGTACAGTCGTCAGAGAAGTGTTTATTTTGATTTAGTTTTGATGGGTGAGAAGGTGATTGGTTAATGCAGAAATTCTTGATGTTTGATTGATGTTATTTGTGGATCTAGTCTGAAAATTTATGAAACGTGGTCCCTGAAAGAAAGAGAAGGTTGTAGCCTTCTGTAGGCCAGCACCTACGTACTAGTATCTTGGCTAGTGTAAGAGCGAAGGGGGTTGTAGCTCCCATCCAGGAGAAGATGGAAAATGAGAGAGAGTTGTAGCTCTCTGCAGGTTGCAGCCTGCGTACTGGTAAAGGATTGCACCAATACAATTGTAAAAAGAAGTTTCTAATTAAAAGAAGATAGAGACGAATTGCAACAGGTGGTTTTCACCCACATTAGGTTTCCACCTTATATCTTGTGTTCTTGTGTGTGATTGTCTTCTGCTCTATTTTTACTGTTCCTGGTTACTGGTTAATTGATTCTGATACACAGATTAACAATCATCATCTGACAGATAAAGTAAATTATGAGTTTGCATTGTATACGCGGTTTTATTTCGACATAGTTGCATATATACGCAGTTTTAATTAACTGAAGTAGCGTATATCATCTGAATTTGGAAAAGAGAATATTTGGCTTGATAATACTGATTCACCCCCCCTCTCAGTATTATTTCCAACACACACTTCTCTAATATCAGGTCACTTTGGAGTAAGTAAAACAGTTGCACAGCTGCAAAGATTTTGTTATTGGCCAAAAATGAATGAGACAATTTCTAGATATGTAAGAGGGTGTACCATGTGTGCTAAAAGCAAGCCCAACAATAGAAAACTAGTCTTGTACACTCCACTACCAGTTCCTTCTCATCCTTGGGAAAGTGTTTCTATGGACTTCGTTGGGGACTGCCTAAATCTAGAAAAGGCCATGACTATTGCTATGTTGTTGTGGATAGGTTCAAAAAAATGTGTATTTTAATACCTTGTAAAAAACAGATTACAACTGAACAAACTGCAAAGTTTTTCTTTCAGCATGTATGGGTTCATTTTGGATTACCCACTTCCATTATATCTAATCGAGATACCCAATTTGTTGGGAAATTTTGGTCAAGTTTGTGGGAATTGATGGACACTAGACTGAAAAAGAGCATAGCTTTTCATCTGCAAATAGATGGCCAAACAGAAGTGGTCAACAGGATAGTGATCCCGTTGCTTAGAGGATATTGCAGCAAGCATCCCAAGCTTTGGGATGAACATTTATGTTATTTGCAGCATGCTTACAACCGAGCTAAACTTTCTTCTACACAGAGATCTCCTTTTGAGCCCTATTTTGGTTTCACACCAAGGTCTCCCTTGGATTTTGTCTTTGGTAAAGACATCGCAGTTGATGGACACAACAATGTGGACAAGGCAACCAAGTTCATTGAAAAATACAAGAGTTTCACTAGGCAGTACAGGAACAACTAGAAAAGAGCCAAGCCAAGTACAAGGCAAGGCATGACAAGCGTCGGATAGAGCATAGTTTCCAAGTTGGTGATCAAGTCTGGCTGTACATCAGCAAAGACAGAATGCAAGGTGAAGGTAAGAAGCTGAAGCCAATAAGGTATGGACCTTTCAAGATACTTGAGAAAATTGGTGAGAATGCTTTTCGCCTTGATTTACAAGCCTACATGCACATCTACTCAGTTGTTAATGCAGACATCTTGAAACTATATGAACCTTCATTAATTGAAGATCTCGAAGAGCTGAGTCAGTTGCCTTCTATTGATGATTTGTTGCCTGAATATCTTAATGAGTTGCAGGAAGATACAGTTCTGGACAGGAAGGTGAGAACCACACGCAGAGGGGATGTTGAGTACCTTAGGATTGGACTCAAAGGTTCAAAACCAAGCAGTGTGAAATGGATAGAAATTGGGCAAGCGAGGAATCTATACCCTCACTTGATTGATGCTTAAAACCAACTTTTGGTGGTCCAAAAGCTTTTTCAGTGGGAAGGTCGTGATCCGAATTGGATCCTAAACACTCTCTAAGTTTTCATAACCTCTTTCAAAGTATGCCAAAAGATTCAAGTCTTAGAAAGATTGAGCTATCAGAAGAAATCCTCATGACAGTTACAATTTGTGATCAGCGAGGAGCAATGAGGACCCTCGATCGAGCGCGCAGACCGTTGGCCCATGGTAACATGCACTGGTGCAAATTGGCAAAATTAGAGGCTAATTCAAGAAACAGGGGTAGTTTCTGATACACAATTAGCACTAATCGCATATCGCAGGGTGTCCCCCTTAGTGAAGGAAAGCCCTGAGTGCTTGGACCCGAAATGACTATGAAATGCGAAAAAGTAATTAATTTGGTTCCGTAGAGCGAGATTCTACAAAACCGGTAGGATATCAGAAGGCCTCGAGGTGGTAAACAGTTTCAACTGAGTCCCACCCGGTGCCACACATTAAGTGACACGCATTCGGTGGAAGAGAGAGAAAACCATTCACATCGGATGGGTAAATGTCATGCTACTTATCTGCCCGATATGAATGACAACCGTAGGATTTGGGGGGCCCAGATCAATGGTGGAGGTGGGTCCTGATAAATGACCGGATTTGACAAGGTTTTAAAGCAAGATTACATGGGATTTGAAGTCCGACGTGGACGATGAGTTGGAAAAAGATTCGTGTTCGTGGGTGATCTTGGAGCAAACAGAAATAAAGGTCGTTCAAATGTGTCCAAGGAACCTAACACACTCACCCATTGCAGAATAGGTGGCCACCTTCCTGTGAGGCATTACATAGTGATGATGACGCAGAACAGGAGAATTAAAATGGACAGAGGCAGGAAAACCAGAAAGCTAGGAAGCAGAAATGAACAGTAAAAAAACAGACTGGCTTTAAAACCATGAACTGACAGAAGCAAAGAACACAGAGGAGATTTAGTTAGACAGGGAAGCTAAGAGAAGAGAACAAAGAGAAGAAGCTAAGCTGACCTGAAGGCAGCATCGAACAAGATAGAGCTAGAGAGGGTCAGAGAGTCTGTGTACTCCATAGAAGGCTTGAGAGGTTCAAGCGAACTCCTTCGCAAGGTCTGTCATGTATGAGTCTCAGATTGGGCTCCTACCACTGTGACCAATAGAGGTCAAGTTTCAGTAAGGAGAGTTTTTGTACTCCAGAGACTTGAAGAATCCAAGTCCAATCCTACTGATTTTTATCTATTTAGAGAGACTCGAATTGAGCTCACTGTTGTAAAAACTCTACTTTGAAAACATAATAGGGAGGCCATCACTGAAGGCTGGACCAGGAAATGTAGCCCAGGAGCATTGGGTGAACTCATTATTAAACTTGTTGTGTTTACATGTTTTCCTGTTATGTTTTCTCTAACTACCTCAGTGTCTATGTATTTCACAATCTTATCGATCCATTGCATAAAGTAACATAGGCACATCCATGCACATGAGTCTGTAATACCTTTAATTCTTTGTCCTGGATAAATTCCAGATCATCCATACTAAAAAATGGCTGAAAAATTCATAACTCTGATGGAGAAATGGACAGCGCCATTGCATTTGTGGCGTCGAGAAATGCTGAAACCATATAAAATTTGTCAAAATCTGACAAAGTGAAAATTCGGCCCTCCTGCAAAAAATATGCCTCAAACTGTGTGCATTGCTTCCTCTGCCTGGGTGCACTGATAATATGTGTTTAAATAATAAATTTTCTGGCGAACTTCCTGAAGGAGTTAGTTGGCATATTGGTTAAAAATAATGAGTGGTTGAGGAGGGGTGAGGGGATCAAATCCTGCCCCTCCCATTTTAACATACAATAGTGGTTTTTGGGTGGTGGGTTCGCCAGTCCGGTGGCCCACTCCCCCTATTCCCGTGGCCATTTTCCAATGTTCCATGGGAGGGGCTAGGGGTAGTGTCCCGCCCCTCCACACACACACACAGATATATATATATATATATATCTGTTGTAGTTTTGTGGTGGCGGGGTTGGTGGCCCACCACCCCTTTTTTATAATTTTTTTTGTTACATAAAACAATATGGTCGTTTGAAAACAAATCTGATTTTAAGCCGAAGGAGTCATTTTAACAAGGCAACAATTTCACCCTGAATTGGGCCGGATTTGGATGGATTCTATCTACCGGAAAAGTTCAAATTGTGTCTTTGTTAATCCTGCCCAGTCAGCAAAAAGTCAACCCAACTTTGACTGCTTCTATTTCCTTCATCCAGACTTGGATTGGAGTGTCGTTCACACCATTGGAATCAGGGCGATGAGCACTTTGATCTTATTTCAAGTTAATCACCTTTCTGCCACTTTACATCTTGAGCCTTTTCCATGCCACTGGTGTCTAGATATCCACTTGGATCAGCCAATACAACAATCCAACAAGATTTGCGCTCTGACTCAGGTGATGAAGGTAAAATAACCGCAATGGTTTCAACAGGTAAAACTTCTGATACTGGTTCAAGTTCTAACACTTCTATAGCTTCTTCAAACTGAAATCATCTAAATGAGGATAAAAGTGTTGAATTATTTCACATAAGGATAAATTTTAAGCACACAAAGATAGATATATTATTTGACATTGGATCACAAGAAAATTTAATATCTGAAGATTTAGTTAAGAAATTGGGTTTGGAGACACACAATCATCCAAGACCATATCCTCTAGGTTGGTTGAATAAAGAGACTCATATTAATGTCACAAAGTAGTGTCTGTTAAAATTTTCCATAACAAATCAAGTATATTTAGATGTGATTCCAAGATATATATATGGAGTAGTGCTAGGAAGTCCTTATCTCTATGATTTTGATGCAATGTTTTATAGGAAAGAGCATAATTATGATCTTAAAAAAGATGGGATTGAATTTATTGTCAAGGCACATAAACTTAAAACACACTTGGATTTAGTTTCAGTTAATCAGATGAAGAGATTAATAAGTTCAAGAAAGAAATATGTACTTATGGTAATCCAAAATGGATCCTAAAAACCCTCTAAGTCTTAAAAATAAAAAACTATCGGAAAAGGATGGACTTTTAGAAATGGCGGATTACACTATCGGGCCTGAAAAACATGAAGAAATGGCCAAAAATAGAGTTATTGAAGGCTTGGACAGTGATGCACAGGAGTTTTCAGATATGGCCGATCAATGGTCCAGATCCGATCGACATATCTCAATCGGTGATGGCAGGTGGACGTTATCGGAGGCTACCAAATAAATGTTACGACAACGATTAGCACGAGTCAATGAGAATCATCGATCAAGCGCACAGATCGACGGCCCAAGTTAACTCGCGATATCGCGCTGGCACAATACAAAGGAGCGCTTACCAATGGCTTGGGGACTATGCGATATGAGATTGCGACATGTCGCATCGCAATATCACATCAGAGCAATACGAAGGAGTGGGGCCGATACATGCGACTTGCGATAGCCAGACCCGACGGGGTTATGAATGAGATTTAATATATTTTGAGTTCCGGAAAAAGGGCTTTTCCTATGTATTTCACAATTTCATCAAATAAATTAAATACAAGGGAAATGCGCTCGATGCGATGAATCTGGACGTGAAGGGTTTATAAATGCAAATGTATATTATTTCAAGTCCACCATAAAGCCATTTTGTCAGGATTTCAGTGTGTTAATGTATTTTTTTTAATACAAAGGAAACCAAGGAACTGCGGTACTTGCGACTTGTGATAGCGATTACAGGTGGACCCGATAGGAGTCTAGGGCGGATTTGATGATATTTCAATTTCGATAAACGATAGATTGTCAAATTTTCCAATGTTTTAAAGTATTTCTCTGTGTAAACAGAGAAAGACCATTTTTGGGATTTCAAAGGCACCGATGATCCTTCCGTTGCAGAACAGGTGACCACCATCCCTGAAGACGTTTAGCAATGATTGATTAACGCTTAGAGGGGGATTTGAGCGGATAGAGGCCGGGAACCAGAGAGCCCAGAAGAGGAAACGAATAGACAGTGCTGATTGGCTTAAAAGCCATAGAATGATAGAGACAGAGGCAAGTAGTACTGAGACAGAGAGAAAACAGAGCCAGAGAAGGAGAGAAAGAGTCTATGTACTCAGAGAGGCTTGAGGGATTCAAGCAAACTCTTGTTGTTTTGTATCTGTTGTGTTGAGACTCAATTTGAGCTCACATTTTGTAAAACTCTGCTCTTGAAGACATAATAGAGAGGTCACCACTGAAGGCTGGACCAAGAGACGTAGCCCAAGAGTTTTGGGTGAACTCCATATTAAACTTGTTGTGTTATGTGTGTTTGTCTATTATGTTTCTCTAACTGCTCATTGTCTATATTATTCACAATCTTATCGATCCATTGCACTAAGTAATATAGGAAAATCCATGCACATGAGTCTATAATACCTTAATATTAGTCTAAGATCTCATTTTCAGATCAAGTGGTATCAGAGCTTTAGGTTTGCTAAGGTTAGACAAGCTTGTGTTGGATTGTTGAATGCTAGCTAGGTAAAAGCTCAAACTAGGAGAAGGAGAACTTGTTGAGGCTAATCCAGAAATTGGAAGAATCTATCCTAGGAGGAGAATGGCAGAACAAGTCCCATTGGAATCAGAATCTCAGTTCATGGACAATTTCATGACCATGAGAGCCATGGTTGAAGAGATGTATCGAGAATTCAAGAAGGGTCGAGGTGAAAGTACTTCAACCTCCAAACAAGACAAGGGAGCGGAGGAACCTTCTCTAGATTCCCCAGAGGGCAAAGGGAAAGGGGAAAATCTTCCTCCATCTTCTCCTCCACCATCACCTCCATCATCATCATCTCCTAGCCAAGGATAATTTTAGGGGGAATGTTCGCCCTTTGGCGAAATTAATGTGTTTTAAATTTTTAGTGGGCGAATATTTTGTATCATAGTACATTTTTACAAATCACCTCAAATAGCCCACCTTATTTTAAGGGAGAGGGTAAAAAAATTAAATTTAGCCCTTGAAATGAGGACTTACCACCTTCCATTCGCCCATTTTCAAGAATACGTTTTATTTAAGTGAATCTATTCGCCCATTTTCAAGAATAGGTTTTATTTAAGTGAATACTATGGGCCAAATATCATATTTATAAAAGATGTATGGTAAATTAATAAAAATATAAATAAATGAGAGGCATGGTAAATAAATAAAACATTTTTTATATTTACTCCATAAGTCACCTTATATACATGTAAGGGTGTAAACAAATAAAAATATAAGTAAAGTGAAGGTATGGTAAATAAATAAAAATATAAATAAACTAGACGTATCGTAAATAAATAAAACCTCTTTTTATATTTAGTCGATAACCCTCGTTCTATTTATGAAGGCTCAAGAAAGACGTTTTATTTAAGTGAATCCTATGGGCCAAATACCATACTTGTAAAAGAGGTATGGTAAATTAATAAAAATATAAATAAACTAGAGGTATGGTAAACAAATAAAATATATTTTTATATTTACTCCATAAGTCACCTTATATTTACGAACACTAAAAAAAAGGTTATATTTAGGTGAAACCTATGGCCAAAATACTATGGGACAAATACCATGGACTAGATTGTTATTAATACCATGCAAAAAACCATTATTAACCCTAATATTAGAATTAATAAAAATAAAAATGGCACATGGTATTCACCAAAATGGCACATGGTATTCACCTGGAATTTATAATCGAGTAAAATATTCGCCATGCCTGGTGAGAGATTCGCCAAAAAATTATATATACATATTATATTATTGATAAAATCGCCTTCCATTTTTCCTATATACCATGGAAATTCGCCCATTTATTATATTTATAAATTTAGGGGGGGTTCTTAAAATTTTCCCTGCTCCTAGCCTTGAAAATAAAAATAAGAAAACATCTTTGATTAAATTAGATGTAAAATTTGATTTTCCAATATATGATGAAGAATTAAATGCAGAAAAGCTAGATAACTGGATTAGACAGATTGATGTATATTACAGGGTGTAGAACATCGATTCAGAAAGGAGAAATATTCAGCTGGCTAGCCTTCACCTTGGAGGAACTGCCCTAGTGTGGTGGGAAGGCAGGACACAAGCTAATTTTAAGAAGCACGGTAAAATTCTTTCTACCTAGAATGAATTTGTTTCTGCAATTAAAAAACAATTCTATCCACTAGCTTATATGCAGCAAGCAATGATGAGTTGGCAAACTCTTCGCCAATTAAAGGGGCAAAGTGTACAAAGCTATACCCAGGAATTTAGAAAAAGAGCTTTAACTCTAGGCATTTCTCTAGACTCACCGAAAACTTTGTTGAAGTATATAGGTGGTTTACATAGAATTTGAAGCACACCTTTCTCATGTTTAATCCCACTAGCCTAGATGATGCATCAGTTCAGGCTATACATCTAGAGGCTAGAGGCAAGAATGTGAACCCAGAGATTGGGGGATCATCAAAACCCTCTACAAGCAAGAACAGGGAAAAGAAGAAGTAGAAACGAAAGGAGAGGAAGGTAAACGCTGTACATAAAGACAAACCTTCATGCACTCACTGCAAGAAGGATGAAAACAATGATGAACACTGTTGTTCTTTGTATCCGGAGCTGAAACCTAAAAGGTTCGGTGGTAAGAAGAAGAAGACAGTTGATTCTATTCAGAAATACTTGGGGTTAGACTCAGGTGATGGTACAGAAAGAAAAACCTTCATGCACTCACTGCAAGAAGGATGGAAATGATGATGAACACTATTGGTCTTTGTATCTAGAGCTGAAACCTAAAAGGTTTGGTGGTAAGAAGAAGAAGACAGTTGCTTCTATTCAGAAAGACTTGGGGTTAGACTCTGGTGATGAAACAACAGTCACAGCTACAAGTATAAAAGGTAAAATTTTTGAAGCATCTACAAGTAATTCTGCACAACCTATTGATAATGAAGATAATGAGAGGAAAAGACGTGAGATTTTTCATATGAGAGTTATTTCCAAGCACCAAAAGGTTGATACTTTATTTGATAGTAGATCACAAGTAAACTTGATTTCTGAAACAATTGTAAAGAAGTTGGGCTTACTAACAACACCTCACAAGAAGCCATATCCATTAGGTTGGGTATGTGATAAAGCAAAGCTACAAGTCACTAGACAATGTAAATTTAGGTTTACTATTGGGTCAACATTTGTAGATGAGGTTGAGTTAGATATAGTTCCCTTGGGTATAAGTGGTATTGTTTTAGGAAGTCCTTACTTGTATGATAGAAAAGCTATTTTCTATAGAGCTAAAAATAAGTATCAACTCACTAAAGATGGAATAGAATATATTGTAAGAGCTCATAAACTCAAAAATAACTACTCTCTCATAAACTCAGGGCAGATGAAAATAATTGTAAATTCATGCAAGCAATTTTTACTAATGGTTGTAAAGGAAAAGAACCCTGATAAAAACCAATATATTTGAGGGTTGTGATGCTAAAAAGAAATCTGATTTAGATAAAGTTGTTTCAGAATATGATATCCTATTTCAAGAACCTAAAGTTTTTCCACCCAAAAGGGAAATAGTACATGAAATTCATTTGCAACAAGATGCTCCATTGCCTAACATCTGAATGTATATGTTATCCGCTTTAGAGAATGCAGAGATCAAGAAGCAGGTACACGAGCTGCTCGATAAAGGGTTCATAAGACCAAGCACATCACCATGTGGATCTCCAATTGTGTTGGTGAGAAAGAAAGATGGTTCATGGAGGATGCGCATTGATTATAGATCACTGAATAAAATAACAATCAAGAATCGTTATCCTCTTCCTCGCATTGATGATCTATTAGATTAGCTGAAAGAAGCAGTTTACTTTTCAAAGTTGGACTTGTGTAGTGGCTATCATCAGGTTAGAGCAGTAGATCAAGATGCATGGAAGATTGCTTTCAAAACAAAGCAAGGGTTGTATGAATGGCTGGTTATACCTTTTGGCTAACTAATGCTCCTACCACTTTCATGAGAGTTATGAATGATGTACACATACCTTTTATAGATGATTTTGTAATTATATATTTAGATGACATTCTTGTTTTCAATAAAACATGGGAAGAACATTTGAAGCATGTAAAGAAGACTTTAGATGTTTTGAAAAGAGAAAATCTCTATGTGAAGTTACCAAAATGTGAATTTGGCAAAACATCTTTAAATTATTTGGGTCATATTGTAGGGGGTGGTGAATTGAAGAAAGATCCCTCTAAGGTTGAAGTCATTGTGAACTGGCCTAAACCCAAATCTGCTACAGAAGTTAGGAGCTTCCTAGGAGCAGCATAATATTGGAGAAAGTTTATTTCTAACTTTTCCTTGATTGCAGCTCCCTTACATGCTTTAACAGGATTGAATAAGGTGTTTCAGTGGGGAGGCAAACAACAGAAAGCCTTCGACACCTTAAAAGAAAAAATTAGTACAACACTAGTACTAGCACTGCTAGATCTTCAATGACCATTTGAGATTGAAACAGATTCCAGTGACTATGCCATGGGAACAGTGTTGATGCAACATGGTAAACCCATATGCTATCATTCTGAGACATTTAATTCTGCAATAGTTAATTATCCCACATATGATAAAGAATTGTATGCCTTAGTATAGAGTGTGATAAAGTGGAAACATTACCTAATGGGAAAAGAAACAATTATACATACAGATCATCAACCACTTCAATATTTGCACTCACAAACTAAATTGCGGCAATCAAGACACTCTAGGTGGATGCATTTTCTACAACAGTTTCATCTTATCATTAGATATAAGAAGGGCATACACAACAAGGTTGCAGATATGTTATCCAGACCAGTCACAAATGCATCTACTATACTTAAGCATAACTCAGTAATGCATGAAAGCAACATTTAACAATATGCTCAAGATGTAGATTTTAAAGATGTATATGCAACCTTAAGTCATGGAAAACAAGTAGAAGAATTGGATTATTATGTTAAGGACCAACTCTTGTATCATTTGGGAAAGTTATGCATTCCACAAACTGAAAGAGTTAACATAATCTGAGAAGCACATACTTCTCTTATATCAGGTCACTTTGGTGTAAGTAAAACAATTGCACAACCACAAAGGTTCTGTTATTAGCCAAGAATGCATGAAACAATTTCTAGATATATTAAAGGGTGTACTATGTGTGCTAAAAGCAAGCCTAGCAATAGAAAATTAGGCTTGTACACTCCACAGTTCCTTCTCATCCTTGGGAAAGTGTTTCCATGGACTTTGTTGGGGGATTGCCAAAAAGAAAATGTCATGACTATTTATATGTTATTGTGGACAAGTTCACCAAAAAGTGTATTTTGATACCTTGTAACAAGAAAATTACAGATAAACAAACATCGAAGTTGTTCTTTTAGCATGTCTGGGTTCATTTTGGGTTACCCACTCCCATTGTATCTGATTGAGATTCTTGATTTGTTGGGAAGTTTTGGTCAAGTCTGTGGGAATTGATGGATACTAGACTGAAGAAGAGCATAGCCTTTCATCAACAAACAAATGGCCAAACAGAGGTAGTCAATAGGACAGTGATCCAGTTGCTCAGGGGCTATTGCAGCAAGCATCCCAAGCTTTGGGATGAACATTTGTGTTATGTGCAACATGCTTACAACCGTGCTAAGCACTCTTCTACACATAGATCTCCTTTTGAGACTTGTTTTGGTTTTACACCAAAGTCTCCCTTGGATTTTGCCTTTGGAAAAGACATAGTGGTTGATGGACACAATGATGTGGAAAAAACAACCAAGTACATTGAACAGATCCAAGAAATTCACCAGGAATTGCAAGAACAACTGGAAAGAAGCCAGGCCAAGTACAAGGCAAGGCATGACAAGCATCGAATTGAGCATAGCTTCCAATTTGGTGATCAAGTCTGGCTATACATTAGCAAAGACAGAATGCAAGGCGAAGGTAAGAAGTTGAAGCCAATAAGGTATGGGCCTTCCAAGATACTTGAGAAAATTGTTGATAACACTTTTTGCCTTGATTTTCCAGCTTACATGCACATCTATTTAGTGGTTAATGCAGAAAACTTGAGACTGTTTGAACCTTCATTGATTGAAGATCCCAAAGAGCAAAGTTAGTTTCCTTCTATTGATGATTTGTTGCCTAAATATCTCAATGAGTTGCAGGAAGATACAGTTCTGGAAAAGAAGGTGATAATTACGCGCAGAGGGGATGTTGAGTACTAAGAATCGAACTCAAAGGTTCAAAAGCAAGTAATGCACAATGGATAGAGATTGGTCAAGTGAGGAAGTTGTATCCTCACTTGATCGATGCTTAAAAACCAAATTTTGGTGGTCCAAAAGCTTTTTCAATCGGAAGGTGTGATCCAAAATGGATCCTAAAAACCCTCTAAGTCTTCAAAATAAAAAACTATCGCAAAAGGATGGACTTTTAGAAATGGTGGATTACACTATCGGGCCTGAAAAACATGAAGAAATGGCCAAAGACAGAGTTATTGGAGGCTTGGACAGTGATGCACAGGAGCCGTCAGATTTGGCCGATCAATAGTCCAGATCTGATTGGCATATCACAATTGACGATGGCAGGTGGAGGCTACTAGGGGCTACCACATAAATGTTGCGACAATGATCAGCGTGAGTCAACAAGGACCATCGATCAAGCGTGCAGATCGACATCCCAAGTTAACTTGAGATATCACATCTGCACAATACAAAGGAGCGCTTACCAACGGCCTAGGGACAATGTGATATGCGATTGCAACATGTTGCATTGCAATATTGCATTGAAGCAATACCAAGGAGCGGGGCCGATACATGTGACTTGTGATAGCTAGACCCGACGGGGTTATGAATGAGATTTAATATATTTTGAGTTTCGGAAAAAAGGCTTTTCTTATGTATTTCACAATTTCATCAAATAAACAAAATGCAAGGGAAATGCACTCGATGCGATGAATCCACACCTAAAAGGGTTTATAAATGAAAATGCATATTATTTGAAGTTCACCATAAAGCCATTTCGTCGGGATTTCAGTGTTTTAATGTATTTTTTTTAATACAAAGGAAACCACGACACCGGGGTACTTGCGACTTGCGATAGCGATTATAGGCGGACCCGATAGGAGTCTAGGGTAGATTAGATGATATTTGAGGTCTGATAAACGAAATATTGGTGGATTTTCCCGTGTTTTAGAGTTTTTCTCTGTTTAAACAAAGAAATACCATTTTTGGGATTTCAAAGGCGTCGATGGTCCTTCCGTTGTAGAACAAGTGGCCACCATCCTTGAAGACGTTTAACAATAATTTCTTAATGCTCAGAGGGGGATTTGAGTGGATAGATGTCGGGAGCTAGACAACCCAGAAGAGGAAACGAATAGACAACATCGATTGGCTTAAAAGCCACAAAATGACAAAGATAGAGGCAAGAAATACTGAGATAGAGAGAAAACAGAGCCAGAGAAGGAGAGAAAGAGTCTGTATATTCAGAGAGGCTTGAGGGATTCAAGCAAACTCCTGTTGTTTTCTGTCTGTTGTGTTGAGACTCATTTTGAGCTCACATTTTGTAAAACTCTGCTCTTGAAGACATAATAGAGAGGTCACCATTGAAGGTTGGACCAAGATACGTAGCCCAAGAGTTTTGGGTGAACTCCATATTAAACTTGTTGGGTTATGTGTGTTTGTATATTATGTTTCTCTAACTGCTCATTGTCTATATTATTCGCAATCTTATCGATCCATTGCACTAAGTAATATAGGAAAATCCATGCACATGATTCTGTAATACCTTAATATTAGTCTAAGATCTCATTTTCATATCATATGGTTGTGAAAGAACAACATAAGGATTGACAGGATGCTTTTTCAGGTTGTGAATCTCAGTTCAAAGATAGATTGGTTAAAGTGGTAGATTCATTTCAAAATCTATTTAAGGAACCAAAAAATCTTCCTCCTAAAAGAGAAATACAACATGAAATACAATTAATGTCAGATGCCCCTCTTCCTAATATTGGAATGTATCACCTATCAGTTATAGAGAACGAAGAAATAAAGAAACAAATACAAGAATTGGTTGAAAAAGGTTTTATTCGACCTAGTTCATCTCCATGTGGCTCACCCATAATTTTGGTTCCTAAGAAAGATGGAACATGGAGAATATGTGTCGAATTTAGGGCCTTAAACAAGATAACAATAAAAAACCAGCATCCTCTTCCCAGGATAGATGATTTACTTGATCAACTGAAAAATGTTGTCTATTTCACTAAGTTAGATTTAAGAAGTGGGTATCATCAAATCCACATAGTAGAAAATGACATCTAGAAGACTGCATTCAAAACTAGACAGGGACTATTTGAATGGTTGGTAATGCCTTTTGGTTTGTGTAATGCACCAACAACTTTCATGCGGGTTATGAATGATGTTTTCCACCCATATATTGATAAATTTGTCATAATCTACTTAGATGACATTCTGATTTTCAGTTCCAGTATAGAAGAACATGTTAAGCATGTTAAGTAGGTTTTCGAAGTATTGAACAAAGAAAAGTTGTACCTTAAACTTTCAAAAAGTGAATTTGGTAAAAATTCACTAAATTATCTTGATTACATAGTTTGAGGTGGAAGTTTAAAAATAGATCCAGCTAAAATCGATGTGATTGTTAAGTGGCCAAGACCACAAAATGTGACTGAATTTAGAAGTTTTTTAGGTGCAATTCAGTATTGGAGAAAATTTATTGCTCAATTTTCTTTGATTGCTTCACCATTACATGATTTAGCAGGTTATAAAGTTCCCTTTCAGTGGGGAGGTAAACAACAAAAATCTTTTAATACACTTAAGCAGAAAATAGTCACAGCACCAATCTTAGCTTTACCAGATATTCAACAGCCATTAGAAATTGAAACAGATGGTAGTAATTATGCAATGGGTGCAACCTTACTTCAAAAAGGGAAACCAAATTGTTTTCATTCAGAAAATTTTTCTAAGTCAGTAATGAATTATCTGACATATGATAAAGAACTATTTTCTTTGGTTGAAAGTGTTAAGAAATGGAAACATTACTTAATGGGTAAGGAAACAGTGATTCACACAGATCTCTAGCTGCTTTAGTACTTATAGTCTAAAACTAAGTTGGAAGAATCTCGTCATTACAGATGGATGGGATTTCTTTAGCAATTTCACTTAGTAATTAAGTAAAAAAAAGGTTTCAAAAACAAAGTAGCTGATATGTTATCTAGGCCATCTTTGAATGCTTCCGTAGTTCTACATAGTAGCTCTTTAAAGCATGAAAGTTATATAGAACAATATAGAACAGATGTTGATTTCAAAGATATTTATGAATCACTAACTCATGGTGCTAAGGTGGAAGAAATCAATTATCATGTTCATGACAGGTTGTTATATCATCTGGGTAAGTTATATATACCACAGACAAAAAGAGCGTATGTTGTCTGAGAAGCACATTATTCTCGCATTTCAGGGCATTTTGGAGTAAGAAAAACAATGTCACAAGTTCAAAGGTATTATTACTGGCCTCGTATTAATGAAACTATTGCTAAATACATTAAAGGATGTGTGATGTGTTCGACTAACAAACCAGGCAATCGAAAGATTGTTTTATACATGCCACTCCAGTTCCTTTGCGACCATGGGATAGTATTTCCATGGATTTTGTTGGAAGACTTCCTATGTCTAGGAGAGGGCATGATTATTTGTATGTTGTGGTCGACAGAATCAGAAAAATGTGTATTCTTGTTCCATGCAAAAAGAAAGTGAGAGATGAACAGGCTGCAAATATGTTCTTCGATCAGGTATGGGTTCATTTTGGGTTACCTACTTCTATTATTTTTTATCTAGACACTCATTTTGTAGGAGAATTTTGGTCCACTTTATGGGAACTCATGGATACAAAGCTAAAGAAGAGCACAACCTTTCATCCACAAACCAACGGACAAACTAAAGTGGTGAATAGGACAGTCATACATATCCTCCGAGGGCATTGTAGTAAACATCCTAAATTGTGGGATGAATCTTTACCTTATGTGTAGCATGCTTACAATCGAGCCTTACATTCATCCACTAATCCATCGCCATTTGAAACATGTTTTGGGTATCTACCGAAGTCACCAATGGATTTCATGTTTGGTGAAGAGGATAAAGTGGGTGAACATGATGATACGAAAAAAGCAGTTAAGTTCATTCAACGAATACAATAGATACATGCAGTAGTGCAGGATCAGTTAGAGAAGTTTCAGGCCAAGTATAAAAGGCGCCATGACAAGCGTCAAGTCGATCATAATTTTCAGGTCGGTGATTAGGTATGATTGTATATCAGTAAAGACAGGTTGAAAGGAGAAGGTAAGAAACTGAAACCCGTCAGGTATGGCCCTTTATTATGGAAAATATTGGAAATAATTATTTTCGATTAAATTTACCTCCTTACACGCGAATTTACTCAGTTGTAAATGTGGAAAATTTGAAACTGTATGAACCTCCGATGATCATGGATCTTGAGGAAGATACACAGATTCCGACTATTGATGATTTGGCACTTGAGTATATGAATGAGTTGCAGGAAGATATCATCTTGGACAGGAATATTTGATTTTCAAGGCATGGAGATGTTGAATATCTTTGAGTAGGACTCAAGGGCATGTATCCGAACAAGGCAAGGTGGATGGAGATCGGAAAAGTGAGGGAACTATACTCTCACCTAATATCTGCTTAAAATCAAACTTTTGTGGTCCAAAAGCTTTCAACTGGAGAGGATTGATCCAAGAGGATCTTGTTAGTCCATTGTATCCAGAGAGTTCCGGTCGTCTTCAGCTTCATCAACTTCGTTAGTGTTCTTTAGTTCTTCCGGTGTTGGTTTCGTCGTTAGTTCGTCATGGTGGAAATTTCGCAATGTGAAAATTTGTTGTATATGGTTTATTTACTTAAAGGTAATGACCCTCAATGGGAACCTAACTCATTGTATTAAACCTATGGTGAAAAACCTAATGCTAAACCTATTACCTAAACCCTAAGCGCATTAAAATACCAAACCTTAAGTTAAATGAGCCTTTAGGCCTTTGTATTACAATAAAAAAAATTACAAAACAACATAAATACATACCCACAATCCTAACTGTGGAGGAGACCGCAACAGAACCACGGCTCATGTGAGCGGAGTCAGAGTTAACCATCACATCAACCTTAACCACAGTCTTAAACCGTCAGTCTTAAACCACATGGGGAGTTAGCGGACATGTGACAGAGTTCACTGCAGAGTTTAATGTAACCGTGTTATAACCATCAGAGGTTGTGTTATGTGAATGGTGGAAATCTGCCAGGTGTAACCACAACGACAGAGGTAACGTGGACACATGTAAACCATCTGAGTGATGTCTACGCCAGAATCGTCATGAGAAGACTGTGGAGGTGTCCATTTGTGGTTAGCACATGACCTGTTCACATGGAAACAGTTAGCCAACACGTCGTTTGATAACCGCCAGCGGGTTCTGTTGATAAAATTTGGTATTTTTGGGTTTTGTAATTAAAATTGTGATCCAAAAGATTTCAAGTGAAGAGGATTGATCTAGGAGGATCTTGTCAGTCTAGTGTATCCAGAGAGTTCAGGTTGTCTTCAGCTTCATCAACTTCGCCAGTGTTCTTTATTTCTTCCGGTGTTGATTTCGTCATGGTGGAAATGTCGCAATGTGACAATTTGTTGTATATGGTTTATTTACTTAAAGGTAATCACCCTCAATGGGAACCTAACTCATTGTATTAAACCTATGATAAAAGTCCTATGCAACAAACCTATGGTGAAAAACCTAATGCTAAACCTATTACCTAAACCCTAAGTGCATTAAAACACCAAACCCTAAGTTAAATGACCCTCTCGGCCTTTGTATTACAATAAAAAACATTACAAAACAATATAAATACATACCCACAGTCCTAACTACGGAGGAGACTACAACGAAATAGCAGCTCATGTGAGCAAAGTCAGACTTAACCGTCACATCAACCTTAACCACAGTCTTAAACCGTCAGCCTTAAATTGCACGGGGAGTCAGCAGACATGTGACGAAGTTCACCGCAGAGTTTAATGTAACCGCATTATAACCATCAGAGGTTGTGTTATGTGAACGGTGGAAAGCCGCGAGGTGTAACCGCAATGAAGGAGGTAACGTGGACACATGTAAACCATTAGAGCAATGTCTACGCTGGAATCGTCGGGAGAAGACTGCGGAAGTGTCCATTTGTGGTTAGCTCATGACCTATTCACATGGAAACAGTTAGCCAACATGCTGTTTGATAACCGCCAGCGGGTTCTATTGATAAAATTTGGTATTTTTGGGTTTTTTAATTAAAGTTTGGACTATTTTTAATACAAGGACCTTGTAACCAACACCGAAGGTGGTAAAACCTAACAGGACCGAGCCTTAACCAACCCTAAATTGCAACTTATTCATCTCGAATTCAGCTTGAGGAGGTTGGAGTGTTTTTTCAGGCCTTTTTAAAGGCATTTTTCTCATTGAAGGCATTAGAGTGGTTTTGGAGTTTTGGTATGCAGATTCTGGAAGTGAGAGGATGTTTTTTTTTTAGTGTAACAGGAGCATCGAGAATCAAAATTGGGAACCGTGATAGGCGTTGGAAAGATGGTTTATAAAGCTTCCTTATGACAGTGATTAAAAGTTCTTGTGTGCACATTCATTCTAGTCAATTCTCTGTGTAATCGACCTCCTTGGTTTCAATCCTAATAAAGTGGCCGCCCATCTTGAAAGCGGACTTGGAGACATAGTCCATCAGGGACGAAATTCGTAATAAATCTTGTTCTTTGGTATCGCTGTGTATTTGTTATTTTCATTACTATTTTGCATCTTACTTATGTTTTATTAGTTGTCATAAAAGTTTTTCTTCTCAAGAAGTTCTCTCGATTTTCGCACTTTTAGTTAACAAACAATTTTTTAATGGATAATCAATTCTACATCAGTTTTAACTTATGATCATTTCAGATCAGCAACAACCAAACTATCCCACAAATTTGGTATAGAACACATCAAATTGATGCACTTATCTTCATCTGAAATGTTAATATCAATAGATAATAACTGGTTTACCACAATATTAAATGCGTTCAGATGCTCTATTGTCGAGTCTCCATCTTTCATCCTTAGGTTATACAACTTTTTTCGTAGGAACAATTTATTCACTAGAGACCTAGATTGGTAGAAAGTCCCTAACTTTTCCCACAATGCCTTCATCGTAGCGTCCCCTGATACATTCAGCAATACTAAATCTGAGACACACAATCATATTGTGCTTTTTGCCTTCCGATCCAATTTCTTCTAGTCTTCATCAAACATTGTCGTTGGTTTAGTACCCAGATCTATTGCGATTCACTTATCTTTATCTACCAAAAAATCCTCCATCTTGAGTTTCCAGAACCCAAAAATCTGACCATTAAATTTCTCAATCTCTATATTTCCACTGCTCGACATCTTCTTTCACTACAATAATCGATCCTGTAGATATCCCATTGAACAGGGTCTACTATAGGCCTGAGAGAAACCCCTCAACAACAAAGGCATCCCCTTGAAGCCAAAACAACTCTAATACCGAATGAGTAGGTTTTAACCCTGTAAAAAAATTACCTGCATACGAATTCTAAAAAATAGAAAATAAACAATGGCGAGAGCATAACACATAAAATAAATAAACTGAGATTTTCCCCTGGATCCCAAAACCAGGACTACCAGATTGATTTTTCATTATGTTCCTTTCAATGTTACAATACATATATATACAAATTGAAGCATCCATAAACCCTAATCCATTAACCTTGGATTAGAATATAATTGTAATTCCCTTGACCAGATCTACAAAATACCATGGACCGAAAACCATCACGCCCAAAACCATGTGCGAAATCCATGCACAAAACCATAGGTAGGTTTGACCACCTAATATTGGATCCAAAAAAAAAATCCCAGGGCACTGCCTCGGACGCCGTAGAGGGGGCCCACCAACCCCCTCAAACCCCCTGTTGCACAGGTATGCGTGGATATTCCACATGCATAATTGAAGTCCCATCACCATGCCTCTAATCACAAAATGGCGGAAGGTGGATGATACCAGAGGCGAGCGAGTGGATCCCACTCTCTATAGGTAGCTCATAGGGTCATTGTTGTATCTAATGAACACACAACCATACATTTGCTTCACAGTCAATCAATTGAACTAGTTTATGGTTGAGCTGACCAAAGTGCATTGGGTTGCCACCAAACATGTGTTGAGGTTTCTCAAAGGTTAAAATACATATGGGTTGTTATACATGAAGGTTGATGGAGTTATTCTTTAGGGATTCAAAGATTGATATTTGGAAGGGGATTCAACAGACATGAAGATAACTTTAGGTTTTTCTTTCCGTGTTGGGTCAACAGTGTTTTCCTGATTCAGTAAGAAGCAGAGATCAGTGGCACTTAGCTTAGCTAAGGCCAAGTATATGTTAGGTCTGTGTAATACTAGTGTATCCCCCTTATTGTTATTGTTGTGCACATGTATCCACCATATTGTTATTGTTGTGCCCCATAGAAGTCTGCTATTGTTATTGTTATGCCCTTACATTAGTATTGTTATGTAGGCTCTGGATAGATTGTCACCCCTTAGACTCCTATATATACAAAGGAGTTATTGTCATTTAAATCATTCAAAAATTGTTCATTTATGTAATTTAAAGGAGGTTTCCCCCTCGAAGAGGATAATATAGAAGTCGTTGATCTATATTTTTGTCTACTATTATTATTGTTATGCCCTTAAATTATTATTGTTATGTAGGCTCTCGATATATTGTGACCCCTTAGACTTCTATATACACAAAGGAGATTTTATCATTTAAATCATTGAATAATTCATTTATGTAATTTAAAGGAGGTTTCCCCCTCAAAGAGGATAATATAGAAGTCATTGATCTATATTTTTGTGAGTTGGTTGCATACTTTGGTATCAGAGCTTTGAATTCTAGGGTTTCGCTTCTTCAAAAAGGTCATATTGACATTGTCGCTATAAAGTTTTTTCTATGAGGCTTCAGAAGCTGAAAATTTTACCACATAGATCCAGAATCTTGGTGAACTTTGTGTAATTATTTCAGAGCTTGTTTCGCCATATTTTCGGAGATATGATCTGAGGAAGTTATGGTTTTTGCAGGCTCCATAATTATGTCTCAAACAGGTGACCTAAGGAAAATCATCATAACTTTCGTTTCAATCATCATATTTGAATTCTGTAAAAAATAGTTGAAAGTGCATGGACCTTTTTTTGCAGCAATTTCAAGGCTGAAGTTTGAAACATTATCATGTGGAATCCCGTACAACGCCACTCTACTGAACATGTACATAATCAAGGCATTGTGGGATATTTGGCATAACTCTTTCTTAAAGAATCCAATTGTGATGAAATTTGTGGGGTTGGAAATAATACTAAGAGATCTACCAGTGGAAGAAATTTTAGAACTTGGAGATCTAAAATTATAGAGTTACAACCGTTTCAAGATCGAGCTCCTAAAAGCAAGAAAAAGGTGTGTATTTTTTTAAACAAATTGCATCACTTTTGTTTGAAAAATTAGTTTGAAGTGATTCCAAGGGCACATTGACGCATAGATATTAGTAATTAGTATTGGGTTCTAAAATGACTTCGAAGAAAAATAATTCTACATGCATTAAGCCCTTAGAAATCTCTACTATGATGCATGAAGAGGAAGAATTGCAGCATGATACATCAAAATTACGAAACCAAGTGCAAAAAATTTCGTTCTCACAAAGAGCAACCAAAGATGAACTAAAATATGACATGGATGGTTTAAAAGATGATATGGATGGTTTAAACATAGACATGGAAGGTTTGAATGAAGGTTTTACAAAGTTGTTGCAAGAAAGGCTTTTTGGTGGTGACAAGGTAATCCATGAAAATCATGATGAGGACAAAAGGAATATGAATTACAATTTTAGAGACTACAATGTGGGGTTTAAGAACCACCACATTCCAAATACAGATATGAGGAAGTTTTATGGAAAGGATCTGGTAACATGGATACTATAGATGGAGAAATATTTTAATCTACAGGATGTGGAACCCTCACAAAAGGTACGTATTGCATCTTTATATTTAGAGCCCAATCAATTTGTATGGTATATATGGCTTTATTCTCTTAAACCAATTTTCACCTGGTAAATTTTTACTCAGGAAATGATAGCACATTATGAAGATACAAAGAGAAACAACTTCTTTAGCCAATTGAGAAATATCAAACAAAAGTGTTTAATGGCGGAGCACATTGAAGAATTCTAAAAATTTAAAATTAGGGTAATCGATATACCAGAGGAGCATAATATTGATGTCTTCATAGGGACTTTAAAAGATAAAATCCAAAACAAGGTTTTCCTTTGGGAACCTGATTCATTGGAGAAGGCATTCAAGGTGGAAAGAAAATTTGAAAGCAAAATTATGGCAACAAGGAAGTCTACCACTCACAACTATAAAGATGGAAGTGTTATTCTTCCACAACCTACAAGTTTGACACTACAACAATTGCAGGAAAAAAGAAAAAAAGGGATTTGTTATAATTGTGATAGAAAATACAATAAAGTTCATAAGTGTGCTAACAAGAAATTATTCTACATAGATTGTGAATAGGAGGAAGAAAAGGAACTAGAAACATCAAAAGAGGAGGATATACACCAGGAACCAACCCCGGAGAAAGAAGAAATGAGTTTGACCATATCTTGTAATGCATTCGCAGGAATTACCACCCCTAAAACTCTCAAGATAGAAGGATATATCAAGAAGGAAAAGGTAATAGTGGTGATTGATTCTGGGAGTACACATAAGTTTATTCATTGTAAGATAGCCAAGGAATTGAATTGCTTCCTATATCCAACATCCGAGTGTTAAGTGATGGTTTCAAATGGAGGAACTATAAATTTCTCTCGAAAGTTCCATAATATCAAGTTAACCATGGGGGGATGTGTATTGAATATTCCAATGCTTTCCATTCCAATTGGTGGCACTCATGTTGTACTATGAGTCCAATGGTTACAATCTTTGGGGACAATAGCTTTCCATTTTCAAGAATTTTTCTTGATTTTTTTTTGGGAAGGAAAGGAAGTTGAATTAAGGGTATCACAGGGAAACCAGGAAAGATAATTAGCTCTAATGACATGAAAAATATTATGAAGAAATAACAATGGGGCATAATTATACAATTATGCTCACTAGGGGTTCAAACATCGAAATCATCTATTTCTCTAGATCTCCAAAAATGATTAGACAATCATTCCAAGGTGTTTGAGACTTCCAAAGGCCTCCCACCTATTCGTGATCATGATCATGTGATTCACTTGATTCCAGGAAGTGTTCCTCCAAACATAAGGCCTTACATATATCCTTATGCCCAAAAGAGTGAAATTGAACGTATGGTTGTAGAAATGCTAGAGGTTGGTATAATTCAACCTAGTCAAAGTTATTTCTATACTCCAGTAGTATTGGTGCACAAGAAAGATGGATCATGGCGTATGTGCCTATATTATAGGGAGCTCAGCAGGTTCACTATTAAAGATAAATTTCACATTCCTGTGATTGATGAATTGTTGGATGAATTACATGGAGCAATTTATTTCACCAAGCTGAGTGGATAACCGAAGCAAGGAATGAATGGAAGAATGATGAAGAGGTGTGGTCACTCATTCAAAAGTTGCAACAAGATCCTAGTATATTTGATACATTTATTTGGAAAAATGATCCATTATTGTATAAAGATATCTTGTATATTTGAAAGAATTCCCAACTCAAACAAAAGATTATTTTGGAATTGCACACCTCTCCCTTAGGAGGGCACTCATGATTTTTAAAAACTTACCATAGGGTCAAGAAGGAATTTTTTTTGGATGGCCTTAAAACTGATATTCAGAAGTTTGTGGTAGAATGTTTGTTTTCCCAACAATATAAGGTTAAGACAATTAAGACCCCAGTTCTGTTACAACCTTTATCCATTCCAAGTCAATGTTGGGAGGATGTCTCAATTGACTTTATCACAGGTTTACCAAAGTCTGAAGGAAAGAGTGTCATCTTGGTGGAAGTTGATAAACTTACCAAATATGCACACTTTTTTTCACTGTCGCATCCTTTTAAAGTCAATACAATTTGTAGTGGTTCTAGCTAGGGTACTAGACTAGACTCTATATTTAATATCGACCAAGGTGCGTAAGCTTAGAGGCGTGGTCTAAAATATATAGACATAAAGAATCTCTGGCCAAGTGCGTAGGATGTAGGATACAATGCTTCTTTACGGAAGACCGGAATATGTAGCTTATCATTCACACACCTAGATTACCCTACTGATATGCTTGATTACAGTGCTTGTTATGAGATGCATCTATCAAATCAAACCATGAACCTAAGTACTGTGTATGACTGTAACAATGGTTTTAACCTCCTTACAGAGATATCACTCAGAAAACCCTTGTTTGGTAAACACACACAGCATGAAAAGATATTTACACTATCAAACTATATAAAGAAAGAATAAATGAACTGTAAAGCAAAACAGAGTTTATGATATAATGTCTTTATGAGTCACACAGGGATCGAATCCCTTACAAGACTCCCTTCCAGATCCTAGTGCTGACCATTCAACATAACCATAAACCATTCATAAGCGCACACCATAGACATGCAATGAAAATCAAAGGCTATTGAAATCAAAACTATGTAACTGTTATGCAAACCGTGAACTTTATAAATCAAAAGCTATGTAATCGTACTGTGATGCAAACCATATGCGATATAAATCAAAAGCTATGTAAATACTGTGATGCAAACCATATGCGATATAAATCAAAAGCTATGTAAATATTGTGCGAACATGTGATAACTGGGATGTAACAAAACAAGTGAACAGTATACCAATCGAAGAACGCAGGGCCCGTCCGCGCCTAAGGGTGTACTGGTTATAACTGGTCAGCTATCAAATCAACGCCAGAAGGATACACACGGTCGTGACTGTAAATAGGTCTGTGTATTAACTTAAAACTCTGTTCTGAGAAATACGATTTAACAATTCAACAACTAAACTCTAAACATAACCCTGACTGTATTTACATATGCGTACGCACAGCCATGTCATCGATACAATGAATGTACATTCGGCTGTTGCCACTTTTATCACATAAGCCTTTAAAAAATGTTTCCATGCCAAGTGTTTCAAAAAGAAAAAAAAGACTAAAATGAAAATGGAACGATGCTGTTTGTTCTTTTGTCTGTCAGAATGCCCTGCTTTGACTTGAGTTGACCTCATACATAGGAGGCTCGATTTGGCTGGGAGAGAGGTGTTTGTCCATGCTTGGACATTCTGCTTTTCGCCCATGCCTTTCGTTCCAGCTCATCTGCTGCGCCACATGTCAAACTATAAGCTCATTACAGGATGTGGGTACTTCCTGTAACCAAGTCATCAAAAACTTCCAATTCTTGAACATAAAACCCCTAAATTAATTTCTATGCAATTTAATAACTATAAAACAATTAATAATCAATATTCAAGGATTTTGAGGGATATATGATGAAAATTTATGGATAAATGACATGTTTTTGGGAAGGAAAAAGGGTCTTGGGATGATACCAACATCTCTCCTCGACTTAAGGACTTAGCATGTCCTCATGCTATCCCGGAAGTACTCCCCTTGAATTCTGTCCCTGCATGGATCTCTGCTGCCTTGAGCAAGGTATCTACATTCTTCTGCACCTGGTGGTCTTTCTGTCCCTTGAGCTCCTACTTTAACTTTTTATATTTTTCTTTAAGAGCCTTCTTCTGATTATACCACTTAGTGGCCCAGTTGGAAATCTCAGTTTGCTCAGTCTCCAACTCACTGATTCTTTCCTTTAGCTTTTCATTTGTTTTCTGTGTTTCTTTGCTTTGCGCCCTGAGCATTTCATTTTCCCTTTTAATAACTTTTCCAACATGTTAGCTTCCATGAGCTCTTCCTTCAATTCTTCAATTTGTTTTTCTAATTTCTTCTGTCTTTTGGTGGGAGGTGGTGAACATTTTTCTTGTTTGTTATGGCTCTCTACCTCTATGTCAACTTCTGGTGCTGGTAGTGAATGGTCACCACTCTCAGCATCCATTTGTGCAGGTGCATGAGATTCAAACTGGTCTTCTTGCAGCTGAGTTTTTGGTGTCCTCCTTGTTCTTCGTGAGTAGGTAGTAAAAATTTTGTCTTTCTCAGCCCTCTTGGCATCCTCTTTTTGCATGTTCCTAGTATTTATGCTGCCCACAGGTAGAGGTGCTCTACTGGCTTTGGACACTGGAAGTTCCTCATCAATGTCCTTCATAAACCCTGAATCTTCTTGCACTTCCTCTTTTTCCTCCTCATCTCTGATTTGATTGACAACTAAGAATTCTTTCCATGGCTTCCCTCGCTTCTGCAACTCATGTTCAATGAGGATTTTAATTAGGCCAAAATGGTACAGGCTTTTATCTTCATTCCCTTTTTGCTTCTGGATAGTTTTGGCCATCTTTGTCAAACTTTGCAGCAGAAAATATGGCACACTGATCACACATTGTTTCTTTAAATGGAGGAGTAGCTTGATGTGGTATAGATAAACAATACTATACCTACCTTCACAGGTTATGAACTTTTGGATAATGTAAACCATTTCATCCCAAGGATGAACTAACCAGCTTCTTGGAACACCCTTCTTCCAGTTTACTGAGGAAACTCTAGATCTGGACATGAACTGTGTCCATGATTTCTCCTTGAATTGTTTAGTTTTAAAGTACTTCTCTCCCTTAGGACTGAGTCCAATTGCCTGAGCTATAGTGTCCTCTGAGATTCTGAAGGAGAAGGTGCCTATTAGGGCCTTTTCTCCATTAAAGGTGAAGGCAAATTGTTTGGTGATTTCCTCATTACTCCCATGGAATTTTTCCAGAAAAGGTAACCACTGTGCTTCTCTAAGAATCTCAATGCAATCTTTATGGTATTGTGAGCTGTCAAATGTACTAGGTTCGACCCTATTAGTCATGGTGATGGCAGAGGGTTGTGCCTCGAACCCTTCTCTGTCTATATTCTTTAAAATTTAAACACAGAAGTGTCAAGTCGGTTACCTGGTATATATCGCTTCTTTCAGCCTTCAATATGGTGCTTGGCCGGTCAATATGACTGTGATGGGAGTTAGAAGTAGAATGGTGGTGCTGTCCCCTTTCGGCGCTCACTGGTTTCACTGTGTAAACCGACCCCAAACGGTGATACTCTCTTCGGCGCTCCTTGCTTCAAATTTTCACTTTGTAACTCCACCAAATGATAATAATCTCCTCGCGTTCCTTGCTTTTGATTCTCACCAACTCCACCCAAATGATAATAATCTCCTCGCGCTCCTTGCTTTTGATTCTCACCTTGGAAGTTGTGGGAATCAAGGGTGGAAAGGGTGATGAAATAACCCTGTACTCACTTCACCATATAGTCATTCATTTAAAAACAGAGTGTTGTACGCTTGCATGCATGTTATCACAAGAACGCTGAGAGCGTACCCCTAGTACTGGGCTATAATGCTGGGTGGCGAAGTTATGATTCGGCTGTGTGTGGAGTCAAATATATATATAGGCCGCTTGGTATGATTTGACTGTATGGAGTAAAAATATATATATAGGCCGCTTCCACATCTATCTCATCCTTTCTATTAAAAATACACAGCTCACCACGTGCCCTTTTTAATGAGTATTCGGTCACATAGAGAATGTTGGTATGCCTGCAGGGATATGACAAGGTGGATGTGTTGGTAATGGGTGTTTGGGGTATGGATAGGTTAATGTAGGGAAATGATGAGAAATGGTGGGATAAGGGTGATAGATTGATGCATATGGGTATCCTTGAAATCAATTACAACAGCTTATAGTCACCAAAGTTACATTAAAAACCAATCTAGGAAATTAAATGCTAAAGAACAGAAATACATTACTCCTTTGTTGATCATTTGACATGCTGAGTTGCTAATTCTTTTTGACTGTTCTTTTTGGCAGGTCCTCTGAGGGAGGTTGAATGCATAGGTCACAGGTCTTTTGAGAATTTTTTTTGAAGATATAACAGGTCCCTTTGAAAGATTTGAATGTACAGGTCCCTTAGAGAACTGAAGATGTAACAAGTCCTTTGTGAAAACTGAAGATGTTCATGCAGCTCTTTGTATTGTTAGGATATTCCGACACATAGGATATAGTTAAGTTCAACTTGGTCTAGTATAGAGTTAGGTTAGAGTTAGGTAAAGTGTGTTTCTTTACCGTTGTACATTTTGTAACTTACAATCCGACGGTCACGATATGTAGTGATCCGACGGTTCACTCTCACCTCGGTATTACCGACACTTGATCCGTGGCTTGACACCCGATTGGTCCATGAGTTCTATTTAAAGCGCATGGAGGGTCATTGTTCGGGAATCCGTGCATGAGAGAAGCTTATGTAAATTTTCATTCTTTGATTAATAAATTGCCTGTAGTACCCACGTTGGGACAGGCCGTGGACTGTTTCCCTCCTTGCACTTTGAGGGTTTTAACCACGTCAAAAATACTAGTGTATTGATCTGTGATCTGGTTGTGAGCGGTGTCCTTTTGGTATTCTTTCTGAGGAACTTACCCTGTAAATTCCTACATGGTATCGGAGCTATTTGAGGGCCGCGTCCGTTGGTGATCCAAATCTGAAGCCGGTAGAACTGCATGCGGCTGTCGTTTCCTAGATCTGCTGTTTCTGACTGCTTTCGGGCCGAGAGGACTGCTCTGTTGCGTTCGGAGCATCTGTTCTAGTGAGGAACCCCTTTCTTTTCACGCGAAAAGGTTTCCGGTAGCCCTAGCTGCGTCATTTTTCAGATCGGGAGGTATACAATGTTTTTTGCAGTTTACTGTTATTTTCTCTCTGCTTATTTCGGTCTCAGTTTATTTAGCCTTTTTTTTAACCGGATCTATACCTTTCATTTTTGCGTATGCTCTTTGCCCACGACTCTGTGCGATCTGGGCAAATCAGAAACAGAAAGGAAGGATTTTTCTCATGCATATGCTCTTTTCCCTGCACCTTAGTGTGATCTCGGAAAATCAGAAACATTGAGAAAAATATTTAGTTTTTCGGCTAAAGCTAACTTTGAGATTTTTTTTTAAAATTTCTAGTTTTTTGGCTAAAGCTAACTTCGAGCCGCAAGGTTCGTTTTTCTTTGCATATTCGTGTTGGGTTTTGTGTTTTGTGTTTTGTAGGGAAAAAGAGCTTTCTCAAGCCAAGCACGCAAACCAAGGCCCCCCCCCCCCTCTCTCTCTCTCTCTCTCTCTCAAATTTTTTGCATAGATCAATTGGTTCAAAGCTATTTTAAGAGAGTAGAGGTCTTGGGTTCAAGTCTCCATTTTGTGGGGGCGGATTTTTTTTTCATTCCCGCACATTCGAGCACTTTTCCGGCAACGTCAACAATTTTTTTTCAAAAAGCCATAACTTCTTCATCCGGAAGCCTTTTTTAGAGCCGTTTTTTTTAAAACCGCCTATTTTTTCGAGATCTATCCATTGGAACACTTACTTTTAGCATCTTCAGCTTCAATTTAAAAAAAAAATGGAAAGTCCATGCCAAGTCATTCTTGACAGCACTAACTACTTCCAATGGGTAGCCTACATGGAAGATTTACTTAGAAGTAAAGGTCTTTTCAGAATAGCCACAGACCAAGAGAAGAAACCAAAAGATGAAGACAAGGCTGCAAAATGGGAAAATAGACAAGATCAAGAATGTGGTATGATAGGGATGTCTATTTCTCCTGATCTTAGATTCCACATTGCAGAACTTGAGACTCCTCATGAAGCATTAGAAAAACTCGCTAAAGTTTTTGGGATTAAAAATGAAATTAGAGCCCATCAACTTGAAAATGAGTTGCTTACTTTGGATCCTAATAATTTTTCTTGCATTGAAGATTTCTTGTCCAAATTCAAGACCCTTAGATATCTCTTGGAAGGTGTTAAAGTTAAGAAAGAAGATGGTAACCTTATTTATTCCATCCTTACTAAGTTGGGACCAGCTTACTCTGTATTTGTTTCCACTTTCCACTCTACAAGGGAAGCTTTCATTTGTCAAGGAAAAGACTACAAGGCCCCTTCCTTTGACTCCTTTTGTGATTCCTTAATAAGAGAACAAGAAAAACTCTTACACCTTGGTCTTCTTAATCTTGGAAACTCTTCCGCAAAAGCGTTAGCCACCCAACAGCAACCAAATTCAAAGAATCCTAAGAAGTCATATCCTCAAAAGAATGGTCCTAAACCATCTCAGCCTCAAAATGAAAGATCATTTCAGCAAAATGATAAGACCAATAAAAACAAATGGAAGAAGACTGATAGACATTGTAACTTTTGTAATCGAGATGGCCACTTAGAATCTAAATGCTTTAAGAAGATGGAAGCCTTGGAAGCCGCAATGAAGAAACATAACATCCATGTGGAGCCTACTTCAACTTCAACTTCCGGAATGACACTTTCTGCATGTCGTTGTCAATCATCTCAGTCTGGCTATGCATTAAATGTATCTTCTTCTTCTTCTCATTCTCATGAGTGGCTCATTGATTCTGGAGCCTCTTATCACATGGCCAAAAACCAAGCCATGTTTTCTTCTTTAAATGATTGTAACACCAAATATATATATATTGGTGATGATAGATCTCTTAATGTTGTAGGGACTGGAACTGTTCATCTAGACAATGGTCAGTTTAATGATGTATTATGTGTTCCAACCTTATCCTGCAACTTTCTATCTGTCTATCAGATAACTCATTCAGGTGAAGGTAAAATTGTTGAATTTTCACCTCATGATGTTGTAATCAAGGATCTAAAAGATCCTAAACAGATTCTAGCTACTGGTCTTGCTGATGATTCCAAAAGGTTGTATAAGTTTCACAACTTTGGGTCATCACATCTTCCCTCAGTATTTGTTGCTCATAATGATGAAGTGAGCAAACTTTGGCATGAGCGATTTGGTCACTTAAACTATCGCTCCCTTCAGCATCTATGTAAAGAAAATATGAGGTCTTCCTATGGTATCTTGCAGAGATGGTGTTTGTTCCGGATGTGTACTCGGAAAACATCATCGGGACAGTTTTGACAAACGTGCCTCTTGGCACGCCTCAGCCCCTTTACAGCTTGTGCACAGTGATTTATGTGGTCCTCTTCCTGTTGCTTCATTCTCTGGCTGCAAGTACTTCTTAACTTTCATTGATGATTTCTCCAGACGCACTTGGGTATACTTCTTAAAACTCAAGAGCGAAGTATTTAACACTTTTTTGGCCTTCAAAGCCTTTGTTGAAAAACAATCTGGACATCAAATTCTTAAGCTAAGAACTGATAATGGTGGAGAATATGTTAAAAACACATTCATCAACTTTTGCACCGAAAATGGAATTCAAATGCAACATACTGTTCCATACACTCCACAACAAAATGGTGTAGCTGAAAGGAAAAATCGCACCTTAAAGGAAATGGCTAATTGTATGCTGCAATCTAAAGGACTCAGTCTTAGTTTTTGGGCCGAAGCAATTAATTGTGCAAATTATATAATCAATCGCACTCCTACTAAGGTTCTAGAGAATATCACTCCAGAAGAAGCTTGGAGTTCCATTAAACCAGATGTAAGTCATTTTCGTGTGTTTGGAAGTGAAGCATGGGCCCATATTCCAGATGAAAAGCATAAAGCTTTAGAACCTAAGAGTGAGAAATGTACTTTTGTTGGATATTCTGAAGATGTAAAAGGTTATAGACTTATTCCATTTAAGTCCAAAAATGTTATCATTAGAAGAGATGTAAAATTTGATGAAAATAAATCGGCCTGCGAGCCTAGTCCAGCGGATGTGCCACCTCTTCCTATCTCTTCTACTTTTGAAAACATTTCTTCTTCAGATGATGAAAGCGAGGATGATAATCCTCCCCCACCTTCTCAGGATCCTCAACTTCCAAGATGGGTCCGTGCTACTCGGGATGCAGCAGGTGATCTTGTAGGTGATCCTACAGATCAGCGACGTACACGTTCTCAGTTTGAAAGAGCCTCTTCTTTACTGGATCAAGCTCCAGTAAATCATGATCCTGACACTTTTGCAGAAGCTTCAGGCCATCCACATTGGGAAGCAGCTATGAATGAAGAATATCATTCATTGATGACAAATGATACATGGGATCTTGTTCCTCTACCAAAGGGACGCAAACTTGTTAGATGTAAATGGGTTTACAGAACCAAGTATGGACCAGATGGGAAAGTTGATAAACATAAAGCTCGTCTCGTTGCTAAGGGCTTTTCACAGGTTGAAGGCATTGACTACACTGAAACCTTCTTCCCTGTTGCCAAAATGAACTCTATCCGCCTTGTTCTTTCCCTTGCTACCTCTTTAAAATGGGAAGTCCATCAGATGGATGTTAAATCTGCCTTCTTGCATGGGGACTTGCAGGAAGAAATCTATATGGAACAACCCATTGGCTTCATACAAACAGACTCCAGCCTTGTTTGTCGACTTAAGAAATCCCTTTATGGCCTCAAGCAAGCTCCTCGGGTTTGGTATGCCAAAATGGATAGCTTTCTTTTAGAATCTGGCTTTTCTAGGTGTCATTCTGACAATACTGTCTACACTAAGAAAGTGGGCAACTCTCTTATCATCCTTGTTCTTTATGTTGATGATCTTATTCTTACTGGTAGTGATCCCAACCTTATAAACCATGTGAAGTCCAGCCTTAAAAAGAAATTTGAAATGACAGACTTAGGACACTTACACTATTTTCTCGGTCTTCAAGTCTTGCAATCCCAGGAGGGTATTTTCCTTTCCCAGTCCAAGTATGCTTGTGATATTCTTCGTCATTTTCACATGGAAGACTGTAAGCCAGCCCCTTCTCCCTTTCAGTCCGGAGTCAAACTTTCAGTCTCTTGTACTTCTCCTGAAGTTGATGCTACCTTATACCGTCAACTTGTCGGAAAACTCTTGTATTTAACCCATACTCGTCCTGATCTTTCCTTTGCTGTTGGCCTTGTTGCTCGTTTTATGCAAAACCCCTGTGAAAGTCATTGGAAAACAGCTAAAAGAATACTTCGTTATGTTCGAGGTACAGTACAGTTTGGGATTCATTACAGTGCCAAAGCAGCTCCTCTGTTAGTTGGTTTCACTGATTCTGATTGGGCTAGTGACCCTGATGATTGGAAGTCTACTGTCGGTTATGTCTTCACTCTTGGTTCAGGACCTATTACATGGGCTTGTAAGAAACAGGCTACCATTTCTCTTTCGTCAGCAGAAGCAGAGTATCGTGGTGCTGTGGAAGCTAGTAAGGAAGCCTTGTGGCTTCGTCAGATCCTATCAGAGTTTGGCTTTGAGCAGCAGCATCCAACCACACTTTGGTGTGATAATCAAAGTGCCATTCAGCTATGCAAAGATCCAGTCCAGCATCAGCGCAGAAAACACATTGAACTACACATGCACTTCATCAGAAAGCTCATTCATGACCATGTTCTTGAAGTGCAATATTGTCCAACAGATGATCAGGTTGCAGAAATCTTCACAAAGGCTCTCGCAGAGGCGAAGTTCACCTAAACTTCGATATATGCTTGGAGTTCAGGAAGTTGTCACTAAGGGGGGATAGGCTCTAGTGCCTCCTTCCTTCTCCTATTGTGTCATATTTGTAAATCCTTCAATCCTATCCCAAGTTGTTCTTAAGGGGGGATGTTAGGATATTCCGACACATAGGATATAGTTAAGTTCAAGTTGGTCTAGTATAGAGTTAGGTAAAGTGTGTTTCTTTACCGTTGTACATTTTGTAACTTACAATCCGACGGTCACGATATGTAGTGATCCGACGGTTCACTCTCACCTCAGTATTACCGACACTTGATCCGTGGCTTGACACCCGATTGGTCCATGAGTTCTATTTAAAGCGCATGGAGGGTCATTGTTCGGGTAATCCGTGCATGAGAGAAGCTTATGTAAATTTTCATTCTTTGATTAATAAATTTCCTGTAGTACCCACGTTGGGACAGGCCGTGGACTGTTTCCCTCCTTGCACTTTGAGGGTTTTAACCACGTCAAAAATACTGGTGTATTGATCTGTGATCTGGTTGTGAGCGGTGTCCTTTTGGTATTCTTTCTGAGGAACTTACCCTGTAAATTCCTACATGTATTGTTACAGGTTCACTGAGCTGCCATTTGCTGAAGTGTTGGTGCCCAAATCCTTGTAAAGGCTTGGTGGAAGTCTGTTGAAGTAGCCTTAGGTGTCAAAAACTTTGTTTTAACAGGTCCCAACTGAATGTTTTAAACAGGTCCCATGACTGCTGGTGTTGGACTACTGGTGTTGGTAGCATAGATGTCTGAACAGAACAGGTCCCCCTGCAAAATATTTATAACCAGGTCCCTCTGAAATAAAATCATGACAGAACAACTTATTTGTTAAAGTCTGGAATTACTGCTGGTAACAAGTTGCTGTTGGAAAATTTACAGTGAAATATAGAATAAGAAATCTGAAGTATTTACAAGGGAGAGATAAAAGTAACAGAACAGGCATGCTGATGCCTCTCTCCCCGACTTAAGGTTTGACTTGTCCTCAAGTCATGATGCAACTGAGAAATGAAACAATAAACAAGAGAAAGAGAATTCATACCCGCCAATAAATTGGTTTTCAGGTAGGAATTCAGGGTTAGATTGTGCTAGATACTGGTTTTCACATCTAACCCATTATTATTTTTTAGTTTTTGTTTTATTTAATTTTTTTTTTTTATTATTATTTTTTTATTTTTATTTTTATTTTTATTTTTCTTTTTGATTTTGAAATTGAAAGGAAATGAAATTAAGGCAGTGATACTGCAGCTGAGGGTTGCATTATCTCAACCTCTTCTTGCTGAGATAGTGTATGGAGAAAATCTTGCTTGCTGATGGGCTTGTTGTACAGCTTCAGGCGATGACCGTTGACTGTGAAGGAATGACCTTCGCCATAAATAGTTTGGAGTTTTACTGAACCATTGTCATAAGCCTGAACAATTTCATAGGGGCCCATCCAGTGGGTGGTGAACTTAGCTTTATGATCCTTGAATTTTGAATCAAAAAGCAGAGCCCAGTCACCTTCCTTGAAGTGCTTCTTCTTAATGTGTGAATCATGCCATTGCTTCCTGTGTTGTTGCATGAGGATGGTGGTTTGTTCTGCTTGCTGCCTCATCTCATCCAGCTGGTTCAATTGCTGGATTCTCTCTTTTTGTGCTTGATCCAAATCAATTAGTAAATCTGCAGCTAATTTAAAAGTGTGAATTTGGAATTCAATAGGAAGCATGACATCCTTACCATACACCAATTGGTATGGTGTAAATCCGGTGGTATCTTTCCAAGTAATCTGGTAAGCCCAGAGTGCCTCTTTGAGCTTTTCCTCCCAGTTTTTCCGGTTCATTGCAACAGTTTTGGTAATGATCCCCTCCAAAATCTTGTTGGTTGATTCCACCTGCCCATTGGCCTGTGGATGGTAGGGGGTACTTTTCCTATGCTTTATTTGGTACTTGTCTGTGATGTCTTTCATGAGATTGGAGGTGAATTGAGTACCTTGATCAGTGACAATTTCTCTTGGCACTCCATACCTCACAAAGATCTCCTCAAAAAGGAAATTGACTACTGTGTGTTCGGTTGCTCTTACCAGTGCTTTTGCTTCTGCCCAGTTGGTGACGTAATCAATACATACTAGGATGTACTGCTTACCATTAGAGGCTGGGTTGATAGGTCCTATGAAGTCCAGAGCCCACTTATCAAATGGTTCCAAGTGAACTTGGGGCTGAAGGGGCATCTGATCGGTAGCTGTTGGCCTGCCCATTCTTTGGCAGCTGTCACAACTCTTTACATACTTCTTGGCATCCTTGAAAATGGATGGCCAATAGTATCCAAGAGTAAGAACTTTGAAGGCTGTCCGCTTCGCTGCAAAATGCCCACCACAAGGTTCATCATGGCAAGATTTTAAAATGTCAATTACCTGATCATTTCTTACACATCTCCTAATGATAATATCAAAACCAGTGTAAAAGAGATCGCCATTAAGCCATGAATATCTAGCACTTTGTTTGATTAGTCTTTTCCTCTCCTTTGAAGTTAAATGTGGAGGTGTTCGACCTGTAGACAAGTAATTAGCTAAATCAGCAAACCAAGGAGTTACTATGGAAATTGCAAATAAGTGCTCATCCGGAAAATAATCCTCAACAGGAACAATCTCACCTGGATTTTGCAGTCTAGACAGGAAATCTGCCACCTGGTTTTCTTTGCCTGGTCTATCTAACACTGTGATGTTAAATTCCTGTAACAATAGTAACCATCTGGTAACTCTGCCACTAGTTATTGGTTTATTCATAAGATGTCGAATGGCAGAATGATCAGTATGTAAAAAGACTTCATAACCAGTTATGTAATGGCGGAATTTATTCACAGCATAAATGATGGCAAGTGTTTCCTTTTCTGTAACTGTATAGTTTAGCT